>JAWWEV010000167.1:62662814-62682093 GCA_035583235.1 Hafferia zeledoni | reverse complement strand
GTCAGTGCCCACCACCCTCTGGGGGAAGAACCTTTTGCTGAGATCCAACCTGTCCCTGCCCTGGCACAGCTCCAGCCCTTCCCTGGGTGCTGTCCCTGGTCCCCACAGGGCAGAGCTCAGTCCCTGCCCCTCCCAAGGAGGAAAAAGTAATAATCAAAATATTTCCAGATGTTTGCTGTTCTTTAATCAGTTAATAGGTGTTTGTTCTGGGTGCACAGACAAGCTTAGGGATCCTAAAATCAGGGCAGATGATGTCATGGGAGTCCCAGGCACAGAGGGAACACTCTGCAGACACATCTTGCTGTGGCAGGGAGACCCTGCTGAGGGAACAGGAGGGAAGAGAAAAGAGACCAGGCAGCTGTACTGGGAGTTCAGAGGCTGGGAATGACACAGGCTCAGGTTTGCTCAGTGATCATTATTTTCTCTTATTAGACTGTTTTCCTTTCAAGACAAAATGAACCAGACTGAGCTGCCCAGAGAAGCTGTGGCTGCCCCAGCCCTGGGAGTGTCCAAGGCCAGGTTGGACAGGGCTTGGAGCAACCTGGGCTGGTGGGAGGTGTCCCTGCCCATGGCAGGGGCTGGTGTTAGATAGGCCTTAAGGTCCCTTCCAACCCAAACCATTCTGTGAGTCTGTGAATAAGGTTCCTCTGTTCAGCTCCTCACCCACAGGGGCTTCATTGTGGCCCCTTTCAGGGCTCCTGGCAACCCTTGGGGCACCCTCTGGGACTGGTTGTGGGGCAGGGGTTAATGATGGGGAAGGGCTACAGAGGCTCCCACCCCTGTGCAAACTCCATAACCACCTGGTCCTCAAGCTCTTCCAGTTTTGTTGTTGTTGTTGTTGAACAAGGTTCTGGGTTTTGAATAAATGTCAAGAAAGAGTCAAACAGCAGTTCCCACTTCCCTTTGGGACCAAGGTGTTGAGGAAGGCAGCAGGTCCCTGAGACCAAAGCCAGCCGTGAACAGCAGCCAGGTGGTCCTCAGCATCCCACCCTTTCCCTGCTCCTGCCCACCCTGCTCTGGTGCAAACCCCTCATTTGTAGAGGGCAATGTCAGTGCTGAGAGGAGATGGAGCAAAGTCCATGCCCTGGTCAAGGCAGAGCCACTCAGGCTGTGCCAGCACTGCCAGCCCTGCCTGGGGCTGTGCCCCTGATTGCAGCTCATCCCTTCTCCCTCTCTGGGCTGTTATCCTTTGCATCTTCCCAAACCACAGTGTGGAACAATGCACTGTGTGGTGGCACCAGGGGTGCCCTTTGTTTTGCTGTGTTGGCCCCAGGAAGGGCAGTGGCTGCAGAGGACTTGACACCAAAGCCACACTTTGCCTTCAGATCTTTGCTATTTATTAAAAAATGCAAGAAGAAAAGAAGCAGAACAAACCCAAACCTTGGCTTTGTGCTCCCATGAGCATCAGTGAAGCAGAAATTAAAGGAGGTGCAGCTCTCTGCTTACACTTGAGCAGGTTTGGTAGAGAGTTTGGAAGGAAAAAAAGGCAAAAGCTGTGGTGTTCCACATGCCCCCCTGTCACTGCTCCCAGGAGAATGCCCATTAGGAGTCAGAATTGCCATGTAAGGAGCTCAGCCTGGTCCTGCTGGGCAGAGATCACAGAATCACAGAATCAGTTGGGTTGGAAGAGATCTCTGAGATCATCAAGGCCAACCCTTAATCCAACCCCACTGTGATCACCAGATCATGGCACTCAGTGCCACGTCCAGTCTCATCTTAAACACCCCCAGGGATGGGGAATCCACCCCCTCTCTGGGCAGCCCATTCCAATCCCTGAGCACTCTCTCTGCAAAGAATTTGTTTCTGCTCTCCAACTTCAATTTCCCCTGGCAGAGCTTGAGCCCATCGTGCCCCCTTGTCCTATTGCTGACTGCCATGGCCCAAACTGTATTTTTAGCTTCAAGTCTAAATATTATTAATAAATGTGGTTTGGGATTATTAAAGTGCCTCAGATCTGAGAGGGCTCGCTGTGTTTTTGCCCTGCAGGACGATGCACCTGATGGAGGGGGAGTTACCCACCTCCATGTCCGGGAGCTGCGGCGCCAGCATCAACGGGAGGCTCTACATTTTTGGGGGATTTGATGACAAAGGATACAGCAATCGGGTATTGTGCTGATTTTATTCCATAACCCTGTATTTCAGTGAATAATAATGCTGATTTCCTGTTTGTGTGGTGGACTTGGTGTTTGAGTTCAGGAGAAATTTGAGGAAAAACTTAATTTTGGCAAAACTTTCTGTGTTTATTTCTGGGAACTGCCAGTGTTTTCCCAAGGGCTTTTTTAAAAAATATTTTGACAGCCATAATGAGACTAATAATAGAATATCACCTTTATTCTTGTTCTTTGTTAGTGAGTACTGTATATAATCAGGTTAATAGTTTAATAATTATTACAATGAATATAATTAAAATTAAATTTAATGATCATTAAGCTGTATTAATTCAATTAATTATTAAATAATCAAAGTTAAACCAGAGCTACCTGTTGTCTTGGTAACTGAAGACTGAATTAGCAAAGTAGATTAAATTAGTTGTTTTATCCGTTAATGAAGATGAACTCAAGAGTTCACTCCTGACTAGAAAATAAGTGAAATGGAGCCTCTCATCAGGCAGGGAAATTTCCTGCCAATTCTCACCCTTTATCTGTATTTTTGTGGTGTATTTGACTCTTCCTGTGTGTTGCTGCATGTGGTAAACTTCACTGCCAGTTCCTTTTTTTTCTTAATTCACACTGGTGTGTTCTCTTGGTGATTTGTGCTGCTTTCTTTGATACCCTTTGCACTGAAAACATTGTAATTATTTTTCTTTCAAGCTCTATTACGTTAATTTGCGAACAAAAACCGGAACCTACAGGTGGAAAAAAATCACAAACTTTACAGGTCAGCCTCCCACCCCACGTGACAAGCTCTCCTGCTGGGTGTATAAGGACAGGTAACACATTCAGAATATTTGATACGTGTTATTGCAGAGAGGAAGGGCTGTAAAGTGAAGAGCACACAGGTCTGGGAGTCAGAAAACTCACTATTAGCTTGGCTTGCTGTGGCATTTTGTGTGACAGTTTGTACCAGAGTTTTCTCACATTTAGGCTGAACTAATGGTAAGTAAAAACCCACTTTAGGAGAGGGGTGGGAAATTCAGGGAAAGTTTGTGGAGTGCTTTGAGACTTCAGATAAAAAAATCATGATGCATCTGTTAATTATGGGTTTAATTTTGACGTGTTAAAAATCAGTGTAAAATGACTTTTTTGTTGTATTGATCAATGCAATTATTACCTGCAATAATATGTACTTAATGTGTTTTCAAGGACTTTAATAGCTGACAATTGCAAAGGCATTTTAGGGGTTGTCTTTATTTTGCAAGAACTGAGTCAGCCTAGATATTTGTCATGTAAAAGTGAGTGTATTTATCAAAAATATTGGCTAGAAATGAATACTCCAGATTTTGTGTTTATTATGGGAAGTGCCTGGATCTTGTGCCATAAAAGTGGTCACAAGAAAGTGCTATGGGAGTGATTTGTTAGTGAAATTATTATAAACAAGTAAGATTATGATTTACAATTAACATTATCAAACGTGAATGGTTTTTCTGTTTCTGGACTCCCCATCTGAAGAGCTTGTGCATGAGCTGCATGAGACCTCTGGTTTGGTAATTCTAATTGAACTGCAAGAGATGGGAAATTACAGATATTTTAACATGAGACCTCTGGTTTGGTAATTCTAATTGAACTGCAAGAGATGGGAAATTACAGATATTTTAACAACTCCTTAGCTGTTAATACCAGATCATTCAAAACTGAATTTATTCAGAGTATCATGTAATTGCCTACTGAGAAAATCAGGTATTTTAGGTGTCAGAATGGGACCTTTTCATTGAAAGAAAGTATTAAACATTAACATATCCTGCAGATGAGGATGTCTTGGTGTGTTGCACAATGCTGTCAGTAACTCTGTTTCCCTAGGAATGTCAGTCTGGAATGAGCTTCACCATCCCACCATTTCCTAAATTGCCTTCTCCCAGGATCACTAGCAACTAGAGCAAGTGTCCTCAGAGGCTGGAGTTAAGCCAGACTTAGGAAGCTTTGCTATGGATGGCCAGTTCATGGGTGGAATATTAGGCTGGGAGGTGTGTAACGATCCTTGCAATGTGATTTGTTCCGCAGTGCTCACTTGGAAAGTCTCCCCTGAAACAGAGAAAGACCTTTTTGTGTCCCAGGCAGCCAGTGGGGTGACCCTTGGGAACATTTCTTGCCCAAAGATGCACACAGGAGGCCAACAGATAAAGCAGGAGTGTAGGAATTTCCCTAGGGAAGCAGAACGAGGCATTGCACTCTCTTGTGTGTTCAGTAATTTTGAGAATCCTACCTGAAAATACCTGATGAAAAAGCTTTTGGAGAGAGGAATAGACTTGGAGGTGCCTTGAGCCTCTTTGCTGGTGTGGATTTCTGTCAGGCTTGTTGAGGGTGTAATTATTACCTTCACCTCGTTAAGGTTTGCATAATCAGGTGTAATGTGCAGTATCTTCAGTTTATATTACTACTAGTGCAGCAGGTAACCCCAAATTTGAAACTAATTATTGCAGCTTACTGATTTGAGTGTTATTAATTAAATGACCTTGTTTTGTTGTTCTTTTAGGCTAATATATTTTGGTGGCTATGGCTGTAGGAAGCACAATGAGCTGAGTGATTGTTTCGATGTCCACGATGCATTTTGGGTAAGATTTGTCACAATTCCAAGTCATTTGTCCTTTCTGATTGTCAAAAAAATGATTCTTTATACTGTACTTAAAGAGTATGAAAATCTGTCTGATCTTCCTTGTATTTATGGCATCAGCAAAAATGCAAATTGGAGTGTCCTGAGATCTGAAATTCCTGATCCTGCACGTTGGAATCCACAGATTCCAAATCTGAGTGCAGGGAAACAAAAGGCAGGAAAAAAGGCACTGTTTAATCTGGAGACACATTTGAAAGCTGAAACTTCCAGAAAATTTTAGAATTAGGGAATTTATGGTTTCCTGAGTCTAACTGACAAATACTCCTAGTTAATTTATTTCATTTGTTATCCAGAAAGGTGCCTGGGTTGGCTTTTTTTGTGACAATATAATGACTTTCTCATAATAATTTCTTACAGTTAATAGAAAGGAGACTGATCAGAGTGCTTAGTGACAGGAATTAATGAGAAATAAATGTGTATTGAAGGGAATGGAGATCCTGACATCACATGTAGAAGATTGAATTACAGAAATGCACTACTTTGTCCAATCTATTTATTTCTCAGTATATTACAATAAAAATTAGAAAGTACAATTTGTGCACTGCAGGGATTGATGTTAGAGCCCATTTCCAGGTGTCATCAGCCTTAACATGGTTGCTGATGACCTTCAGCTAGACCTGAACTGCTGCATCATAATTAAAAATATTAATGTATTTTTTAACAAAACTGTGGTTTAGTTCATTTTTTGTTTTGACAGAACCCATCCAGGTTTGTGTCCTTCAATAAGCACGAAGACTTTGAAATAAAATACACTTATTTTTAATGTTTTAAACTTCTTTTTCAGGAGGGACAGATATTCTGGGGATGGCACAATGATGTTCATGTTTTTGATACGACCACACAGACTTGGTTTCAACCACCAATTCGAGTGAGTGTTTTTTAATCTCATCTCTTGAAAAATTGTGATTTCACTGTTTTGGATCGTTACTCTGCTCTAGAAATTGATGCTGGGAAAAGTAATTTGGATGTGCTTAATATTGCTCAGGCTTGTAACATTAAACAGGACACCCAGTTCCTTTGGAATGTGGAAAATTCACAGCTGATAGGAATTTTTTTTCCTATGGGATGTTTTTAGATTGGTGTTTGTTCTGTTCTCTGGTTCTGATGTAGAAATTATCCCAAATTTCAGAGAAGTCTGGATGCATTAGGAGATGGTACAGCTTTGTGTATCTGGGGGATAGTTGGAGATAAAGCTTTGTGTTCAACTTTAATACAACTGTTGGGAGTGTAAAATTGCTGTAAAATCAGCACTCCATTACTGGAAAAACAAAGCACTGGAATATTCCAGAATTACTGACACTGATATCAGGGTATTCTCCAAAGGCTCCCAGAATCCAGGTGAGTTCACATAAGAGCTCAGGAGTAAGTTGTGTGTTGTAAAGAGTGTCAGACAATATTTTATGATGTTTATAAGATGTGCTAAAATTCCTATAAAACTAAATGCAAAAAACCAAAAAGTACCACTGAAAAGTAAGAGCCAGTTTTGCTCTTTATTTCTGATTTACACAAGGAAGGCTTTTTGGTGGCTGTGACATCGAATTTTAAGATGTGCTCTCCAGGGATTTTAGTACCAGTTCTGATGGTTTGCACTTTAGAAAGACAAAGCTGTGTAGGAGGTTTGATGTTCTGAAGGATGTTGTTTTGGTCCTGCAGGGCGGGGACCCCCCTCAGCCTCGAGCAGCTCACACGTGTGCTGTGCTGGGAAACAGAGGCTACATCTTTGGAGGACGAGTGCTGGTAATGGGACACTTCCTTGGCAGTGATATTCTTGTCTTGGCTGTTATTTTTGTAATTAAAAATCACTTCATAGTAGGAAACAAACCCAAAATGTCTTGGCCTAACCTGGATGTTACAAGGGCTCTGAATTCATCACCCTCTCCAAAAAGAAGAGCCTGTCTTGTCTCTGTCATGTTAATGATGGAGCACAAATTGTCCCAAAAGGGGAAACACAAACGACTATATAGTAAATTGGAGTTGGCTTCATAATTTAACCTTTTGTTACTTTTTGCACATAAGTGACAGCAGTACAGATGTCTGGAAGAGGGAACAGTTGAAGAGCTGTCTGTGTAGGAAGCAATCAGTGCACATTTTAATTAGGGCTGGGTTGTGGCTGTGTAACCTTAACTCCTCCTGACTCTTTGTGACCCAGAGTCACAGGCATCACCCCCCTCCTTGTCTGTGCCTAAAAAACATGAAGCCAACATGGTAAGCAAGGAGATGCTGAACCCCTCAGCCACACACTGAATTCCTCTAGTCAGAGGAGATTTTCTCTTCAGTTCCTCTCTGCTGAAGCTTTAATGTCAGAAACAGGTTCTCTAAGGCAAGTAAAACCCCTCCCACTTGAAGTTACTGTCTACTCTTGTATTTTTTTAAAAATTTAAGTTTTTAGCTCTTTTTACTACAGCTAATTTAGAGCCTTTAATCCTGCCCAGCTAGAGGATGAGACTGAATGTTTTCTATGTCCACTGCTCTGAAAAGGAACAGTGAAGAAGCTTTTGAAAGCCCCCAGTGCTGAGTTTTTGCAGAAAAGAAGGAATTAGCTGTTTGGGAGTGCCCTACAGAGAACATACACCACCTTCATCTTGGGAAGCTGCCACAACCTAATCCCAAAAACTGGCAAAGACAGCAGTGTAAAACTGCCCTTTGGTCCCTGCTCCCTGTTTTTCCTGCTGTAATGTTGTTCCCAGGCACGTGTGCAGTTCTGTCACCAAAGGTTTCTGCCCCTGCTTGCTCAGACAGAAACCAGTCCCATGGTCAGAGGGGCCACACCATGTGCAGCCAGTTTCCAGTCTGAATTTCCTCCCACATCTGCAGGAAAAGTTTTTGTTTAAGTACCTTTTCAGAGCAATCAGGAAAGAAAGTAACGAAAATGGATCCTGTTTGTTCTTCCATTATGTGGCCTTTGATCCAGGCCTGGGATCTCTGGAGTTGTTGCTCAAGCCCCACCTCTGCCTGAGGGAGCTGTAGGTTTGGGCACACTTGGTTTGCAAAGAACCTCAGGAAATACAGGGATTTTGGAAGAAGTTAAAAAATGCCAAGTCTTGTGTGTCAGGGTTGTCCATGCCAGGCTGAGTGAGCCCTGTGGCTCTGCCATGGAATTCTCTTCCCTGTTTGCTGACACAGCCAAGTCCTGCTCCTCCTTCAGGGAGGGGAAGAAACCCAGATGTGAAGAGTGAAACATGAAGCTCAGGAGCTTTTGCCCTCCCACTTATTCCTGTCACTGCCTCAGAACAGCACCCAGGGCTGTGCTCAGCTGAACTGCCCTGGAGCTCCAGCTGGGATTTCATGCAGCCTCTGCAAGTGGATTTATTATTTACCTGGAGCTCACCCTTCATTTCTCCACTGTGCTGGTGCATGGTCAGAGCTCTGCCCTCAGAGGATTTGCCCTCGGGCTTCTGCTTAACTATTTAACCACAGGATTCAGAAGGCTCTGATCTGAAAAGGTGGTCCTCTTCCTCATGTAGCTTCCTTAAAAAGGTGCTAAATTTCAGTGAAACCACTTGGGAACCGTGTCAGAGAAGAGTGAAGTTGTGGAAAGCTGATTTTAATTCTGTGGGAGAGCAGAGAGTGTAATTTCCAGCTTAGTGATTGTTATTGATTCACTCTCTGTCCTAGAAAGAAATGGAAGGAAACTTGAAAGGTTAGGGAACACTCAGTGAGGAGTTAATGTAAGTCATGAAAGAAGAAAGCTAAAGGCATCAAACCCCACTGCATTTCCTGAGCACAGGAGTAACTCCTCCCCAGAGGATGAAGTCTTGCTTTTCTCCATAAATTAAGGAGCAAATACGGGCTTGCTCTGCTCCTCCTTCTCCTTCTAGTTCACCATAATACAAATCTTCCCAGGGAAAAGGCTCTGCAAGGAACCAGAAAGGGCCAGGAAGTGTCATGAGGCTTCTCCTATTCATCTTTCTGGGAGGAAAGGGCACCTTTTTCCAAAGTTGGAGCTAGAACTGGTAAAAGAAGATGATGATGATGATCAAAGTCAATTGTACCAGGAATCATTTGAAAGCAGGCTCAGAAGTGTTATGTGGACTCAGTTCCTTCAGGTAAGCCCCTGCAAAAACAGAAATGGGAGAAAGTGGGAAGGAAGGAGAGGTAGTCCAAAAGTTGATGCAAGTCTTGTGTTTAATTTAAGTGGAAAATTTTCTTGCAAAGAATGAAATAATAAACCAGAGTCCTTCCAGCAGCTCTTCACACATCTGATGCCTTAATGTAAGCATGTTTATATTTCCTGTAATCCTTCCTGTCATTGAAGATCCATCCAACTGCAACCCTTCTCCTGGCAAAGATTGGAGCTGGAATAGCTGTTTGGTTGTAAATCCAGAGTGGAGAGGTGCAGAATTCACTGTAAGAACAGTGAGCTGAGAACAATGTCACCCTTAAGCCTTTCATCAGGTTGGGAAGTTAATCCTGAGACAAAGCAGGTCCTGGTTAATGTTTGCTGGGCTGCAAATAAATGAACGTGCCAGAGATAAGCAGAATGTCTCAGGAGTCCTTCCAGCTCAAGGGGAAGTGCAAACCCTCTTAGGAGGCTTGGGGCTTTTAAGCCTGTTAAGAATCATTTTAGGATTGTCAGAATGATTAAATGTAGTAGATAGCAGTTAGAAATACATGAGAAACTGCAAGAAAACTGTGTATGGCAAGTGGTGACACTGTAAACTTGTGTGCTTTGCAGTTTCCCCAGGAAGGGTTGGGTAGAAAGGCTTTGTTAAAGGACTGAGTCTTGGACAGAAATGTCCAGCTGATGGTGTGTTGAATTCCAGAGAAGGTTGCTGTAATTGTGCATCTGTCAAGCTGTTGAATCATGAGAATGTAAAGATTATAACACATTGATTTCCCAGGGACCAGGAAACTGAAAACCTCTCCATCTTCTGCCTAATGCCTAGGAAAGGACAGTCAGCGAGGAGGGCTTGGACAGGATCTTCCTGAAACCTAAATTTTCAACATAACAGCAACTTCCTTCCCTTTCTTTGATAGATGCCCTTCATATCAAATTGTGTCATTCCAAGCTGATTAAATATTTTCAGTTGTAGAGGCCAGAATGTTGGTTTTCCCCACCCTGCCCCAAGTGTCTGGCTGTGCACAGAAGACACCAACTGCATTTTGCTTTCTGCTTGGATCATTTGTTCCTCATCTCCTTCATAGCCACCAGAAGGAGCAGGAAACTGGATAGACTTGTCATGGAAGACAGATGTGTTCCCCTGGCTGTCAGCTGGACATGTTGTTGTTACAGTCACCCTTTTGAGGGATAAAGTTTCTCAGGCAATGCCCCAGACCCTCACGGTGTGCCTTTCCTTACCCTGGTGCCCTCTGGTTGATGTGCCCTT
Source organism: Hafferia zeledoni (assembly GCA_035583235.1). NCBI lineage: Eukaryota > Metazoa > Chordata > Aves > Passeriformes > Thamnophilidae > Hafferia > Hafferia zeledoni. The sequence goes on along the minus strand of JAWWEV010000167.1, from coordinate 62,671,999 downwards.
CTCCAGGACAGCAAAGTGCTTGGTCAGAGGAGGCCATAGCTATCCTGAAAGCCTTGTTGTTCCCTGAGATCCCCCAAGAGACTTCCCATAGCTCTGATGGACAGCTTTGGGAGGTTCAAACTCACTCCCTGGCTGAGCTCTCAGGGGTAAAGCTACTCCTGTTCTGACTTACATGACCAGCCTAGTTTCTGCCTCAAAGGATCTGCCAGCTGGAGAAAGGCTTATTCTAATAGATCTATGGACTACCCTAGGAGAAAAGGAGTTGGAAGGTAAGGCAAGATACATTTCCCTACTTCCCAGATATTTTTTGTAGTGCCTGGGGGAATCACAGGTGGCAGTCGAGTGTGTTGTGAGTCATTGAAAATAATCTAAAGCAGAGAAATCCTTCCTTAGCCTCTCCCCCAGCCTAAGGCAGACAGTCAGTTCTCATTCTCAGATCACAGGCAGACAGGAAAGTGTATTATTTCCCATTTTGTTGTGTTTGTGCCAAATGTTAAAAGGTCATAAAACCTTCTCATTGCTTGGAGTAACTTTGTGAAAGGCAGAGAGAGAAAACCACAGACGTGATGGACTTTTTGTGGGATGTCCTGAGCACTGCTGGGATACTCCAAGGAGTAAGTGACCAGGCAGGAGGACCAGAATGATCAGAATGTAAAGAAAAATACCATGAGGCAACTCCATGAGAGTAAAATACCTTGTGCATTTACCTACCATGAATTCTGTGGCTGAAAGTTAAATACATTTGCAGGAACTGAATAACTATCACATAGTTCTTCACTGCTCAGAGCTAAAATTGGCCCCACAGTGCTGTGCATGACTGGAAATATTCCTGACAGGCAGTTTCCTGAGAGTTGCATGTTTGTTTTGAGAAGAAATGCTTTTCATCTGCCACATAATACAGATCTATGTTAAGGCACATGGGTACAGATTTCCTCACAATATTCTCACTCCTAATGTTCTGTCCCAGAAAGGCCTCACTGAAATCCTTTGCTTGTTATTTGCTTCATATAACACAAGTGTGATTTTATTTCCTTGTTTTAGCAAACTAGAATGAATGATTTGCACTGCCTGAATTTAGACACTTGGACTTGGTCTGGAAGGTGAGTTTCCCCTCTCTTAACACTTAAAACTGAATGCAGCAGATTGAAACATGTTGTTAAGTAGTTCCAGAGCTAATCCTGCAGCTTTTCTAAGAGGAAAACGAGAGTTTGGGGACTCTTTTAACAGCTGCTGTATTGTGATTTCAATTTAATTTAATTTCATAGTGGTTTCTAAGCTTTTTCTGTTCTGCCCCAAAGCACTGATGATGCTGTTTTGGGCACAGCATGCAGTGATTTAACATCCTAATTTTCAAGATGGGTGCATTTATCCATATGGAATTGCAGGTCTGATGGTTTTTTGAATGGTGTTTTTAGTCTGTAGTTGGCTAATTACAGCACAGCTTGGGGAAGGGTCTCTGCCATGAAAGACCATGAAATCCTAAATAGGGAACATTTTCCCAAAACTCAGTTATTTCCATAGTGTGATCCAAGCAGAGCTCCCAAGATTTAATGCAGACTTGGATCATTGTACATTTAGGAGCCTCCTATCCAGCCATTCCAGCACCTCTGCAAAGAGGACTGAAAAGATATTTAAGGTATTAGGGGGAAAAAGAGTCTTTTCACAGTGTTTGTTGCTGTGGTGACACCTCAGAGGAGGTAAAGTTTTCATATTTATTCATTATTTATTTCATCTCATCACAAAAGGAGAAAAAAAATCAGTGCATCTTTCAGGACAATATCAAATCACTGTCTACATTTTTGACTCCAGTTTACATAAATTGCTTGGCCAGTTATTTCTGGCCAAACTTCTTTCACAAAATCAGCAGGGGTGGCTGCATTAAAACCCAAACATTTGTAGGGATCACCCCAATATAAAGAATTTGGTTCCCCACACAAACACCCTGAAATAAGAGCAGAGAAACTCCAACTGCAATGGTGATTTCATTTAAAGCCCCACTAACCAGTCAAGTTTCTTTCTTAACTCTGCCCACATTTCTGAAGGAATTGCATGGTACAAACCTGCTAATCCAGGAGTATCCTCCAGCAGGAGCTGCAATATTCACTTGAGCTGCCATTACCCAGAAATCCCTTTGCCTTCCCTGAGCTCCACTGACGTGTTACCCAAAATGTTCAAGATTATCTTATTTCTGGTACTGGGATGATTTTTTGCAGCATGAAAATTGAAATTTTGTCACTTCTCAGTATCTGGTTTATATTTTTTCAACCTTTAAAGCCCAGACTGTGCCTTTGCAATCCTAAACCTCCATATGTTTTGAAATCCCCTTTTTACTGACATTTCCCCCCAGATTTGGGTGCCCCCCATTGTGTTACAATGCCTGAAGAGGTGGCAGTTTTTGTATCAAAGGCAAAGCCACAATCCTGGGATCATTTACAATTTTCTTAGGACTGGAGAGGCTGTAACCCCTCACACGAAATTTTATCTCAATTAACTCTTTTCCTGCAGTTTATTTAAACATTTAGTCTTTGGTTTTTCACTAGGAGAACATCCAGACTTACTCTAGGACAAACTCTGCCATTTTCTGCCAAGTTAATTTGCAGCGTTCTTTGTAAATTTGGTCTTTTTTTGTTTCTTTGTTTCACCAAGAATTAATATCAGTGGAGAGAAGCCAAAGGATCGTTCCTGGCACACCTTGACTCCAATAGGAGATGACAGACTTTTCCTTTTTGGTGGACTAAGCTCTGATAATGTTCCTTTAAGTAAGTATTGTAGAGGTTGTAATTTTATTGTGCCCTTCAATCACAGTGACAAATGTTAAACAGGAAGTGGGACAGTCTCAGTTCCTTTTGTATCAAAACCAGCTTCTTTTCATGAAAAAAATGAGTGAGAATAATTTTAGGTGTTACAGATAAACCCACTGGGAGGGGGTGATTTTCTCAATTTAACCAAAGGAAAAGAAACTAAAGTGTATTTTAACTGCAGATTTAAATGCACTGAGTGTTCAGTTAAATCACAAAGAGTGATAAAATGCAGCTCAATGTAGTGATGATGTTACTGCCACCTGAGTGTAACACGTTCTTAGAACACAGAGCTGTCTGTATAAATAAAAAGGTGATTTTTGCCCCAGAGAAGGCACTGATGAATGTTCTTACCTTGCAGGTGATGGCTGGATCCACAGCATTACAACAAATGGATGGAAACAACTCACCCACTTGCCTAAGAGTAGGCCTAGGTACACAAACACAACCATGTGTGCTGAAATTTAATCATTTATAGAAACTAACTGGTTTTTAAATTACTGAGCAGTATTTTAAAGCAACATGATAGGAGTATTTTAGCAAATTAATGCACTGGGATTGAATAGTTTGCTTTAATACCTTATTTTCCTTCATCCCTTTGCAGCATTTTGAATTTCTGTGTTTGTTATTATTGATGTTTATTTGCATTGAAAGATGTTTTTGTGGTGAAGGGTCTGGGTGTCCAACTAACCTGGTGTTCTACAGCCAAATAATAATTGATATGTAATCAAATAATCACAGAACTTTGGGGGAATCGATGACCAAGGAGAATAATAAAAGTTGATTAATGTTGATACATTATTAGAAGCAGAGGAGGAGAGAACCATGAAAAAATTGATGCATCTTTCAGGGTTCAAAAGTAAAATACCTTGTTTGTTAACTCTGTAAGATAATTACTATTGAACTGATTTGCTGTAGGTAGTTAATATTCAGATTTTCATGGAATTCATTCTCTACATCCACCCAGGAGCTCTCAGCACAATTTTCTATCACTCTCTGATAATATAAATGTACAGTTTTGGTCTGGCATTTGCAGGATTCCTGCCTTGTGTTCTGTTACTGAAATATCTTTACCTCCATTAATTTTCTTCCTGTTTTATCCTATTTTTTTAAATATAACAGCCACAGCTAGACCAAGTTTTGCACTTCAGACTCTTTCAAGGCCCAGTAAACTACCTTAACCTCATAGAATATTTTCTTTTTATGATCAGTGAGCTGTTAGACAAAGGGACCAATGGCTGCCTCAAGTAAAGCCCAGCAGGAGCAGCCAGGGGTTTGTGTTCAGTTCTTCACACATGGCTGGTCTCACAAACCTCCAGTGTGCCATTATTATAACCCAGGATCATGGAAAAGGATCAGGGAAGGGACAGAATGTGCTGTTTGTACAGCACAGCCCCTGGAGCTGAGCTGGAATAACCCCTGTGCCTCCCTTGGCAGAGGGTGGATGGGAGGCACCAGCGACTCCTGAGCCCCAGGAGGTTCCCAGGCAATTCCAGGGCACATCCCACAGTGGGATACAAATGCAGCTGTTGTGCACACACAGCCCTGCCTGTCCTGGGAGAGCAGAGCCCTGGGATCACATCCTGACAGGACCTCAGAGCTCCCTCATTCCAAACATGTCCTGTGCTGCTCCACCCCCTGAGGGATTTGGGTGTTTGGGATGGAGGCTCAGGGCTTCATTATTGAGGGAAAGGATGCCCCAAAACTTCATTAACCCTTCTCAGGAAGTCACAAAATCTTGGAATGGTTGGGGTGGGAAGGGCCCTCTGGAGATTCTCCTGTCCAACCCCTGTGCCAAGGCAGGGCCACCTGCAGCAGGTGGCACAGGAACACATCCAGGTGGGGTTGGAATGGCTCCTGGAAACATGGATAAAAACAGCCATGCCAAAAGCCTGTGTGTGCATTGAACTAGTCTGAGTGTGAAGTACTTCCTTGTACCATAACTGTACCCCTGTACTCACCCAGGATCTCTGCAGCTGGAAAAGTGCAGAGTTCCTCTATGGCTTAAAGTACAGGGCAATAATCCATGTATGTGAACTTCTTTTATAAAGATTTCTGTTATTGTACAATAATACACAGTATAGCACACATTCATCAGTGTCTTTTCCTGTCACCTCTGCAAATTTGATTCCCTCCCTAAATTCTGTGAAGAATAATTTCCTTTAACCTTCAGTTTTAGTGATTTCTAAAAAATTGCCTTCTCAGGTGACTCTGTACTGGTAGAAAATACTGTTGTTCTTTCTGTCCCTGTGTTGCACTTCAGCCAACGTTTTGCTTGCCGGGTTGAAACAGAGAACAAAGTGTTTAACTCCTGAATTGCCAGTGTTTTCCTTGCCAGGTCCTGCTGTGTCTGAAGGCTGTGTGTGATTGCAGTAACGTGCTCTGTCAGCATGTTTAGGTGATAAGTTAGAGCAGCCGTGGGAGGACAGAGACTGTCAGGCTGTAGGAAAAGCCTCAGGTTGCGAGATAGGATGTCACCAGAGCCCAGGCAGGAAAGGCTTCCCACTGTTCTTCGTGACCAAGTCCAGGCCAGAGTTTTCCTAATGCAGATCAGGCAGAGACAGATCTATCCACAGGTATGAGGAAGGGAAAAGGTGGGATACAGTTTAGCCTAAGGACTGATTGATAGAAAGTGGGAACGTTTCCTTTTGCATGAAAGTTTAGTGGTGCATTTTATTTTGGGTCAGCAGCTGTAAAGGGCCAGAGCTCTGTGGGGATCATTCTGTGCCATTCACTGCAGTGGTGAGAGACCAGCAGAAAAACAACTAGAGGGTTTGATCTGCTAATAATAAAAAAATAAACCTAGCAAGGTGTGGCTGCAGAGTCTTTGATTATAAAACCAGGTTTTGGTTTTGTGGGGTCTTTTTTCAATCACGTATTCTTATATGCCTGGTGTGATGTGACTGACACACAGGAAATGATCCCCAGGAATCTCTGGGGGAAGTGTAAGACTAAAACAGGATAACTGATGCTCCTGCTGCTCAGGGGTCCGAGTCAGACCCACAGTCTGAAAGCCACTGGAGTTGTACTTCTGAATCAAAGGAATAGTGGGAAATTTAAAAAGGAAAAGAAAAGCCATCCTTGGCAAAAGCTTTGTTTGTAGAGTTATGTTTTTGTATAAAACTTTTCCACTGTAGTGATAAATAACACAAAGTTTATATAACCAGGAGAGGCAAATAATGACAAAATATATTGGTCTGTATGAAAATAATTCTCATGAGATGGACAGTCACATTGCTCTCTCCTTTTACATTGTTAAACAAAGCATTTTAAGGTACTGTGTTTTACCACTGAACACTTCTGAAATACTGTCTTTGTCTTGCTGATAACACACAGCTGGTTTTCTCTCTAGGTTGTGGCACACAGCCTGCCTGGGAAAAGAAGGAGAAGTGATGGTGTTTGGTGGGAGCAAAGATGACTTGCTTTTCATGGACACAGTCAGTAACCTCGATAATCAATCCTATTACTATGATAATTCTAATTGATATAAAATCATCGAATCCTGGAATGGGGTGGGTTGGAAGGAACCTTAAAAATCATCCCATCCCACCCCTGCCATGGGCAGGGACACCTCCCACCAGCCCAGGGTGCTCCAAGCCCTGTCCAACCTGGCCTGGGACACTCCCAGGGATGGGGAATCCACAACCTCTCTGAGCAAATCAATGAATGTATTTATAGATGGGTTTTAAATTTTAAAAAAACCCAACAAACAAATGGATTGAGACGTTGGCTCAAATTGATGACTGAAACCAGTATAAATTATGCACCACTGAGGAATCCCCACCTGAAACTTCCTTGACTGATGGACTAAAAAGGAATTTGTAATTCAGATTCTTCGTAAGTAGTTAATTAGGTATTACCAGTTTTAAATCATGCATGTGGTAATTAATGTGACATTAATCTAGAAAACAGCACTATTGCTGAGAGAAACTGTTGTTTGCCATTCTAATGGTTCTTTTTTCTCTTCACAGGGTCACTGCAGTGACTTGTTGATATTTCAGACTCAACCTTATTCCCTCCTCAGGTGAGTTGTGGTTACAGAGTCCCTGAATCCCAGGCTGGTTTGGGCTGGAAGAGACTTGGAGGACCATCCAGTCCCACCCTGTGCCACGGGCAGGGTCACCTTCCACCAGCCCAGGGTACTCCAGGGGGTATTTGGGTTATTTGCTCCTGCACAGGCAGGTAAAACACCAGTTTACCTCCCCAGGAAATACCTGAGCCATGCAATGTGTGATGATCCACAGCAGTTTAATCACTGGGGGTGTGTCATCCCCTGCCCTGCACTGCAAACACCTGATTAGTGCACGGCACTAATGAGGGGTCGCTTTCTTGCCTTTAGATTATAGACCATTTACTGAAATATTTATTTTTTTTTTCCTCTTCTCCTCCTCCAGGCTGTGTCTTGACTGCATTGGGAAGAATGCAGCTCTCCTGAAGAACCAAATTCCCCACTTGCCATCCAAACTTTTGCAGGAAGTGCTGAAGAAAATCACCTTCTGGGCTGCTGTGACCCACCGGCAGGAGAGGAAAGCCGAGACCGAGAGACAAAACCAGCTCAGCACCAGATGAGGGAGGGCTGGGGACCCCTGGGACACCCCCAGCTGTTTGGTAGTGAACTGTACTGGTGTTCCAGAACGACTGTGTGTTAAGCTGAGTTTCTAAGTGAAGTTTGAGAACAAAAGAAATCCTTTTTATGGGAAGTCTCTCTGGTTTTCTGCGTAGAAAACTGATAGGACTTCATTTGTATATATTGTTCATTTCTGTTGTGGTCTTAAGGAGACAGTCCATACAACTTGTTCTTTTGGAAGGGGATATGATACAAACTCTTGCAGTTGGATAAAATAGGACTTAAGTCTAAAAATCTTCCTCCAGCCTTATCACATCAGCCTAAATTAGTTCAACAGTGTCCTGGGGAGATCCACACCCGTCAGTCTTAAAGGTAACAATTTGGGAACAGCACCAAATCCCACTGTGTGATTCCAGCAGCCTCTCCCCCACCATCCCTTTAAATGATGGAGCCCAACCTCGTGCTCCAAGTGGGAAAATCCACAAGGGAACTGTGGAACCTGAAGAAAAACCTGCGATGAGCAGCGTGACCACCTCATGTCTGCAGGAAACCTCCTGCTCATCACCTGGTTTCAGTTTCTGTCATCACTAAGTCCTTCTGGAAATAAGTTGTATATTGTATTTTGGACGTGTAAAGTTTATATTTCATTCTTGTTAAAAAAAAACCAAACAAAATTTTGCTTATTTATTGTTTAAAAAGAGCAAATGTAGTACCGGGCTATTTTTCTGTTTCAAATATTTAGTTAACAGGAGCACAGTCATTAAAGTTTTATAGAGACTTGACTTGAGATACATTTTGACAAGTTTTTGATGTTTTTACAATCTGTGAAATTTAATTATTTCGGGAAAGGAGGTTTGGGAGCAAATTTGTATCATAGAGGAAGGGAAGTTTTGTGAGTGGGTATTGTAACAGCTGTAATTTTGTGTGCTAAACTCCCTTCCCTCCTCTCCTGCCCTCTTTTTTGTGCCCAAGGTTTTTGTTTTGGGGGGGTTCAGGTGCCCCCCAAGGTTAATTTTGGGGGCTTCAGGTGCCCTCACAAGGTTTGATTTTGGGAGGTGGCTCAGGTCCCCAGCCAAGTTAATTTTGGAATGTTGAGGTGTCCTGAGGTTTAATTTTGTGGGGCTCGTGCCCATTAAGGATAATTTTGGGGAGTTCAGGTGCCCCCTTGATGTTAATTTGGGAGGGAGCGTTCAGGTGCCCCCCCCTCTTAAGTTTGGGGTGTTCATTCATGTGTCCCCACGGTTAATTTTGAGGGTTCAGGTGCCACCAAATGTTAATTTTGGAGGCTCAGGTGCTCCCTAAGGTTTGCTTTTGGGAGGCTCAGGGGTTAATTCGGGGTGTTCAGTTGCCCCTCCAGGTTAATTCGGGGTGTTAATTGCCTCCCCCCCGGTTAATTTGGGGTGTTTAGTTTCCTCCCCGGGGTTATTTTGGGGGGTTCCGGTGGCCCCCCCCCCCCCGGGGGAGTTGTAGGGTGTTTAGTTGCCCCTTCAGGGTTATTCGGGGTGTTAATTACCCGCCGTTAATTGCAGGTTGTTAATCGCCTCCTGGTTATTCAGAGTGTTAGTTGTCCCCCTGTTAATTTGGGGTGTTCAGTTGCCCCCCTGGGTGCTAATTCGGGATGTTTATTACCCCCGTTAACGGCGTCCCGGCGCGTGCGCGGCGCTGCCGGAAGGCGACGAGCGGATGGGGCGGGACAGGCCGGGCCGGGCTGGGGCAACAGACCGGGGGAACAGCCCCGGAGCACGGTACGAGGGGAGAAACCGGGCCGGGCCGGGGGAACAGCCCCGGAGCGCGGTACGAGGGGAGAAACCGGGCCGGGC
>JAWWEV010000167.1:62442062-62453935 GCA_035583235.1 Hafferia zeledoni | reverse complement strand
CTGAACACAACACTCAAGGTGTGGCCTCCTCAAGGCAGAGTCCAGGGGAAGGGTCACTGTCCTGGGCCTGCTGGCCATGCTATTTTTGATCCAGGCCAGGATTCCCTTGGCCTTCTTGGCCACCTGGGCACACTGTTGGCTCCTGTTCAGCCTCCTGTCAATCCAAACCCCCAGGTCCCTTTCTCTCCAGCCACTCTGTGCTCAGCCTGGAGCTGCAGAGGGTTGGTGTGGTTATTATTATATGTGGATGTAAGAAGTTGTTGCAGGGAATAACAGAGCGGTTTGTTCTCCACGTCAGCTCTTGTAGGACAGAAAGTAACCGGTGTGTTTTCTCAGGGGAGATTCCAGCAGGAACTCTCTGCCTGCAGGGAACACAGGTGTCTCCAGGGAGTCTCCATGGGGGTGTCTGAGGGCAGGGTGAGCAGGCAGCTGCTCCAGAGGGATATTTGGGCTGTGTGGGCTCAGCCCGCCCAGCCCTGCTGGGGGTGACTCTGCAGAAGAAGGAACCAAACAGCCCTTGTTTCCCCTGTTCCCACAGGCAGTTTTGCAGACAAGACGTACGAGTGGAGCTCCGAGGAGGAGGAGGCTGTGAGGAAGGCAGGACCAGTGCAGGTGCTCATTGTCAAAGATGACCATTCCTTTGAGCTGGACGAGGCCGCCCTGAACCGCATCCTCCTCTCCGAGGCCGTCAGGGACAAAGAGGTCGTGGCTGTGTCTGTGGCTGGAGCTTTTAGGAAAGGAAAATCCTTCCTGATGGACTTCATGCTGCGGTACATGTACAATAAGGTGAGGCTGCAGCTTGGCTGGCTCTTCCCAGGGTTTGGGGTGTTCCTCCCACGAGGCACTTAGGGAAGAGCTGGGCAGGAGTTGGTGCTCTGGGATTGCTCAAGCCTCTCATTGGTGTGGGCTTTACAAAACCAAACAGAGCAGATCCTTCCACAGCCCTGTGCACACATGGGTCTCCTGTGGAATGTGGACTTTGGAGCAGGGATGTTCACATCTGCCAAGGCCACCACTGACCCATGTCCCCAAGTGCCACATCCACACAGCTTTTGAACACTTCCAGGGGTGGGGATTCACCCCTGCCCAGGCCAGTCTGTTCCAACACCTGATCACCCTTTCCATTCAGAAATTTTCCCTAATACCCAGATTAAACCTCCCCTGGCACAGCTTGAGGCTGTTACCCTCATTCCCTGGAGCACAGCCCAACCCCCCCTGGCTCCCCACTCCTGGCAGGGATTGCAGAGCCAGAAGGTCCCCCTTGAGCCTCCTTTTCTCCAGCTGAGCCCCCCCAGCTCCTTCAGCCACTCCTGCTGCTCCAGCCCCTTCCCAGCTCCATTCCCTTCCCAGGATGTTCTCAAGAAACTCAGTGTCTTCCTTGTCACGGGAAGCCCAAGCTGAACCCGGGATTCGAGGTGAGGCCTCACCAGAGAAAGGAGCAGAAACCTCCCTTACAGGAATTCTGACCTCCTAATCTTTTCATCAGGAAATCTCTCCCAGGGACTGCCCTCCTCCAGCACAGGGGAGAAATGTAACACCAGAGTGAGGTGAGAACTCACAGCAGCTTCCTCTGTTCCTCCCTGCAGGATGCTGTGGACTGGGTTGGAGATTACAACGAGCCTCTGACTGGTTTCTCCTGGAGAGGAGGATCCGAGCGGGAGACCACCGGCATTCAGATCTGGAGTGAGGTTTTCCTGGTGGACAAGCCTGATGGGACAAAGGTGGTGCCTCAGTGGTGCTCAGCTCATTTTGCTCTTCCAGCTTTTAAGGCTCTCCTGCCTTGTCTTAGGTGGCTGTGAAAGTGTAGAGAAGGTTTTCAGTCCCTTATCCCTAATTTAGCACGGATGGGTTTAAGGCAGAGAGGGGTGATGTCCAGGGGTCCCTGATGTGCTCTCCAGGTGTAACTTTGAGCATCCCAGAGTTTATTTCTGTACTAGTCCCACACATCTTGGATCTGAGGTCCTTGCAAACTACTCCCCTTTCCTGGAGCAGCAGCTGTAAAACGGAGTTTCTCCATTCAGAGTGGTCAAAGATGATACAAAATGGATTTTGGAGGCATCCTGCAAATTCAACTTGCAGGAATATTTTGTATTTATCTGCTCTTTAACTCAGAGTGACACCAGAGTGACCCTGAGGCATTCAGGGTATGATTTCTAGTGCTGTCTGAGGGTGTTCTGGGTGCAATAAGTGTTTGGTTTCTGTGGCACAGACTCAGCAGAAGCCTCACCTGCCCTGACAGTGAGTGTGTGAGGAGCAACCTGTCACTCATTGCCCTGCCTGCTGGAGCCACCCTGCTGTGCCTTTCCCTTGTCCTGCCCCCACAACACTCTGAGGGAGAAGCAGGGAGATTCCCAGCCCAAAATGCAGCCCTGTGGCAGGTGGCAGTGGCTTTGCTGGGCCGCAGGTGCCAGGGGGTGCTGACCCAGAGCTTTGTGCCCCTCAGGTGGCAGTGCTGCTGATGGACACACAGGGCACCTTCGACAGCCAGTCCACCCTGCGGGACTCTGCCACCGTGTTTGCCCTCAGCACCATGATCAGCTCCATCCAGGTAAGGACCCTCAGGGCTGCAGGGCCTGGCAGGGCTTCCCTTCCCACCCTGCAGCTCAGTGGGATGGGAGCTTGTCATGGGACAGAGCTTGGCACGCCCTAAAAATGGGGAAAGAGGATCGTTTGGCTCTGACAGGTTCCCAGTACCAGCACCAGTCCCCAGGTGGGACTTTGTGCCTCTGTGGTGGTGGGTGAGGCTTTCACCACATCAAATGTGTGTTGGCCTGAAGGACAGGCCGTTCTGAGGGATCTGAAGTTGGGTTTTTATTTACATGCAGGTTTATAACTTGTCCCAGAATGTGCAGGAGGATGATCTGCAGCACTTGCAGGTAAGAGAAGAGAAGAGAAGGCTCTGGGGTGACCAAGTTTTGGCCTTCCAGAACCTGGGGGGAGCTACGAGATGGAGAGAGATGATTTACAAGGGCCTGGGGTGACAGGAAAAGAGGGAATGGCTTCCCAGTGCCAGAGGGCAGGGCTGGGTGGGATATTGGGAAGGAATTGCTGGCTGGGAGGGTGGGCAGGCCCTGGCACAGGTGCCCAGAGAAGCTGTGGCTGCCCCATTCCTGGGAGTGTCCCAGGCCAGGTTGGAGCACCCTGGGATAGTGGAAGGTGTCCCTGCCCATGGCAGGGGGTGGAATGAGGTGATCTTTGAGGTCCTTTCCAACCCAAACCATCCTGGGATTCTATTCCATGATTGCAAATGATAAGCCTGGATGTTGCCATCTGGTTCTGGCTCAGTACAGGTGACCCCCCTAAGGGTAATTCCAGCCCTGACTGTTGGAGACAAGCAGCTAATGGGATTTTTTTTGTGGCACAGGTGTCCTGCCCATTTCCTGGAATTACCTCCTGCTTTCTCTTCTGTTTAGGTGATTGTTTGATTAATTGATTGATTGGTTAGGTAGGTTTTTCAGGAGCTTAAGGAAAGGGAAAGAAAAGCAAAAGTCCAGCTGAAAAAATCAGCATTTGAAGACTTCTGAATTATTTCAGTCTATAAATATTATTAACAATAACACCTTTTTAACACTGAATTTATCCAGTGCAACTCTGATCTTTCAGTTCGGATTTTAAGCCATTCTCTTTTAACGAGTTGACCCAATTTTAGGCATCTGTGAAATACATCATTGTGCCTTCAGTTTGAAATTAGAGTCCAGAGAGACTGGAGAGGCTTCCAGTGTTGCTGGTAGGCTGATTTTAGAGCCTTTGCACAGCAGGGGCTTGCAGGGAAAGTAGTTATTCCTGAATGGATTTCCGCTCCTTCCTGGAGTGTTTAGAGGGAGGGAGCAGGGCTCCAGCAGCCCCCTGGAGCACGTGAAGGTTCTGCTTGGTATGGAACCACAGCAAACAGCTGATTGGAGCCATTTTCCATGGATTTGGCAGCCAAAGTCTCCAGGCTGAGCCCTTTCCCTTGAGGGCTCAGCACGGGGATTGTCCATAATGGCTCCGGGTGCCTCCAGGTGGGAAGTGCAAGCCCAGAGCCAGTTTGTGTTCCAGCTCTGCACGTGGTGCTGTTAGTCCTGAGTTATAAATGTCCCTTCACAGAGTCATAAAATTCCCTGAGCTGGGAGGGAGCCACAAGGATCATTCATCCAACCCCTGGCCCTGCACAGACACCCCATCAATCCCACCCTGTCCCGTTGTCCAAACCCTCCTGGAGCTCTGGCAGCCTTGGAGATTTTGGAGAAGCAGGAATGGGTGTCCTTCCTGACGTTCTGCAGCTCTTCATGCTGATTTCCTGAGACCTGCAGGAGACAATAAATCACAGAATCAGGGGGTGCTGAGCTGGAAGGGACCCACAAGGATCACCCAGTACAACCCCTGGACCTGCACAGACACCCCAACAATCCCACTCTGTCCCATCATCCAACCCCTCCTGGAGCTCTGGCAGCCTTGGGGCCGTGCCCACTGCCTTGGGGAGCCTGGGCAGTGCCCACCACCCTCTGGGGGAAGGACCTTTCCCTGATATCCAACCTGACCCTGCCCTGGCACAGCTCCAGCCATTCCCTGGATGCTGTCCCTGCTCAGGGAGAGAAGAGCTCGGTGCTTGTTCCCGTGTGTCCCACAGTGACAACCTGACAGTGCTGCTCTTTCCTTCTCCTTCCAGCTCTTCACCGAGTATGGCCGGCTGGCCATGGAGGAGACATTCCTGAAGCCTTTCCAGGTGAGTCCTGCCCAGCTCACTTGTCCCTGAGCCCGTTGGCTTCACCACGAGGTGTCACTGCAGGATGGGAGGAGATGGGATTGCCTGGGGACCAGCTCAGCTGCTCCAAGGAAAGCCTTTGTGCTTCCAAATGCTTCCAACATCCCTCTTCCTTTCCTCTCTGAACCTTTGCCATCCCCAGAGCTTTGCCCTGTCCTGCCAGGCTGGGAGAGCAGGTGGTTTTGCAGCAGGTTTGTCACACTCTGTACATGGAGACTCTGCCCAACCTTTGCTGTGCAAGGCTGACCCCTCCTCCAGGGAATCCCTGCACCTGCAAAATGACAGGACAAGGATTGGCAGAGCTGTGGGAAGGCTCAGTTTAACTGGGGTTTCAGCTTCAACTAAGGGGCATCTGTTTCCCAACCTGTGAAAAGCTGTTCAAAAAAGGAGAGTTTTGGGCATCCACAGTAGGTGAGTTGGTGGTTGGATGGGGGTTGTGAATTCCCAAAGTGGGAAATGTCAGAGGACAAAACATGCTGTAAAAATTCTGAGCGTTCAGGAATGGGTAACAGCCACTTTACATTTGCTTTTCACCCCAAAAAGAGAATTGTTGTCCAGGAAAGACTCAGGGGTTTATGGGCTGTCTGTGGTCAGATAGGTGAAATAAAATTAAAAGGTTAAAAAATACAACCAATGGACAAATTGAGATTTTAGGGAATTTTGAGGATATATTGGATGCTGGCATGGACAGATGACTGGGAAAGGATGGGAAAACTACCAGGAAAAATACATGGCTGGGAGAAGGAAGAGCTTGAAGAAAGTTGTAACATGGTACAGTAAAAAGCCAGACATTAAATGAATATTCCTGCTCCTTATTTAAAAACTGGGGGGTTAATGCAGCCAAATATTCCAGTGAAAGTGAGATACTTCCATCAGTGAAAAGGAGGCTGTAAGGAGAAACTTAAATCTGCTTAAATCATTAGGGCTGGATAATGGGCTCTGATTTTAGCAACGACTGTAATTGCTGTCAAGTCACACAGTTTGTGGATGGTGAGTCTTGTCAAACAATCCCATTATCAATTAATAAAAGACACGAGTTTGGTTGATAAAGGTAACTCTCGCCATGATATTTCTCCTTCTCCAAGCCTTATCTCCACATGATGCTGATTAAAGGCAAATGAAGTCAGCATTGTCTGGTTTAATCCATTGTTAATGGATTAAAAACTCATTAACTGATAGATGCCAGAGCACGCTGAACTAATTTTAATAGAGAATCTTCATCCTTCAGAAGTGTTTCCTCGGGGTCCCCTCAGGCTCTCTCTGATTCAGTGTCATCTTCATTAATGATCTGGGGAAAACATCAAACAACTGCTTGTGGATGTGACAGGAGCTGGGAGGGGGATTGATGGGCTGTGGCCAGGTGGGCACTGGGGATCTCCTGTCCATGTCCCAGCAGGGGCTGCTTCCTGCAGAACAGGGTTCTAAAGGCATCTGAGTGTCCTAATTAGGAAGCAGGAAAAATGAGAGTGGGCAGCCGTTGACACAGGTTGGGCAGAGAAGCTGTGGCTGCCCCATCCCTGGGAGTGTCCCAGGCCAGGTTGGACAGGGCTTGGAGCACCCTGGGCTGGTGGGAGGTGTCCCTGCCGTGGCAGGGAGTGGAATGGGATGGTTTTTAATGTCCCTTCCACCCCACTCTGTGATTCCATGAATCTCCAGGCAGGATGGTAAAAAAGCTGCAGTTGCATCGATCCTGCTGGAAGGGAAGTGAGACTTGGGAGTGGAAAATGAACCTTTTCCTTCAGCTCCCTCCTCTCTGTGGTGTGTCCTCTCACTGGCAGTGTGGCAGCCTCAGCCCTGGCACTTTTCATGGCAAGCACAGCCCATCAGGAGCAACTTTTCTTAAGGAAAAGACTAATAATTCCCAGTTCAAGGCATGCACAATGTGTTTGTGGGAAAGCCCTGAACATGGACATGTCTCTAAAGCATCTCATGGTCTTCCAAAGAAAGAACAGCATGTCCTGAACCAGCTCACAGGGTACAGTGGTTACAAAAGGCCAACTCCCTCTTCTCTCCTTCTTGTTTTTAACCTTTTCTGATGTTTTATGGAAGGGAAATGAAGAGCGGAAATATTTTCCCTCCCTCCACTAGATTTTTGTTCTAAACATAGACAAATTTTAGGGAAATTCCAGTGAAATGGATTCCACTTGCTGACTTGCTTATTCCTGTGCATGAGAGGAGTCCTGGCACCTCTCTCAGACCCTCCTGGACTTCTCCCTCCAAACCCTTTATTTCTGACATGGGCTGTTGGTCCCTTGCACAGACGAGGCACTGGAGACCTGATTTGTTTCTGAAAACATTTCATTTAAAGATTCAAAGTTGACCCTTCTGGTATTTATTTATTTCTTGCCCAGGAATTTTGAATGCCTCAATAAAGATTACAAGAGCCAGTGATTTCTTATTCACCCTCATTCCTCTGCATCTGCTTCTCATTAAAAGTCTGTCTGGAAGGCTGCCCAGTGAAAAAGGCTGAAAAAATGAGCCTGTAGAATTCCCATAGGATGGAACTAAATGTGGCTGGAATTAGGGGGCTCGCTGCCTTTTGTCCTGGTTAGCAACAATCTCCTTTCTTGTTGTGCAGTTTAAATGATTGATGATGTTCTCCCAGCCAGGGAGACAAACTGGTGCAGCACTTCTGGGTGTGCTCCCCCCTTTTCTTGTCTGCACAGTCTCAGTGCCATCCTGGGGTGGCCCTGCACAGAGAGGCCTCTTGTTTCCACCAGGGAAGGCAGGAGGTGCTGCTGGAGCTGGAAAAAACCTCAGGGCAAGGTTTTGTTGTGGCATGAAATGGGGGTGAGGTGCTGGTGGGGTTCAGCCTCCACTATGGGCTCTGAGACTCTGTGGGTGCTCTGTGACACTGACCCCACTGGTCCCTGGCTCTGTTTTCCAGTCCCTGATATTCCTGGTTCGTGACTGGAGCTTCCCTTATGAATTTTCCTATGGATCTGATGGTGGTGCAAGATTTTTGGAGAAGCGGCTGAAGGTGCGTTGTGTCTGCCCCAGGTCCCAGGCCAGGCTGGACGGGGCTTGGAGCAACCTGGGATAGTGGAAGGTGTCCCTGCCCATGGCAGGGGGTGGGAATGAGGTGGTTTTTAAGATCCCTTCCAACCCAAACCATTCCAGGTTTCTCTAATTCCAGGATTCACCTGGGCGGCCACAGCACTGGGTGAGCTGCAGTGTTGGGTCTGGTCATGCTTAAAATCCCAGGAGAGGCATTCTGGGAGGATGAATTTCCTTGCCATGTTCAGTAGAGGGCTGTGCTTGGCTTCTGCCCCAGCCCAGCTCCCTGAAACTCTTTCTGGGAGAGGCAATAGATTCCCAAGAGACCAGGAATGATGGTTTAGTAATAGGCAGTTGTACACTAAAAGTGATGGGCAAGGGCTCCAGTGGGATTAATTAGGAAATGCAGGGGTGATTTGGGAGTGGAGACACCTAATTAAATGTGAGACAAGAGAGACCCTGATGGGAAATCCCAAACATTTCTGTATTCCAGTCATACACATTATTTTCCAAAGGATAATAACCTGCCCCAGGCCATGTGGTCAGAGATACATCAGTTCCTTGGTCTCTGGGAGAGCCTTGTCTTTGTCCTTCTGCAGTAAATCCCTGTGGGATGTCCTTCTGTGTTGCTTTTTCCCAGCCACAGTTTGGAGGATCCCATGCTCCTGCCAGCACTGCTGGCCCAGCATTATCCCAGTATTCCCATCAGAAGGAAAATCCCTCACCCCAAAGCTGGGGGAAGTGAAGGGGCAGGATCTGTGGTGAGAAGGGACAGGACCCAGGGAACACCTGGAGCTGTGCCAGGGGAGCTTTAGGTGGGATCTCAGGGAAAGGTCCTTTCCCCAGAGGGTGGTGGGCATTGCCCAGGCTCCCCAGGGCAGTGGGCACAGCCCCAAGGCTGCCAGAGCTCCAGGAGGGTTTGGATGATGCTCTCAGGGACAGGGTGAGATTGTTGGGGGGTGTGTGCAGGGCCAGGGTTTGTACTGGGTGATCCCTGTGGGTCCCTTCCAGCTCAGCACCCTCTGATTGTGTGATTTATTGTCTCCTGCAGGTCTCAGGAAATCAGCACGAGGAGCTGCAGAATGTCAGGAAGCACATCCATTCCTGCTTCTCCAAAATCTCCTGCTTCCTCTTACCTCACCCCGGCCTGAAAGTCGCCACCAACCCCAATTTTGATGGAAAACTGAAAGGTACGAGGGCAAAGCTCTGGGTTTTAAGCTGATACACCTTGGATGCTCTGGTAGAGTGTCCTGCTTATTCCTGAAACCTCTGTAAGTGTTTTCCATGTGAAAACTGCTGGGAGAGGAGTTGGATCCTCCTCCCAGTTACACACACACACCAGTCTGCTCCTTCCCAGTCCAGCAGGCAGAAGTGGAAGGCAAAGAGGTGTGAGAGGCTGAAAAGATCTGAGAGCTGCTGGAAACACTCACTGTCAGGACACTGATAGGCAAACTGGACAGGGCTGGAAGTTTCTGGACATGGTGTTAAGGCAGTGGTTAATTCCTGTGCCTCACCTGCACCTCTGCACGGGCTCAGGGTGGTGCTCGTGGAGGGTGGAAGGCTGGTTCCAGCGGAACGTTTTTCCACTGTGAACAGCTTTCCAGGGAATATTTAATCCTCCTGACTTATCTGATCAGTGGTTTCCCTCCAGGGCAGACTGAGTTCAACAGGTTAAAACAAAGGGGGATTGAAAAAAGGGCTATGGTGAGATTCTCCACCCCAGAAGGAGCCACGTGCTGTGGGTGTTCCCAGGTGTTTGCTGTGACCTGCTCCAGCATTGCTGGCTCCAGGCTGCTGCAGTCTCAGCAACAAAGTGGCCCATTAGCCACCTAAAATAAACCAGCAGACAGCTGCAGATGGTAGTTGTCCCCTGGTTTGTCTGGTTGGTGCTCAGACTTGTCCTGGCAAACCCTGTGCTAAGCAGTGGGAGGGACAGCGAGGCAGCAGGAGGGAGATGTGCTGGTGGAAACTCAGCTGATCTCTGGAGTTCCCCCTAAATCCAGGTGCTGAGTGGTATTGAACAGGTGGTTTGTGCAGACAGGAGTTGTCAGCAGCTTCTTGACAACGATTTTCTTGTCCCCTCAGAGCTGCACTCAGCTTTTTGTGCTCTGGTGGAAGGAATGTGGGGGATCTTCCCTGCTCTCCTTGCCTTCCAAACATCTGCCTGTTGTGTTTTCTGTCTTCACTCCCATGTAGTTCAGTTTAAATGGCAGCACCAACAATCCCACCAATGCCTGAGAGCTTTGTCCAAGTGCTCTTTGAGCTCTGTGAGGTTTGGGGATGTGACCATTCCCTGGGGAGCTGTTCCAGTGCCCAACCACCCTCTGGGCAGAGAACCTTCTAGTGGAAGGTGTCCCTGCCCATGGCAGGGTGTTGGAATGAGACTGTCCCTAAGGTCCCTTCCCACCCAAACCATTCTATGATGCCATTGGGGTTGTTTTTTTCCAGAAATAGATGATGAGTTCATCAAGAACTTGAAGATTTTGATTCCTTGGCTTCTTAGTCCTGAGAGCCTGGATGTCAAGGAGATCAATGGGAACCACATCACCTGTCGAGGCCTTGTGGAGTATTTTAAGGTATTGGTTTATTTGGGAGAAAGTGGGTTTGTTCATCTGTGGTTAAAGGGACAGCAGGAGCAGCCAGGGCAGCCCTAACAGTCCTGAGGGCAAACACCTGACCACACAGTGAGCCCACAAAGTGGGAGGAGCTGTTTTCCTCCCCTGGAGAAACGAGGATTAGGGTGGGGGGAAGCTCAGGGCTGCATTCCTGTTGCCTTTGGGAGAAGCTTATTTTTGTTGTCATGACTACTGGGACATCTCCCTGTGAGACACTGGTGAGTAATTCTCACCACCCACTCTCCAGGGCTACCTGCCTCTGGCTCCTTCTCCCTCAGGGAAGGACAGAGGTAGGTGCAGGGCTGGTGGGAGGGACACTTGGTGTGAGTGGTGGAGGGAGAGCCTTGAGGGACTGTCCCAGCACAGCCTGGGTGGACCTTCAGCCACATTCCATAACATTTTCTGACCAGGAGCATCCTCCTCTCCCAAATGCTGTCAAAGCTGTGTCTGGAGCTGGCTGGGGAGGGTTGGTGTTGCTGGTGTGTGTTGCATTCCATGTGATTTACTGTTTTCCAGGCATACATAAAGATCTACCAAGGGGAGGAGTTGCCACACCCCAAGTCGATGCTGCAGGTACGTGATTGGGAATTCATGCACTGTAATTCCCATTAATTCCCAGGTCATTAGTGAGGTGTCCAGCTAGTGCAGCACATTGGGTCTTCTGTGACTGCATTCCCAAAGCCTTCCTGTAACACCCCGATGGAGGGACAGCATTTTGGGAAGAGTTTGGCAGTCAGGAGCCTGACATGGCTTAGGAATTGCACCTTGGAAGGACAGGGGGAGTTGCTGCCTGCACACAGCAGCAGCCAGCTCAGCTGGAATGGTTCCCCACAGGTGAGGAGCATCCCTGGGGACACACAGGGAGCTGACAGGGCTCTGCACCTGGGCAGGGGCTCCCAGGCTGCTGCTCCACTCTTGGAGCCAGCCAGCATTCCATGAGGGTGCAGCTGTGGCTGTTTATATATGGCTGAGCCTTTTATCTCTTTCCTTGCTGTTTCCCACAGCTGAAGCCAAAGATTTCATTGCTGTGGCTTGGAGGGCAGCAATCCTCTCTTCATGCAGGCTTTTGGATGTGTAAATGTGGGATGATCTTACTTGGGATTGGTTGGAGGCTGGGAGAGCACACTTGGCTAAGCAAGGGAGCTCCTTAATCCTGGGTGTCACACACATGGCCTGGCTGTGAACAGTGTTGTGTGGCCACTCCCTGCTGTGCCACTGCTTAACCCTGTCCTTCTGCACCTAAATTTTGTGCCCTTTTTGTCCTTCCAGGCCACAGCAGAAGCCAACAACTTAGCAGCAGTTGCCACTGCCAAAGACACCTACAGCAAGAGGATGGAAGAGGTGGGTGGTGCTGAGCATGTCTGTTCATGGTACTCCTGTCACAGATTCATGGAATCCTGGAATGGTTTGGGTTGGGAGAGATTTTAAAGACCCCCTGCTATGGGCAGGGACACCTCCCACCAGCCCAGGCTGCTCCAAGCCCTGTCCAACCTGGCCTGGGACACTCCCAGGGATGG
>JAWWEV010000167.1:62328778-62342368 GCA_035583235.1 Hafferia zeledoni | reverse complement strand
ATTAGTTCAGAAGTAAACAAAGCGAGCCCGTAATTTATCCAGCGACGCCTCTCGCGCCGGGAAATGAGGGAATTCGGGAATTCGGCAATTCCCGAGGAGCTCAAGCCATGCCCCGGCTCCGAGAAACCTGCGCTGTGCTGAATCACGGCGACAACGCGGCCACCGCCAGCTCCGCTTCGGGGAGCGCTCGAGGAAGATGCGCAGGATACACCCAAAGTGTCACCCACTCACACCCCAAACCCCCAGTGCACCCAGCGCTGGCACTTCCCAGGCTGTGGGTTTGGGCTTTCCTGGCTCACAGATTCAGCTCCATCCTCGCAGAGCTGCGCCAAGAGAGAGCGGCCCGCGGTTGGTGCCCAGACAGCAGATGCTGTCTGCCACCCTGGTGACAGCCACGGCTTTGCCGATGACAAAACAACTGCTGTTATTAATTCCTCCAGCCACAGCCGGCTGTTTCCTCCGCTCAGCCCGGGCAGAGTGGTCCGGTACCCGCTCCCAGCATCTCTCCGGGGACGGGGACGCACGGTGGGATGGGGTGGGTATCCCTGGCAGGAGGGCGAGCGGCACCCGGTGCCACTCACCCCCACGGACCGCTGCCACCAGCGCAAAGGGCACCTCGGGGGCTTCAGTGTGGCACCCACACGCAGATACTGCCGAAATCCTCCCTGCACCCTCTGGCTACAAGACGCTGTCCCCATCACCCCCTTCCTGCAGCATCGCCCCACTTCCAGCATCCCTTTTCCTGCAGCATCCCCTCCTCCCTCCAGCATCCCGTTCTTCCAGCAACCCTCCTCTCCGGCACTCCCGCTCTCCCTCCACCATCCCCCCCACCCTCCAGAGCCCCTTCCCCACGCACCCACCTCGCCGCTGCGCCCCTTCCCCGCCGCCCCGTCCCGGCGCCCGCACACGCGGCCGGCCCCGCCGGGAAGGGACGGGAAGGGGCGGGCTGAGCCCCGGCACCGCCCGCGGAGGAGGAGCCGGGGCGGCCAGCGCCCCCCACCGCCGCACCCTGGGGGTCTGTGGTACCCCTTCCCTTCCCTATCCCTGCATCCCTTCATCCCCCGCATCCCGATCCCGGCCTCACCGGCTGCCGGTGCCCGCGGGCGCGGCGGGACCTCGCGGAGCGCTCGGAGCGTTGCGGGGCCGGGGGAGGTGCCGGGTTTAAATGCGGCCGCGTTTATTGGGCCGAGGCTCGGGGGCGGCCCCCGGGGGTGCGGGGCGGCTCTCGGGGCGGGGGGACCGGCGGCCTTTGTGCGGCACCGCCCGGGACCGCCCCCCGCCTCGGGGACAGCTGCGGGGGGCTGCGGGGATGTCGCGAACCGCTGGGGCACCGGAGTGTCACCGCTGTCCTGCCCCTGGCTGGCATCATCCCAACTCCCCTCTGTCATGTCCCCCCGGGTGGCATCGCCCCAACTCCCCGCAGTCATGTCCCCCAGGGTGGCATCGCCCCAACTCCCCTCTGTCATCTCCCCCAGGGTGGCATCATCCCAACTCCCCTCTGTCATATCCCCCGGGTGGCATCACCCCAACTCCCCGCTGTCCCACACCCCAGCGTGGCACCATCCAGGCTCCCCAGTGTCCTGCAGCCCAGAATGGCATCACTGCATCTCCCTGCTGTCCTGCACGCCAAGGTGGCATCACCCTGGCTCTCCAAATGCCCTGTCTTCCCCCAGGTGGCATCATCTCAGTTGCAGTCATCCCACACTCCAGGATGGCATCACCCCAGCTCCCTGCTGTCCTGCACCCCAAGGTGGTATCCCCCTGTCTCCCCAATGTCCTGTCCTCCAGGGTGGCATCATCTCAGTTCCCATCATCCCAGACTCCCGGGTGGCATCACCCCAACTCCCTGCTGTCCTGCCCCCGGGTGGCATCACCCCAGCTCCCTGCTGTCCTGCACCCCGGGTGGCATCACCCCAACTCCCTGCTGTCCTGCCCCCCGGGTGGCATCACCCCAGCTCCCTGCTGTCCTGCCCCCCGGGTGGCATCCCCCCAGCTCCCTGCTGTCCTGCACCCCAGTGTGGTATCATCTCGGTTCCAGCATCCTGCACCCCTGGTAGCATCACCCTGGCTCTGCAATGTCCTGCACCGGAGGGTGGCATCAGCTCCCCATTGTTGT
This sequence comes from Hafferia zeledoni, assembly GCA_035583235.1. Taxonomy (NCBI): domain Eukaryota; kingdom Metazoa; phylum Chordata; class Aves; order Passeriformes; family Thamnophilidae; genus Hafferia; species Hafferia zeledoni. The sequence goes on along the minus strand of JAWWEV010000167.1, from coordinate 62,340,252 downwards.
GCCCCCTGGGGTGGCATCGCCGTGGTTCCCATCATCCCACACCCAAAGGGGACATCCCCCCAGCTCCCTGCTGTGCTGCACTCCAGGTGGCATCACCTTGGTTCCCACCACCCCAGGGTGGCATCAGCCTGGTTCCCCACTGTCCTGTCCCCCAGGGTGGTGGCACCACCTCACTCCCACCATCCCACCCCCCAGGGTGGCATCACCCTGGCTCCACTCTGTCCTGCACCCCTGGGGACGTGGCCCTGCAGCTCCTCATCATCCATAGTAACCAGTCTCATGCCTTTCCATCCCCTGGCACCCGTGGGAGCTCCACGCACCGTCCCACCTGTGCCCCCCACTCACTTTGCGGGGGTCACAAAACCAGGGCCCACCCTGTGCCCCACGAGCCATCCCGTGGGGGGACTCGGGGCACTGACCCACGCCCCGCGGGCACCAGCAAAACTCCAACCCGTATTTAAAGCTCGGCAGTCCCGGTTGGACGCCGGAGCCACCGACCGCCCACGCTCCTGCTGAGCCGCGGGGAGCCGGCAGTCCCCAGGCCTTGTGGCTTGTGGATTCTCAGATGGCTAATAAGGGGTTACACCCACGCTGCAATCCACTCTCGAGCAATTGCATGAGCTGATTTTGCTGCCTTTTTTTTTTTTTTTGTGAAAATTCCAGGGGTGAGAGAACTTTTAAGCCTCCTTCCCTTTTTTAGGGCGACTCTGGTCTTCGGGTTCAAGGTTTTTCGGGGGGAGGAGCGAGGGGAACACAAAAGCCTCACACAGGGGGTTGCATAAGCCTCGCTCCGATGGAAATCCAGGCTTAAACCCCCACGAGATCCCGCAGCAGAGCCGCGGGTGGGTTTTGCCAAGCGGTCCCACCGGCTGTGACAAGGACACGGGGGACACCGCGCGTGAGGTCACAGTGGAATGAAATATTTAGGGCCAGCTCTGCCGCACGTCACTTGGCACGTCAGCGCTGCTGCCCCAGGGCCAGCGCTGTGGCTGTGGGAGCTGGCAGAGCCCCACGGCCCCCCGCAGCCAGCACAGCCCTGGCCGTGTCCCTGTGAGGACAGAGGCGAGGAAAGGTGACTTCAAAGGGAGGGGGTTTGCCGGACAGATGTCAGCAGTCCCGGCTTTGTGCCGGTCAAGGGCTTTTTGTCTCAGTTTTTAACATTTGCCATTTTTCTCCAGCGCTTTCTTCTGCTCTGACACTTGCTGAGGGGTTTTCCTTTCTTTCCTTTCTCCCTCTCTTTCCACATTTGCTTTTCCATCCCCGGTTCAAACACTTTTTCACCCTGTATTATGCCGAAGTTGGAACCATCTGGTGCTTTGTTTTGTTGCGAGCACGGCGAGTGCCAGGACCTTTATCCCCCTCACCCTCCTCCTCCTCGCCGGTGCCTCGCTAATCCAAGCGACAGCCCCGAAAAATTCTCCCCTGTCACCCAACAAAGCCCCCGGCCACGTGTGGGTGGGAGATGGGGCTGCTCAGTGTCTCCATGGCCCCATCCCACGGGGATGTGCAGGATCCCAGCTCGGGGGTGCAGGGCTGTGTCACCACCGTGCGAATTCCTGACTCATTTTTAGGACCGGCTGTCAGCAAAGGCATCCTGATTTTAATTTTCCCTCGTTTTCCCATGGGAGGAAAGCGTGTTTGGAGGGAGCCACAGAGCTGTGCCAGACACGGAGCCCGACAGCCTATTTTTGGAGCCCCCTCCCAGCGAGCAGCTGCGTTTGAGGATGGCATTTGCAGGAAGGAAACCTCCGCTCACCCACGTGTCACGTGTGACACGCCACAAAAAACGGGGCACGTGGGAAAAATCCAGGACTGCCGGATTGCAAGGGCTGTGAGGGGATCCATGGCCAGGCTTGGGGTTGGCACAGAGCCACCCAAAACCAGGGTCAGCATCCTGGGACGCCTGCGCAGGCGGTGGGTGACCCCTCTCTGAGGCCGTGGGTGCCCCAGTGCTGTAGGAACACCCTCCCGGCACCGCTCGGGCTGCTCCGTCACGCTTTCCTTCCCATTTTCCCTGCACAATGGGGCGCTTTGTTCTGGGGCGAGGAGCGGTCCGGCTGCGGCACGAGGAGCTGAGAGCTGCTCCTGCATTCCTGGGGTCTCCTCTCGCTGGGAGAGACACCCCTCGGCTCGACCTCCCGGGAAAGCAGGGCCATAAAATAACCCCCAAATCAGCAAAAATGAAAGATGTGAAACGATCAGCAAAACAAAAACGAAGCGGAATAAGAAAAGACTCCAGAGGAAAAAACAGCTGGAGGGACCTCCCCATCTCCCAGCTGGTGCAGGGAGAAGCTTGGAATGACCTAAGCCCAAACTTTGCTATTTTTTGCACAAAACAAAGGCGAGCCCCGCTGAGCCGCAGTGCTGTCCTGGCTCCACGGCTGTGGCTCGTTGCTGCCATCACACGTTCAGCTCCCTCTGCACAATCACATTCCCAGCACGGCCGCTCCGGCCCCATCCTGCACACTCATCCACTGGAGGATTTTCCCTTTGGCCCAGAAAACCCCTCATGTTTGCCACGTTTGCTGGGCTGGCTCCTTAGGACAAGAAGCATTTGGGTGGCTGCTCTGTCTGTGCTGCCCTAAATCTGTGCCAATCCCTTCCAGCCCTCAGAGCTCCAGACCCCTCAGGCACCTTGCCCATCCCTGTGGGAATCAAAGTGAAGGTTCTGAGGACCATCTCTCCCATCATCTTCATTGTCATCTCCTCCAGCTGCAGCCTCAGCACTCACCAGGAATGGGGAAAAATTAGATGTGGAAGGAAAAAGTCCTTACACGTGAAACCAGCCGGATCTGCAGGTCATTTGCCATGTCCTCCTGCCCCTGTGGCACGGGAAGAGCAGATGGGACTGGCTTGTGCCACCTTGTTACAACACCTGCTGATGGAGAACATGCACCTGCCTGCCCGCCCACAGCCCCGGTTTGACCAGACCTGTTTGTCTGTGGATTTGCATTCAGGGCTGGTGAGGTAGGCTTAGATTAGATAGTAGGAAGAAGAAATTCTTCCCTGTGAGGGAAGTGAGGCCCTGGCACGGGTTGTCCAGAGAAGCTGTGGCATCCCTGGAAGTGTCCAAGGCCAGGTTGGACGGGGCTTGAAGCAACCTGGGATAGTGGAAGGTGTCCCTGCCCATGTCAGGTGGTGGGAATGGGATGATCTTTAAGATCTCTTTCAACCCAAACCACTCTGCAATTCCATGATTCTACCTCAGGACAAACAGCACAGCCCTGCTTTGGAGGGCAGTTGGAATAAGAGCAGCCCAAAATGCCAGCCTGGGGGGCTGCTCCTCTGGGAAAGGGTTTGCCCCCAGCCCTCCCAGAGTGTATTTAAGGGAATCCCCTCTGCTGTGGGCCCCATTGCCAGGGGTGGTGATGCAGGTGATGTCCCAGCCATGTGTGCCTTCCAGTCAGCACACCCTCCTGTGCCTGGCAGAGTTTCCTGGGGAACACCAGAGGATCAGGGATGTTTCTTTCCTGGTCAGAAGTTTCAGCCTGGAAAGTTCCAGCTGACTCACCCTGACAGAGCTGCAGGTGGGAGGCTCAGCTGCAAGGGGAGCCAGAAACAGCTTTTCACCCTTGCTACTGAAGCCAAGGGACACCAACTTTGGGTTTAACCCCCTTTTATTTATTTTTTATTATTTATTTTTTTACCCAGGAAGCTTTTCCTGTGCACTGCTTGCCCATGGCAAGGCTCATTTTTCCAGCTTGTCACTTCGTTCCTGAACCCGTGCTCTCCCTGGCCTGTCTTGGAGGAAAGGGGGCATTTGTCCTGCTGGGGTGCCCCCTAGACCCTCCTTGTCCCCAGTGGACAGGGAAATGCAACCCTGCTGGGTTCTCCCCAGATCAGCCATCCCTGGGGCTGTAGATCTTCTCGGGTCCCCCCCAGACCCATCAATCCTTGGGGGACAGGAGGCTGCAGCTCCTGTGGGGTCTCCCCTAGACCCATCAAACTCTGGGGACAGGGGACTGTAACCCCACCGAGGTCCTCCCTAGACCCATCAATCCCTGGGGGACAGGGGACTGTAACCCCACTGGGGTCCCACCTAAATCCACCAATGGCTGGGGGACAGGGAGCTGTAACCCAGGACTGGGCCCCCTCCAGACCCATCAATCCCTGGGGGACAGGGGGCTGTAACCTCGCTGGGGTCCCTCCTATATCCATCAATTCCTGGGGAGCAGCGGGCTACAGCCCAGACCAGGGTTCCCCCTATATCCATCAGTCCCTGGGGGACAGGGGGCTGCAGCTCCTACGGGGTCCCCTCCAGACCCATCAATCCCTGGGGCACAAGGGGCTGTACCCCAGGGCGGGGTCCCCTCCAGACACATCAGTCCCTGAGGCACTGGGGGCTGTACCCCAGGCCGGGGTCCCCCCAGCCCCTCCTGTCCCCAGTGTCCCCTCCGACGCCCGGAGCGGGCGCTGACACCGCGTGGCCGGCCCTGGCCCCGCCCCCGAGGCTGGAAGAGGCGTGGCTTACCTGAGGGGGCGTGGCCTGTTGACAGCGGGGTGGCGGGACGCGCCCCGGAGTGGGCGTGGCCTGAGGGGTGGGCGTGGCCTGCCGGATCTGTCGCGGAGCTGTCGCGGGTGTGCGCGGAGCGATGCGGCGGCGCGGCGGCGACAGGGATGGCGACAGCGGCGACAGCGGCGGGGCGGAGGGCAGGGCGGGCGCGGCCCGGCAGCAGCGGTGAGTACCCGCGGGCCTGGGCGCGCCGCTGCGCTCCCCCGGGCCGCGCCTGGCCGGCCCTCGGCCGTGTCCCCTGTCGCGCCTCCGGTGACCACGTGCACCGCCGGGTGCCCCGTGGCGAGGGGCTGTCCCCGTGCCCCGGCCGTGCTGCCCTGCTGGGCCGCCATGCCGAGCTGTGGCCGTGCTCCTGTGTCCCCACGCTGTGGCGTTGTCACCTTGCTGGGGCCGTGACCCCGTGTCTGCCCCCCCTGCCGTGGCCGTGCCACCCTGTCTGTCATTGGGGTGATCTCACGCTGTGGCCATGACCCTGCCATAGCTGTGACCCCATGCCATGGCCCTGCCATAGCTGTGACCCCACACCGTGGTTGTGTCCCCATGTCACCCTGCCACCCCCGTGATCCCATGCACTGGCCATGTCCCTGTGTCACCTGCCATGGCCACGATCCTGCACTGTGGCCATGCCCCACCCCGTCCCGATGCCCTGCTGTGCCATGTCCCCCTGCTGTCCCGCATGGTTGCCGTGCCAGCTGTCAGAGGTGCCCCTCGGTGGGCACACCCCCCCGCCCAGCTCTGCTCACCTGCAGCAGGTGTTGTGCACGGGCTGGGTGAGGGCTCTCCCCTGCACTTGAGCACTGAGTGTACACCAAGAGCAGCACCTGACAATTCCCTGCAGCCTCTCGAGGGCATTCCTGGCCCGTTGCTGCTGGCATAAAGTGGGACTGCTCAGACCAAAGACCTGGGGGGTGACTGGGATTCAAGTTGCTCCCTGTGCCCTGGGGACCAGTGCCACCCTGCTCTGGCCCCCCTTTTGCAACCTTTCCTTAGGATCTTGCAGCACACCCCAGGACAGGGAGTGGTCTAGATGCCCTTCTGCAGAAGGATCAGTGACCTGGGAACTGAGCCATGCCAGGCCATCCATCAGAGACTTCTGCCCTAAATCCCCCAGTACCCAGACTGGTTTCCCCATCACCTGGCACCATCAGCCCACAAGGGATGTTGATGCTGGGAAAGCTGCAACTCTTGGCTCTCCTTTCCCTCTCGGAGGCTGGGGCTGTGTCTCCCTGCTGCAGAGGGCAGCTGGATGTGTCCCAGCCCTTTGGAGCAGGATGGTGTTGGAGGTGGACACCCTCCCCACCCTGTGCTGGTGGCACTGGGGGACATTGCCCTGTGGACTGTGGGCTCCCTGAGCCCTTTTCCCACCTTTCCTCCGTGTCCCTGGAGTATTGCAGGAGCTCTTGGTGCCAGGTTTGGGGACACCTCCGTGACTGTGTCAGCAGTCAGGACTTGGGGTGTTGCCACAGAGTATCGGTTTCTCCTCCTTGCCGGTTTGGTTTGCAGCTCCCAGCCCTGGCACATTCCCTGCCCTTCCTGCCTGCCGGCGTCCCATCCCGTGGGAAGGTGCCTTTCCTGCCTCCCGGCATCCTGTGGGAGGGTGTGGGCACCCAGGCACGACTTTGTCACACTGTGTCATGCTGGGGCTGCTCTGACACCTCAATCCATCCTAAAGTCAAACGCGATGCCGGTGTGGGGATCCAGTTCCCAATCCCAGGGGGGCACAAACAGCAGCCTCAGGCCCTCGTGGGGAAAAGCTGCTGTACCCAACCCTTACAGTCAGGATTGGGAATTGGGAGCCTGCTCTGCTGCACCCCAGATCCCTCGGGATGGAAGGGGAGGTGCTCACAAAGTGCCTCCCTTGCAGGAGCCGACATTCCTGGCGCCCCTGGCTGCGCACCCTCCTCCTGGGAATGCCCCTCCTCTACATCTCCGTGCCCTTCCTCATCCGCCTCTTCCCCAGCGTGCTCACCAAATTTGTCTACCTGAACTTCCGTGAGTATCCTGGGGCTGTCCCAGCTGGGAGAGCCTTCCAGGGGTTCAGCTGGTTGGGGGGGAACCCCCAAAACATGGGTGGGACCACAGCTGGTGCCTGGGTGGCACTGGGACAGCACCCACCCGACTGCCCCTGAGCCGTGGGCTTGCAGAGGAGGCCCAGAGGGACCTTTCCCTTGGTTTTGCAAGCTGTAATAACGTGGTGCTGCCGACCCTGTTTACTGCCTGGAGTTACAACACGCCTGGGCACGCACAACAACATCCCTGCAGGAGGCTGAGCTCGCCTACCCGAGCATGGCCCTAAATCATTCAAAAACAATAACACGTTGATTTGGACAAAACAAAATGTATAAAAGCAGCTGGGTGTGAGGTGTGATGGCTGTGATTTCTCCACCAGTGGCCTTCCCCTTCTTCGTGGACTTTCGGCGGCCGGAGCTGCTGGTGAACAACACCATCAACCTGCACCTCACCACCGAGCCTGGTGTCAGGGTGGGCATCTGGTGAGTGGGACATCCTTGGCACCCCGAGTGGGCACAGCAGTGTTGATGGAATTCCCTGGGGTAACCCTGCTCTGCCCCCAGGCACACGGTGCCAAGCAGCAGAGGGGCCGAGGCGCGGGGCCAGGACCAGCGCTGGTACGAGGAGGCACTTGCTGATGCTCACCCTGTGATCATCTACCTGCATGGCAATGGGGGCACCAGGTGAGTGCCTGAGGGTGCTGCTGCAGGGCCAGGACCAGGGTGGGTTGGCTGCAGTGGCTGCTCTCAGCTGAGAACCAGCAAACTCAGTGCAGCAGCCAGCAGTGCATGGTGGGCTTTGATCCATCGGTCAAGGAAAATCTCTGCAAGATAAAGGGGATAAAACTCACCCACCCCAAGCATCCAGCTCTCCGCTCCTGGGAAAAGGTCACTCTGGTCCCTCACCTGCACTGGTGCTGGAGGGGAGAGTCCCTTGTGGTCCCCCCAAGTTCAAACCTCTTTTCCCCCATCAGGGCTGCAAGACACCGTGTCCAGTTCCTGAAGGTAAGTGGTCCCCTGTGGGGACACTGGGACCTGCTGGGAACAAGGCTGTGCTGGCTCTGGGGACCTGAGGGAGACCATGGGCAGACTGAACTGGCCATGCTGGGGGTCCTGGGGTGCATCTCCTGCCCCACCCATGTTATAACACTCTGCTGCTCTGACAGACAATGGGGGCTGCTGATTTCCACATCCTGGCTCTGGACTACAGAGGTGGGTGACTCTTGCTGGGTGACCCCCTCTTGGGGCTGGTGCCCCCCAGGGTGGTGACACCCAGCCATGTCCCCCACAGGCTATGGGGACTCCAGTGGGCACCCCACGGAGAGCGGCTTCACCACGGATGTCCTGGCACTCTATGACTGGGCAAAGGCACGGAGTGGGAACAGCAGCGTCCTCTTCTGGGGACATTCCCTGGGGACAGGGTAGGTGCAGGGTGGGGGATGAGGGGACACAGAGCCCACCCACCCTGTGACACTGCTGCCAAACCAGTGCCACCTGAGGGTGGGCCAAGGGATGGAGCAGCTTCTTGATGGAGCATCTGCAAGGCCAAACCCAGCCAGGAAAGGGGGGTCTGAGGGTGCTGTGGACCCTGCCATGGTGTTGTGGCTGCTCCCCCTCACTGTCACCTCTCCTGTCACAGGATTGCCACAAATGCAGCAAGAAAACTGCAGGAGGAGCGAGGTAAGGGCCAGCATTGCTGTGTTGTCCCTATATGGTGTCCCCCGGGGCTCTGCACCACCTTGACCAGATTTTGGGGGCCACAGAGAATCATAGAACCACAGAATCAGTTGGGTTGGAAGAGACCTCTGAGATCGTCCAGTCCAACCCTTAATCCAACCCCACTTTGATTACCACATCATGGCACTCAGTGCCACGTCCAGTCTCACCTTAAAACCCTCCAGGGATGGAGAATCCACCCCCTCTCTGGGCAGCCCATTCCAATGCCTGAGCGCTCTCTCTGCAAAGAATTACTTCCTGATATCCAACCTAAACCTCCCCTGGCAGAGTTTAAACTCATGCCTTCTTGTCCTACTGTTGGTTGCCTGAGAGAAGAGACCAACCCCACCTGGGTACCCCATCCTTTCAGGGAGTTGTAGAGAGTGATAAGGTCTCCCCTGAGCCTCCTCTTCTCCAGGCTGAACACCCCCAGGTCCCTCAGAGGAGGTGGGAGCCCTGTTGCTTTCTGCTTGAGCATCAAACTTGGCTCCTCTGATGGGGACAAATGCCCCTCCCTGTCCTCCTTAGTGGGATGGGGACATCCTGGCCCCATGGCTGCTGCCTGTGAGGGCAGTGTGGCAGCAGCCTGGGCAGAGGGCACAGCCCCCCCAGCCATGTCTGCTCCCACCCTGGTTTGCCCTCAGGGGTCCAGGTTGATGCTGTTGTCCTGGAGTCTCCCTACACCAACATCCGAGAGGCGGCCGCCCACATCCCCATCACCAAGGTGAGTCTGGGGGGGTCTGTCTGGGGTGGGGTGGGTCACCCAGCAGTGACAGAGGGGTGGGTTCTGCCTCTTGAGTCCCCAGGTGGTGCCAGGCTCTGCCTGTGGGGTCCCCCAGCAATGTCAGCCCCAGCTACCTGGGTCTCCCCCACTCGCAGCTGAGTCCAAGCCGTGCCTTAGCACCCCCCAAATTCTCTCCCTGGCAGATCTATCGCCAGTTCCCGGGTTTTGGGTACCTCATCCTGGACTCTCTGGCTCGGGCTGACATGTTCTTCCGCAGTGATGAGAAGTGAGTGCCTGGAGGGAAGGGGAGCAGCCATTTCCTGGGCACTGCCGGGATAATTCCGAGACCACCTGGCTGGGGAGAGGTGTCATGTCACCCCATGAAATCCCTGCCCTCCTCTGTGTTTACCCAGCTTACTCAGGCCTCAAAAGTGCCTTTTTATTTGCATAACTTCAGATATCAATGTGATTATTGAGCAAAGTCCACAAGCCACCATCCCTTGTTTTGGGCACTACCGCTCTCATCTCAGCCCACACAACCCGTGCCAAAAAGATTTATGGGTGCTTTTGAAACCTGAGCACCCATTAATTGGGGTTTGAAGTGATTAGGGAGCTTGGTGGTGCCATGCCAGGGCAAGCAGCATGGGCATCACCCACATGGGTGGGTGCCACCAGTGGGTTGGGATGGCTTTGAGGGGCAGTGCCAGGGGGGTCAGGGTGCTGTGGGAGTTTTAGTAGGTTCTGGGGAGGCTCCTGGGGGTCTGCTGGCTCTGGGGTGAGTCCTCAGCGCTGTGCTTGTTGCCCACAGCGTGAAGGTGCTGGCCTGTCCCCTCCTCATCCTGCACGCAGAAGATGACAGTGTCGTGCCTCCACACCTGGGACGCAAGGTGGGGACCTGCCACCTGGGCTGCCACAGGGTTGGGCACCATTCCAGCCTGGCTTTGGAGGGAGGAAATGGCCAGAGAGGGGGTGGCCATGCCCGGGGTGCCAGGAGGGGGGTTGGGGTCCCCTGCCTGTGCCACTAACTGTTCCCACCCTGCCACAGCTCTACGAGACAGCTCGCAGTGCCTACAAGGACAAAACCAAGGTGAAGTTCGTTACCTTTCCTGAAAAGTTGGGCTTGGGCCACGACTACATCTCGTTGAACCCCGAGCTGCCAGCCCTGGTGAAGTAAGTGCTGCTCTGCAGAACCGGGGGGGCACAGGATGAGCCTTGGCTGCTTCTTCCACTGGTGCATCCTCTCCTGCTGCAACACACAAGTGTCTTCCCCAGCTCCTTCCCCTCCTCATGGTGTTGGCTGGCATCACTTTTTGAGCTTCAATCACTCCTGCCTGCCCTCAGCCTGGGTGGCATGGGGAGCTGCCCTGGGGACACCAGCTCCTCTGTGCACTGGGTGCAGAGATGCTCCAAGCCCAGCTCAGCCCCACATCCAGGGATCCCAAATCAGGCTCTGACGCAGCACAGGAGGGTCAGTGACACAGTGTAAGATTTATTACATCTTGTTGCAGAGACTTTTTAAACACGAAGTGATGCCAACTTGCTGCGTGCAGCGCCCACGCGCTCCCTCAATCCCCCTCCAGGACCCCCACATGGCACTGAACTTACTGCTGTAAGTAATAAAAACTACTGAGAAACTTTTCATTCGCCCACTGCCTCAGGGATGCTGCAGCTTCCTCGAGGGATGGAGACACTGGGACACCAGAGCCACGAGCAGGAGCATCCCATGGATCAGTGGTGGGGATACACCAGCCTGACTTCAAACACCTCAACCCCTGGCACTTAGGGCTGGCATGAGCTGAACCCTCATATTCTGCTTCAGCAGCGCCTGCAAGGGCCCAGCCAGCTGTGTCCAGCTGTGCTGCCCCCCCCATCCCTGGCCAACCCTCTTCCTGCCCTCAGTGCTGGTGGAAGCAAGCCCGGTCCCTAATTTTAGGCTTCAGCAAACAGCCCCTTGGACTCCAATGGCACTTTTTATTTTTAGCACCTAATGCAAAGCAAACAGGTTGACGTGGTTTCGCTTTCCACACGACGCTTTGCCGTTATAAAAATCCCGCCCCTTCCCTGCTCCCGCTCCGCAGCAAAGCCAGCAGCGACACAGACACTACGACAGCAGAGAATTTTACAGCGCTTGTGCTCCCGTCCCCCTGCTCCGGCCCCTCTCCCTGTCCCTACGCCGCTGTGCCATTGGGGGTCTTGTCCTGAGCCGTGTCCCGGGGCTCGTTGGGCGCTGGGATCTTCAGGTCCGAGGGCTGCACGTGCCAGATGTCCCGGGCGTACTCCTTGATGGTGCGGTCGCTGGAGAACTTGCCGGCTGCTGCGATGTTCCTGATGACCATCTTGGTCCAGGCCTTGGAGTTCTGCAAGGGGAGTGGTGGGGGGATCATAGAATCAGCTGGATTGGAAGAGACCTCTGAGATCATCAAGTCCAACCCTTAATCCAACCCCACTGTGATCACCAGCCCAGGGCACGGAGTGCCCTGGGCTGGTGATCACAGTGGGGTTGGATCAAGAT
>JAWWEV010000167.1:62249795-62261942 GCA_035583235.1 Hafferia zeledoni | reverse complement strand
GCCCCATCCCTGGGAGTGTCCCAGGCCAGGTTGGACAGGGCTTGGAGCAGCCTGTGCTGGTGGGAGGTGTCCCTGCCCATGGCAGGGGGTGGAACAGGTTGATCTTTAATGTCCCTTTCAACCCCAACCATTGTAGGATTCTGTGACTTGTCTTGGGAGAGGAGCTGTGACCTGAGAAGCACAGTGTGGGAGCCTGGGAGCAGAGAGTCCAGCCTGGGGCTGGAATTTGGAGCTCAGAGGGGCTGCAGAGTCTCTGCAAAGCCACTGTTGGGGCAGTGAAGGGCAGAAGTTCAGCTTCTGATCCTGCATGTGGGGTGTGGGGCCATGGCCTGAGGGAAAGGTTGACCCTTGCCATGGTTCAGGGCTGTTTGTAGGGGTGCAGGAATCCTGGTTTTGGGGTCCTGATGCTCAATGCTAAGCCCTGGTGTGACACAAGGGGACTGGTGGCAAAGCTGGGGAAACTGAGACAGGCTCACAGCAACTCCACAGGAACTGTGAGGGGGTGAGGGCTGGATGCAGACAGGCCCCTGTGCTCAGGGTTTTGGCCAGTCCAGGACTAAGGACCAAGACCTGAGCTTAGCTGGACCCCCCTGACCATGAGCTGAGAGGTGGGGGAGCCTCTTCTGAGGCTCCTCAGGGCCATTAAGTGCTCTCAGAGCCCCATCCTGGTGTGATGGTCCCACTGGTGGGGATGATCTCATGGCATCCAGGAGAGGCAGTGACCTGCTTGGCACTGGAAATGTCCTGACAAACTGGGACAGTCACCAGTGCTGGCTCTTCTGGGTGTTTGTACATCCAAACACAGAGTGCACAGAACTGGTTTGGATCCTCCTATCCCAGAAATCAAGGTTAGTTTTTGAAACAGTCAGGCCACCACTGGCCACCACTTTTGGGTGCACCTGTTTCCATGGTGGGGAGATGGCAGAAGAACTGGGGGCCCCCCTGGGGCTGTGTGTCCAGTACCTGATGGGACACACTAAGGGGCTCTGTGGGTCTGTGCAGTTCCTTGGATCCATGAGCAGGTGCCATTCCAAGCTCCCACACTGGCATTCAGCTGGAGAAGAAGCCCACAGGCTGAGCTGCACAAGGAAGGCACCACCACCCCTCAGCCTGATAAGGAAGGGCAAACAATAAGGAGAAAAGCACTTTCTGAGTGCTCTTCCTTTCTGCTCCACTCTTTATTTTTTCCTTTCAGCTTCCTCCTGCTGGCTCCATATCGACCGTGGCTTCCCCTGGACTCTGCTGTGCTCTGCTCCTCATTTGCTTCCTTTCGGTGTCTGCTCAGAGCTGGTCATTTTTTTCCCTGCTCTCATTCCTCGAGCTGCCCTTTTTCCAAAGTAAAACCATCACTCCTTGTTTGCCTCTCATTTCCCATGGCCATTTTTCACCCTGGCAGGTCTGGGATTGCTGGAGAGATGCTGGTGATTGTGGAAACAGGCAGAAAGAGGAGAAAGCCCTACCAAGAGGAACTCAGCCAGCACATTTGGAAGCAACCCTTGGTCATAAACATTCTTTTTTTTTTTCCTTCTTGGCACTGCAGCTTGTGCTTTCCCTGTTGTCCCAGTGAGCATTCCTGTGCTCTGGCTGGGTATTATTTACAGCTCTCACACTTGTCACTGTCCTGAGATCTGTGCAGCTCTGAACCTGCAATAATTGCTTGTCCCAGCTTCAACATTCATTTGTTTGATGTCACTGTGATCAGCAATTCCAAGTTAAAAGATGGAGAAGTCATCCTCATCTAAATTGGCTCCTGCTTTTCTCATCTGGCTCTTGCCACAGCCTCACCTTTACACAGAGTCATGGAATCATTTAGGTTGGAAAAGACCTCCAAGATCATCGAGTCCAACCTTGGACTGATCCCCACCTTGTCACCCAGAGCAGAGCACTGAGTGCCATATCCAGTCAGTGCTTGGACAACTCCAGGGATGAGGACTCCACCACCTCCCTGGGCAGCCCCTTCCAATGCCTGACAACCCATTCCATGAAGAAATTCTTCCTGAATTTTCCAGCTTTAGAAACAGCTCCACCTCTGCTGTGGGAACAGGGTATCCCTGTTTCTGTTGCAAGCAGCTTCTGCTCTGGGGGCTGTGGAAGACACTCTGGGGCTGAGATAAATTAAAGTCATTGGGATTCTGTAAGTGCTGTTGGATCCTCTTGGGGAATCATAATAATGGGGAGGGACATCAATCACCTGCTCCTGACCATTCCCCTCCATGCCCTGCCAGCCTCCATATATCACAGAATCATGGAATGGTTTGGGTTGGAAGGAACCTTCAAACCCATCTCATTCCACCCCTGCCATGGGCAGGGACACCTTCCACTATCCCAGGTTGCTCCAAGCCCTGTCCAACCTGGCCTTGGACACTCCCAGGGATGGGGCAGCCACAGCTTCTCTGCCCAACCTGTGCCAGGGCCTCCACCACCCTTAGAAATTTCCTTAGAAATTCTGCTTGGGAGGCAGGGGCTGTTTTTTTCCCATTTTAACAAGTATTTTCATGTTGTTATTATTATTTTGGTGACAAACAACCTAAACTTGCCTTGCTTTGGGCAACAGTAAGTTCTGAAACCTCCATGGCTTTGCACTGGTGCAGGTGTACGTGCTGCTCCAAAATCTGCTGCTTCTGAGATCCCCACCAGCCAAGGGATTGCAGGAGAGAGGGAGGGCAGGGCTTGGAAAATCAATAGGATTCATGTCTTTAACGTGAGGAGCAGTGGGACACAGAGCTGAAGGCTCTGTCACTAATTAATCTGCCTGCAACATCCCTGTGATGGATCAATCTCTCACCCACCAGGAGCCTGATGGGATCTTCCCACAGGTGTGTTGCTGGCAGGCTCTTGGGAAGGTGACAAATGGCCTTTGTTCCCTGGCACAGGGTGCTCAGATCCAGGGTGGGATTTCACCAGGACTGGACAGGTGGACAAGGGGGTGTGTGCAGGTAATGGGTGGCCTGGTGGGTGAGTTTGGGTTGATTTATGAGGCCCTGAGCTGGGCTAGAGCTAATAAATTAAAGAGGAATGAGCCAAGACAACAAGCTCTGCAGGGCCTTTGTTCATCCCATGCCTGTAACACCTGAAGAGAGAAATCAGAGAGTGGACAAGAGCTCAGGACTCCTCAGAGGAGAGGCTGGGACATGGCTGAGGATCCCCAGGACCTTCCCAGAGGTGCTCCCATGTCACTGGAGGGGCATCAGGTGTCTGGTGGAAACAGATCTTTCACTACCATGTGGGAAACCTGTTTCAGGCTCTGACAAGGTGTTTCCTCTCATGCCTGGAGGTACCACACGTGGTGCCTTGTCAGCTACTCAGGGCCTCTGGTGTTGCTGTACAACCCACTGTACAGGAGCACTCCTGTCTCCCTGTGTGTGCTGGAAACACCTCAGCAGATGCAGCCAGAGCTGCCTTTTTATGGCTTCAAGACATTGGCAGCTCATAATTCATCCCATCCCCAACCAACACACCCTGCTCCTCCTCCTCTTCCATCATTTTGAGTGGATGAGCTCTTGGCTGACAGGACAAACCCTTGTTTATTAGTCCCTGTGTGCATGACCTTGAAATCCACATCCCTGCTGTGGTTGCACTCCCTCAGGTCACTCACAGTGTTCAGCATGTCCTGCTTTTCCCCAGCCTGAGGACGGCTCCTGGCAGTGGGACAGCTGCTGAGGTCACCCTCATCTCTGGTGCCAAGATGCTGGTGACATGCCTAGCAGGGTCCCAGGGCTTGTGTCAGGTGCACTGAAGGAGCTCAGAGAGTTGAACCCCCTTCCCATTTGCTTCTGAGGTCTCCTCTTTGCAAGTAAAAATGCCACATTACTGTGGATGATCAACCTTTGTTGGACCCAAGTGGCATCTTTGCCCACTTTATCTCACTGTCCCCAACATGAGGGATCCAGGAAATACTTTGTGCCTGTAGCCAAAACTTCACATTTTCTGATATTTTGATGCCCAGTTCTCCAGAATCCATTTCCCTTTGCCCAGGACAGGTTCCTTCTCACCACTCAGGGCCAGGCTGAAGGCTGTTGCCAGTTCTGCTCCTTCCCTTCTGGCAGGGAATTGCAGCTTCCTGGGGTAGTGATGAGGTTTCCCGTGGTTGGATGGATTCTGGAGGTGAGAGGAGAGCTTCCCAATGGCAAAGCACTTGGAATCAGAGTTTTTTCTGTTGTGTAGGAGGCAGGAAAAGATGCCCAGCACAAGAAGGATGTGGAGCTGCTGGGCTGAGTCCAGAGGAGGACATAGAGATGCTCCAAGGGCTGGAGCCCCTTTGTTACGGAGAGAAAGCTGGGAGAGCTGGGGGGGATCACCTGGAGAAGAGAAGGCTCCAGGGAGACCTGAGAGCCCCTTCCAGTGCCTAAAGGGGCTCCAGGAGAGTTGGAGAGGGACTGGGGACGAGGGTGTGGTATGACAGGACACAGGGAATGGCTTCCCAGTGCCAGAGGGCAGGGTTAGATGGGATATTGGGAAGAAATTCCTGACTGGGAGGGTGGGCAGACCCTGGCACAGGCGCCCAGAGAAGCTGTGGCTGCCCCATCCCTGGGAGTGTCCCAGGCCAGGTTGGATGAGACTTGAAGCAGCCTGGGCTGGTGGAAGGTGTCCCTGCCCATGGCAGGGGTTTGACTAAAGGGCTTTTAATGATTCTTTCCAACCCAAAGCACTCTGTGAGTCAGGGACCTCCCTGTCCCCAGACAGTGACACTCAGGGCTCCTCTGGCTGATGAGCAGCATCCCCAGCCCTGTGTGCCCAGTGCACCAGCAAAGTCACTCATCACCCACACAGAGTTGGTGTCAAACAACCCTCTTGTTCCCACCTCCTCAAACCCCTCTGCAGAACCTGTGGAGGTGGCCAAGGCTGCTGTAGCTCAGGGCCACGTCCTGAGAAACACTAATGAGAACATTAACTGTGTAAGCCATTTAAATACTTAATGATTTTTTTCCTTTAACAGACTTTCATTACAATTGCTGAGCACACACTTCCCTTATTAAAACCAGCACTAAGTGTAAGGATAAACCCCCAAATGTTGAAGAATTGCTCTTCTCCAAGGCCTTTCCAGCATCAATTCCAGCCATGACCGTGGGCATTGGCACAGGGTGATGCTTCTCTGTCAGCTCCCAGAAAACTTCTGGAAATCACTCCTGGAAATAAGATGGCAAAGTTGCTCCATGAAGTAAGTGCCAGGCTGGCAAGATGCCGGGCCCCAGGGATGTCTGACTGCTGCAGGAGGACTGCGAGGGGGAAGCCAAGTGATGCCTCAGAAGGAGATGGATTGAAAAATCTCTAAATCTAAATTTGCTGCTTGCTTTCGAAGGTGACATCATTTATTTTTAAATTATTGTTGGTTTGTGGTTTTTTTTGTTTTGTTTTGTTTTTTTTTTCACCTGGGGGAGTAGTGGAAAATTTCTGATCTTAATCAAGAGAGAGCAGAAACCAGTGGTAACACATGGGAAGGTATAAATTGTGATACTCCTTTGACCATCCTGCCCACTTACTCATCTCCCCTGAGATTAATGCCCCACTTCTCCAGCCTGTGACTCAGCCCAGAGAACAGCAATATTAAACTCATCCCACCAGAAAAATCTGTCCTTCCTCCCACAGGCTGGGTTTGTCTCCATCCTCCTTTCCCTGCTGCCCGAAGACTCAGCTGGGAACATTTGGTGGCTCAGAAGATGTGCTGAAGGTGTGATGTTCCCTGTGTCTTCAACGTTGAAAAGGAAACTTTGATCAAAATTTCTTGGCTTCACAAAGAACTCCAGGCTGGTTTAATCATCCCTGGAAGTGTTCCAGGCCAGGTTAGATGGGACTTGGAGCAACCTGGTCTAGTGGAAGGTGTTCCTGCCCATGGCAGGGGGTGGAACGACCCATTAAGGTCCCTTCCAACCCAAACCAGTCTGGGATTCCATGATAGTCCCATTTTCAGACAATTCCTGTTTCATTTGAGCAGAACATGGCTTATTCATGAAGATCTAGACCTGTTCCACCTCTACCAACCTCTGCAGTACCACCTGCTTTGTTAAGATATTTAAATAAATCTAAATTCTAAAAATTATAAATTCTAAAATCAAAACATAATTTAAATTGTATCTAAATATAATAATAAAACTTGCTCTGCTGATGAGTTCCTGCATTCACCCAGGCATTAGAGAGGGCCTTCAGGAATAGTTTCCACATTAAATGATGGCCCATGGGCTATTTTCCTTTCCAGCCTCCTTCTACCCCTCACAGCTTCTGGCTGACAACTTTGGGGGAAACTTTTTGGATGTATCAAGTGGGAGGCACAAATCTAATGTATAGCTGAGCCTAGTGCAGATTTCTTCTTGCTGCCATGGCAACCAAACTAACTAAAAATAAAAAGTATTCCCATAAATGTCAAAACACTCCATGCTTCGGTGACGTATGGAGTATCTGACCTGAAATCTGTAATCATTATGTAAGGGTGTTTAACATCCCAGTAATTACATGGGAGGATTTGGTGTTCTGGGAGTCATTCTGCTTCCCTGGATTCTTCAGGATCTGTGTTGGTAATGAGATAGAAGTGCTTGGAGCAGCTGTTTAATACCTGAGACATCACACTCATGGAACCTGTGCCAGTGTCCATCTGCTCTAAATAACCACTGAATAAACCACTAAATCCAAAATCTTTTGGACTTTTGGAGAAGCTCCCTGTGCAGGTGGCAGCTCCATGTGGGCTTGGAGGGCCAGCCTGGAGGGCAGGTGTGTTTTAGCTGCTCCCTCTGGGTGTGCAGGTCTTGCTCCATCACTTCTTAAACCAGGCAGGGCTTGGGAAGGGAGCCTGGGGACACTTGCTGAGGTGTGGATGTCTTCATGGTGGACACCTGATGGTAGGTGGGATGAGATGGATGGGCTGATTCCCACAGGATGAGTTCATGTGTTGCTCTGAGCAGCCTCCAGGTGAAGCCCATGGCTCCAGGACACTCACCCTGGTGCAGACCCTTCACCAGAGGTTGGGGAGGTCCCTGCTGAGGATCAACAGAAGGTGCCCTTGTGCCTCACTGTGGATTTTATAGAATCATGTGATCACAGAATGGTTTGGATTGGAAGGGACCTTTGGGACCATCTAGTTCCAACCCACTGTCCATGACACCTTCCACTGGACCAGGTTCTTCCTGCCTGTCCTGGAATTGTCCTGCTCGTGCCACTGTGCATTCTCCCTTCCAGAGGTGCCCTCAGGGGAGGTCGGTTCTCACCATGAGGAAGACAAGGGTGAAGAGGCAGGATGTCCTGGGCAGGTGCTGTGAGAGATGACCCTCTCCCTGGGGTCACTTGGCCTCAGATCCCAAGTCTGGATGCCAAACCCTGGCAGAGAGAAGCTGAGCTGACCTGAAGCCATGGGGGTGACCAGACTGTGGCAGAGACAATGAGAGGATCAACCCTTCCTCCTTGCAGCCACAGGGACCTGCTCATGGAGCCAACAGCTCCAAACTGAAGGCTGTGGGACGGGACAGCAGCAGATAGACCTTCACAAATTCTGCAGCTGCCACTTTGGGATAGGATGGTGGCACTGATGCCATGCTCCAGCCCTGGGTGGGATCTGTATCACTCATCCCATGCTCCAGCCCTGAGTGGGATTGGTGACACTGATGCCATGCTCCAGCTCTGGGTGGGATTGGTGGTAGTGATGCCATGCTCCAGCCCTGAGTGGGATTGGTGACACTGATGCCACGCTCCAGCCCTGAGTGGGATTGGTGACACTGATGCCATGCTCCAGCTCTGGGTGGGATTGGTGACACTGATGCCATGTGCCAGCGCTGGGTGGGATTGGTGTCACTGATCCCATGCACCAACACTGGGTGGGATTGGTGTCACTGATGCCATGCTCCAACACTGGGTGGGATTGGTGTCACTGATGCCATGCTCCAGCTCTGGGTGGGATTGGTGTCACTGATGCCATGCTCCAGCTCTGGGTGGGATTGGTGGCACTGATGCCATGCTCCAGCTCTGGGTGGGATTGGTGGCACTGATGCCATGCTCCAGCTCTGGGTGGGATTGGTGGCACTCATCCCACACTCACCCCTCACACAGGAATGGTTTCCAACTCCCTGGCACCTCTCCCCCTCTTCCCACCTCAGGGAACACGGTGTGGGTGTTCCCACCAGGCTGTTGCCGCGCAGTGACACGCTCAGATGAATCAGGGAGGTGGTGGCAACGCTGAGGAGATGTGAGGGAAGCAAACCGGGCATGTTCCCATTCCTGACAGCCCACTCCTCACACAGCCCCACCTCTGGCTGGCAAAGTCATAGTTTAAATCTCAATCAAAGGGCAAAACAGAGAGAAATTGGCATTTTGAGATATCCTATGACTTTTTGGTTTGATCTCCTTCCAGGTGGCAGCGGAGCTCAGGGAGGATGCTGGGCCAACATCCAGCCCACCAGGGTGTGCCCATGAATGTCCAGTGTTGCTGCTCTTACACACCATTCCTACCTCTTGCTATTCTGTTACCAAGCTTAACATCAAAAAAGTTGGAAATCCTCCTTTGGGAGTGTTAGTGCCAACCACACACACATTCTCTGTGTGTTCAGGGGATCCAGCACCCAGACATCCAGCCTGGCCTCAGGGATGGAGGAACATGTGCATCCCTTGCAGTTCAGACATGGTGGGAGTAGATGGTGGAGCAGATGAACAGGAAAGGATGTGGGAAGAAAACATCTCATGGGACACCTTATTTGCTACATCATCTCACTGGAAGCTGAGCTGTCCTCACTGCACCTTCTCTGTGATGGAGACACTTCTCTCCTGGAGGGTCCTTGCTGTCCTGGTGCTGCAGCAGGATTTTAGGAGGGAAGAGCTGTGTAACTCCTTACCTCAGGCATTGCTCCAGGCAGACATACCTCGAGGCACTGGGATTTTGCCAAGGGAATGTCACCTGCCAGTCCCCTGATTCAGGTACCAAACCCTCTCCAAGCAAAACCTTTCCCTTTTGTTTCTGACTGCCTTTGCTGTGCTGGAGCTGAGACAGCTCTCCAGCCTGAGCATCCTGAAGGAGTTTGAGAGAAAGGAGATGTCTGCACCACAGAAAGAGGAGAAGGTGGCCACCAGGATATTGGTGCTCCATGGTTGCTCCACAGTAAATGAGTTCAGGCTCACTGACAGCCAGGAGGAAATGTGTGTAACTCCCATGGGTTCAACAGCAGCCAGGTAAGAGTCTCCTGGCTGGAAGAAGAGCAGTGACCAGGCAAGGCCCTGTCCCTGGCATGGATGAATTAAAGGGCCAGGATCTTCTGGATATTGTTTGGAAGGCCCTTGCCTGTAACTCACTCTTCTTCCCTGCTTTTGGCTTTGATGTTTTAGCAGAGAAACAACAAAGGCTTTTTCCAGGAAAGCAAAAAGGGCATCGTTTGTACAGACACTTCAGCCACCCACTCACCACAACCATTCCGTTTGAAAGGGCTGCTGAAACACCAGTAAAATGAAATGTTTGTGGACTTCTTTGCCCAGAGAAACTGTGGTTGTCCCATCTCTGAAAGTGTTCAAGGCCAGGTTGGACAGGGCTTGGAGCAACCTGGGCTAGTGGAAGGTGTCCCTGCCCATGGCAGGAGGTGGAATGAGATGGTCTTTGAGAACCCTTAAAACCCCAACCATTCTGGGATTCCATGATTCCATGACCATGTGTCTTAGGGCAGAGCTGCTGGGAGCAGAGAGGGGTGGGAGGAACAGGACTGGGAAAAATCAACCTGCAAAAAGAAGGGGAGAGAATTCAAACAAGTCAGTCTCATCCTTCTGGACCTTGGAAAAGCCCAGGTGAGGAACAAATCCATTTTGATGGGCTCTTTCAACCACTGGACATCCAGAAGCTGGTGGTGAGTGTGACTGGGACAGGACAAGGAAACACTGCAGCAGTTTTGCATGTTAAAAAAGGGAATTTCTCTGAGTCCATGGGCTGTGGCAGCACCTCCACCTGCTCCAGCCACCCCATAAGGCTCCAAAGGGCTTTTTTCCTCCCTGAAGCAGAGTGACAAACAGGTAACCCTGTGCTTGTCTTCCTCCTCCTCCTCCTCCTCCCACGACTGCTCTGCATCCATCCATCATCCCTCCCCTGTGCCAACACCTCCCCTGCCTCTCCTCCCGGGAGCTTCCACCAGGTTTGTGTTGGCACTGAGATCATCCTGGCGTTTCATTGTGTTGGACAACCCTTCTCCCATCCTTAGGGTTTGCTTTTTCCTTGCTTTTATTTATATTTGAACATTTTTGTTCCTGCTGCCATGGCAACCTGGATACATTCTGGTCACGGCTTTGGCCTCCCTGGCTGCAAATGACCACAGGAACAGTAACCAACAAGTGACACAGATCCCTGGGGACCAGCAGAGCTGGGAATGTCCCCCGTGGGCAGGAGCTGTGCAGTGCTCACCCTTTCAGGACGTGCTCCTTTCTCCCTCAGGCTGCAGCTCCTCCAGGGCTGGGTGCTGGAAGGCTTTGAGGGGTCTGGTTTGGGCAGTGGCCTCCTGGGATGGCAGGACTTGGGTCAGTGTCATGATCCATAGAATCACAGAATCATGGAATGGGTTGGGTTGGAAGGGACCTTAAAGATCATCCCATTCCACCCCCTGCAATGGGCAGGGACACCTTCCACTATCCCAGGTTGCTCCAACCTGGCCTTGGACACTTCCAGGGATGGAGCTTCCACAGCTCCTCAGGGCAACCTGTGCCAGGGCCTGCCCACTCTCATTGCCAAGAATTCCTTCCCAATATCCCATCTAACCATGTCCTCCATCAGTGGGAAGCCATTCCCTTTTGTCCTGTCACTGGTTCCCCTGGAAGGCAATCCATGGCCATTCCCACTCTGCTCAGCCTGTTGGGCTCCCAAAACTGCCAGACAGCTTGTGCCATGGATGGGGAGGAGATGTGGCCACCTTACCCATCCTGTGTTCCTGAATCCAGAGCATCCATGAGCTCCTCAGTACCTGAATTCCCAGGGCTGTGGGTGTTGAGTGCTGCCTGTGTGACCAGGATAGGAATTGTGTTTGGGTGGCTGGCACTGGGTGACACCTGGGGGGGCTGGAACACCCCAGAACACAAAAGTTGGCAGCAGAACCAGGCTTGGAGACCACCATTCATCTGTGGTGTTTTCAGTGAAGAGCTGCTGAGATCATGGGACGGAGGGGAACACCCCCACTCCAGGAAGAGACCTACCAAGGAGCAACTCCAGCCTCTGTGGGATTTGGAATATGGAAAACACCAGGTAGACTCGAGGTGTGCAGTTGGAACATCTCTCCCATGAGACCTTCCCAGACACCATCCAAGCCCAGCACAGGCAGGTGCCATTGCTATGAATTTGTCAAATCTTCACAGAGTTCTCCCCCAGGGACTTGTCCACCCTCCCCTGCAGCTTTTATTTCTTCCTCAGCAGTGGCTGACCTGCTCTGACTGAACTTTTCCAAGGAGACAGGTAGAAAACCTGGCATAGGAAATGCCAGCTGTGGCTGCCCAGACCTTGAGGTGATGCCTCAGACCACCAAAAATTGTCTCTCAGTAGGAGGAGTTGGGTAGTGTTTGTGGTGGGGGTTGATGTTGTCTCTTCTCCTTAAAATATTCTGCTCCTCAGTTCTTTTGGGGACCAGATTTCCTATTCCCTGTTGCTGTACATGATTTTCAGTGCTCAAATGGACCTTCAGCCTGAAGTTTATTTGCATTTTAATAAACTGCCTTTGATGGAGAACACCCTTCTCTATTCATTACCCACAAAAGAAGAGTGAATTGAAAATTATGCAGGAACTTAACGCATGGGAAAGGAAATTGCAAGCTCTGACTTGACTGTACTGAGAAATTTGGAGATCAAATGATCCCATCTGGAACAGGCATCAAAAAGGAGCAGCGTTGCTGATGCCAAGAGTGCACAAGGGAATGGATTTGGGAGAGGATGCTCTGGAATGGAAGGGTGTACATTTAAGGATGGCCACAGGTGGTGGACTGTGAGCTGGGAGTGTCTCCAGCAGCAAACACAGAGTTGAGTGACCCCTTCTCTAAGTGAACTCCCCTGCTGGTTCAGGGATGTGGATCTGAATCGAGAGTGCTGGTGAACGGAGCTGCATCCAGCTGGTGGCCGGTCACCAGTGGTATTCCCCATGGGTCAGTGTTGGGTCCAGTCCTGTTTAACATCTTTATTGATGATTTAGATGAGGGGATTGAGTCCATCATCAGCAA
>JAWWEV010000167.1:62205949-62216447 GCA_035583235.1 Hafferia zeledoni | reverse complement strand
GTCCAGGGGAAGGGTCACTGCCCTGGGCCTGCTGGCCACGCTAGTTTGGATCCAGGCCAGGATCCCCTTGGCCTTCTGGGCCACCTGGGCACACTGTTGGCTCCTGTATTTATTTGTGTATCCATGTTTTCCTTTCTCCTTAAGGAAAGCTGTCTCCAGAGGCAGGGGAGCTGCTGAAAAAGCTGGATGAAGAGCAAGAAGCAGATGAGGAAGATAACTCAGATGATGAAACAGAGGGTAAAGAGGCGTCCAACAGAGACTCGACTGTGAGGCAGCGCCTGCCCCAAACGGCTTCTACACTCAATACATCTTAGCTGGATTTGTGAGCAGGATTAGTGTTTGAGTCATCAACTCAAAGGGAGATAAATGTCAAATCCTTCAGCTTGGAGAGAAGAATGACTCCTGTCTTGGTAATGTTGATGCATTTCATGAATTCAGCAAAAAGAAAAGAGACTTCTTTGGCGTCAGGTGTTCAAAAGTAAAACTTGCTGTTGCAAACAGCTGGAACTTCTCCTGCCTGTGTGCAGGGAAGTGCCAGGAAATAAGTGATGTGGCTTCAGGAACGACTTGTTCCCTAGGGATTATTTTTACCAGAATGTAAACCAGTGTACTTGTTGCATTAGGGAGCATTAGCAAGGAAAATGCACTAACCTGTTTGCTGTTAAGGTGTTCAAAAGGGTTCTCAGTGTAAACCTTGTCTAGCTGTGCTCTGAGGAAATGCTGAGGGAATGAGTTCCTTCAGTGATGGGACACGTTCCAGGCTTTTTATGTGACAAAACCTGCTTTTTTGCTCTGACAATGAATGCTACAAACCCCCAGGTTTGTTTTTGTCTTACAGGAGATGATGGCACAAGGTGTGTGTGGTAGGATTTTCTAGCTGACCAGAAACCTGCTGTTTGCATCATTTTCTTTTAGAAAAGGCTGTAGAAAACTGTATGAGCTTCTTGGCAAAGTAGTTCTTTGGGAAAAAAGTCACAAGTAGCATCATGAAATCTTGTTTATGACTCCAGGTGGGAAGAGTTTACATGCAGGGTCCTCTGTGCAAATCCTCTCCCCTCTCCCTGCTGGATGGCAGGAGGACTCTGCTTATTTTTAATAAATCATCAGTGATTTCTGCTTAATCAAATTTCCAGGCAAATCCAGGCAGGCTGTACCTGGCCTGAAGCTGAAATAACAACTTCCTAATTTCTTTTACAGAAATATTTCTTTCCCTCTTTTCACAAAACCATTTTGGAACAATATACCTTAAATTTTTTCTTTAAAAAAAAATGTAGTTTGCTGTTTTCTGTATGGTATTTGTTTTCACTCTGTATAGAAATAAAAATAATGCACATGCCCATTGGACCACTTACCTTATGCAGAGTTTTCCATATTCTTTTAATTTCCAAGGGAAGGGTTACCCTAGTACTGAGCACATTTAGATTATTTTTTAACAAGCCTTTTCTTGCTGGTTTGTTTATTATTTGGGGGTTTTTTGGTAGTTATTTGGTGGTGGGGATTTTAAATTGTCTGGGTGGGTTTGCAGGACTGGCAGTTGATAAATCTGTCAACAGTAAACTTGGTTTTTGAATATTAACACAGCAAATACAGAAATGCTCTTGATATTTTCCCTACAGCTCCAAATCCCCACTCCCCCAGTGAGTGTTAAGAAGACAGAGCATCAGACAAGGAGCTTGTAATGGACAAGGAATATTGGGAAATCCAATATTTGGAGCTCCAGCAGGTGAATCAGCTCAGAAAGCTGTTAAGAACACATTATAATGGTTTTTTTTTTTTGTCACTAAGATGCATTTTAAGTGATAAAACATAACTCATTTTCCATGCTATGGGTGGAAAAAGAGTGATTGAATTATCCAAATATCTCACTGGATATTCCAAATTGAGATGAGTAAGAATGATTTGTTATGTAACATGTCTTGGATCTCCCTCCTTTAACTTTTTCCCTCTTTTTTTTCCCCTTTTCTGTACACTGGTGCTCTGGAATGACTTGAATGATGTGCTTGGAAGACAGAATTGATGTTTGAAAAGGTCCTTTGGGTTAAAATCTGACTGTTCCTCTCACTTTCCTTGAAGTTAAAACTTCTCCTGGTGTTGGAACAAAGACCACTGTGTGCCAGAAATGCCTTTAAGGTGTTGGGCTTGTGGGATTGCCTTAAATTCTCTGCAAGTTTAGATTTTAGCCTTTGTCACTTGTAAATAAAGCAATAAATCCATGACAGAACCAGTAGCCCTGTCTTAGATAAATGGAGTTTTATTTAATTTGGGGAGGGCTTAAGACAGGACACAGAAATGCTGTAGCTGTTGGTAAGGAAAGGTGTTGAATTGTGTTAAAAGCTGAACTGTGTGTGCTCACTGCACTTGGAATATATTTAAATGTAGCTTTTAGCAGGGCAGTTTTTTCTAATTTTTCACTTGCAATAAAACTTTGTTCCATTTACAAAGTATAAACTGATAACTTTGGGCTATCTCTGAGTTTTAAAACAACCACCACCCTCTTCTTTTTCATGCTTTAGACTCCTGGTTGGGCAAGAACTTGCAGCACTAATTTCCCTTTTGCCTTTGCCTGCTGCACACTTGTCTCTCTGCCTCCCTGCCTTAGGCAAGCCAGCAAATTCCAAACCTGCCTCTTAGGGATAAGTGTTCCCAGGTGCTGGAATCCTGCTCTGTGTGTAACTTCTCCAAGGATTACCCACAGGCAGCTGGTGTTTGCTGATCTTCCCATTCACATTTTGCATCATGTTATGGTTTTGTCCTGTGAATATTTAATTTTTTTTCCTATTTTTTTTTAAAAATCTCTATTCCAAAGATGTTTACTGAGGCTGAGTGAGGGTTGCAATGTACCACAAGAACCTGTTTTTTGTGTATTGATGATGCTTGAATACCACTTTGGCTGAGCCTGTTTCATTCCAGAAGGAATTAATTACCTGTAACAAGACTTTTTTTAATGTTTCGGAGAGTCTTGAAGTAAAAAATAACCACCAGCTTTGGATTTCTGTGTTTGTGTCTTTTTTTTTTTCCTAATCTTGCAGTTTAGTGATGGAACAGCTATTGCCATGGTTAAAAATTGTAACAGTGCAGCAAAAAATTCATTTGTGATAAATCTGTTTGAGAGGACGAGTTTGAATAACAGTTCAAACTGAAGGTACTTGTGGTTTTTAGGCTTGTGTGCCTCGTTTTGATTAAATGATTTGAGAAGGAGCTTTCACCCCTCCCAGGCTTGGCCAGCAATGATAATAAAATGGGTTATTGTGTAGCAAAAACTGGGGGCTGCAGTTGACAAATGAGCTTTAAAATCCCTTTTTTTGTAACTGTTTTCTGTAGTTACGTAAAACGCCTCCGGATGGTGTTTCAGCTGCAGACAGACCCCTCCCTCTGCCACCTCCACAGGGAATCCAGCCCTGAGAGCTGAGGGGATCAACACTGCTGCATTAATCTTGGAGTGGGAACCTTAATTCAGAATTGTGGCAGCTCTGAAATGAAAGAAGAGGAAACAAATCCAGGCAAGGGATGCTCAAGGCACTGCTGAGCAACTCCCGGTGCCACCAGGGAGGCTCCTGGCCTGTTCCTTGCTTTTTCCTTCACCTCTGCTCTTAGGAGAGAGTATTGAGGATGTGCCAGCTCTGCTCTGAATGGGTGGGGTCTCTGGGAAGGTGCAATAATGCTCTTAGTTCCTTCCCAACGGGAGGAAGGGATGGATATTGCCTGGGGAATGGAGGGGATGCTCATGCAGAGCTCTCTGCCCTCCCCTGCCACTCACTGTATTATATAGAACAGAAAATAATAATCACTCTAAGGAAAAAAAAACCAATAAGAAAGTCAAATTGAAGTATATTTAGATATTAAATTAGTTGGGACCAGCCTGGTGAGAAACAAAGGAGCAACTGTGAGTTGTTGGCAGTTGGTGTTTGCCAGATTGCCAAAGTCAGCTGCAGGTTTTGCTTTGGAAATCAGTGGTTTCAGTTGTGACAAAGATTGATGGAAGGAGAAATTCCAGTCTGTTATTTACAGCACTAGTTTAGGAATACCAAAGTACGATCTCAATCTTCATTTTGTGAGGTTTTTGATTTAAGAAGAGGGAATTGTGTCTCCTGCAGGTGTCTTGTTCCTTGTTTGCATCACCTGCAGTTCTTGGTTTGACCTGAGCACCATCACTGTTGGCTCTTCCCTGAGTTTACTTTCTTGGCTGATTTCCTACAATCCACCCTTAGACCAGCTTTACTTTACCTTGGAAAGTCCTTACCTTGCTGTGGGCTTTAATTTCAGTAACTTTCTGAAAGAGATTCTGCCTCAACCTGCCCTTTTCCTTCACTTTTCCCTATTTGGTTACAACTTTCCAGACACAAGTTTTGCTTCTATTCAGCATTGCTTATAGAAATTCTCTTTAGCTGCCAGGCAGATCCAGAAAGCTCTGGAATACCAGCTCTGAAGTCCTAGGAGTTCCACCTTCCCCAAAAGCCAGAGAGGAATGCTGGGATGGAGATGGATGTGGACTCATGTGACTGATGTCCTTGAACTGAGAGCAGGTTCTGAAATCCCTGTGAACATCAGAGGGGGAAAGACATCAGTGGAATCTTTGGTCTGTCTCTGTTTAAAAGTTAAATTATGTCTCCATAAAACAAAGGAGTTTTAAAAGTGCAAAATGAGAAACCATAATGCAAGGTCACTATTAAATAAACCTAAAAATGTATATGTATATATAAATGTATATGTGTGTGTGTATATATATACACACACGCACATACACACATATATATATTTTTGGCTGTGATTTTCCTTCCAGAGTCTTTGTTTTGCTGAGCCTGGATCTCCACTGTCCTTTTTTCCCCCCTTTTTTGTGACTGTTGATTTCTTAGGAAGATTCCTTCCAACTTCCTTTCAACTCCTTGGCATGTGGGATGTACCAAGACTCAATTGAAGGGAAATGTGTGTTCAGAGGAAAAGTTTCTTCTTGGTGTGTCCCTTCCCTGTCATCTTCCCATTCCTGTGGCAGTGGAGGAAGGACCTGGAGCACCAGGGATGCTGGGCATGAGGAAATGGGCAAGAAATAAGAGGGATGCAGGACCTGTTTGGCTCCTGAGGGGATGTGATGTTGTTACTCCCTGATAATAAATGATGACTGAGCAAAGCTTTTCCTTGCTCGTGCCTTGGAGCTTGGCTGGTTTCTTCCCACAGGCTCAGAGTGTGGGTCTCCCAGGAAAATATCCCACATTTCCATTGTTGAATCTTCCTTGCTGTTCACTGGATTGCAGAGCTGATTTCTTAGGTGGTTGGAGAAGTAGATTTAGAATAGAAATTGTGAAGAAATTCTTCCCTGTGAGAATGGTGAGGTCCTGGCACAGCCTGCCCAGAGAGGCTGTGAATTCCTCATTCCTGGAAGTGTCCCAGGCCAGGTTGGACAGGGTTTGGAGTGACCTGGGCTGGTGGGAGGTGTCCCTGCCCATGGCAGGGGGTGGAGCAAGATAATTTTTAAGGTCCCTTCCAACCCAAACCATTCTGGGATTCTCTTAAGTGTTTCTCCAAAGGTAAGTAAGTGTTTCCTCCACTTCTCTGATCCCCTTCTCAAATATTTGGGAAGTATTTTAAGTGGCCTTATACTGAGCTTTCTTTTTTGTATTTTCTTTATTTCAACAGGACTTTGTTACCATAACTGGAGATTAAATCCCCAGAATTAAGCAGGTTTTGGTGTGGGCTCAGCAATAGGAATGACACCTGATGTCCCCTGGGATGGTGCCTGTGGCCACACTTCCCAAAGGCTCCGAGTTCCTGGAGGATCTGGTGTGAGCAGTGATGCCACCACACAAGCTGAGCAATGAAATCACTGTGTGATGATGAATAAAAGCCAAATGTTTCTGAAAATCTCTCTTGTTCAGGGAGAATAATCTGTATGTAATCTGTATTTTTAGAAGCAGAGGTTTGCAGGCAGTTTGAAGTGTGTGGTGACAGGTTTCTGAAGGAACTGTCTGGTTGAAGCCTCAGTTGTCAGAGACGAGGAGAATGATCCATCCTTCCTGATCCATTGATGCTACAAACACTTGTCAACCCAGTGTGGAGTGATTGCTGGAGCCACCCAAGGGCCCCCTGACTGGGATCTGAGCTTTCCTTGAAGGTTTCTCTATGTTTCCTTAAGCATGGGAGGCAAGAACAAACCCTTGGCAGGAGCTGTCAGCTCTGGGAGAAGAGTTGTTTGGGTTCTCTGCTGGAATTGTGCAGCCCTGACTGAAACCCCAACCACCAAGGGGTGGTGTGGTGAGCCCTGGTTGGGCAGGAGGAGCTGCCAGCACAGCACCTCATGGGGGGCACGATAAAGAGGAGGTTAAACCATTATTTTTGCAAGATTTGCTGATTGAAATCCTTCAGCTTTTCCAGAAGTCCTGTGGATGCTTTGGAAAACATCCCATTTGTCTTCTGTTTACTCAAGAAATGGAAAACCTGGCTGTGACTGCTGCAGGAGTTTTAATTCCTGGAGAAATTGGGGCTGGATCTGGCTGCAGGGTGGTGGGAAGAATGTGCAGGGGGAGCTCCCTGTGTCCTTCCTTAGGAAGAACTCCAGGGCATCACTCTGCTTTTTAGGATAATTAGAGGTTGACCAAGAGTTAATGCTCCTCACGCTGCTCCAAGACTCCAGACTGAGATCTGCTCTATTCTGGGTTTGCTTAAATAAATTTTTATTTCTTAAAGTATTTTTTACAGGGCTTTGGAGCACATCTCCCAGAGGGCTGCTCTACCTTCACTCCAGAAATTTGTGGAAGAAGTTCTGTGGCCAAAAGGAGAGGAAGTGAAAGGAGCCATCCCACCACGTGGTGGCAACCTGGAGATGCTACAGAGGGATTGCTTGGACCTGTTTCCCTGA
Organism: Hafferia zeledoni; assembly: GCA_035583235.1. Classification (NCBI taxonomy): domain Eukaryota; kingdom Metazoa; phylum Chordata; class Aves; order Passeriformes; family Thamnophilidae; genus Hafferia; species Hafferia zeledoni. The sequence continues at coordinate 62,209,597 of JAWWEV010000167.1, read as the reverse complement.
AGGCAATCTCACTCCTAGGGAGAGACCTGAAGTAAGTTTATGCCTTAAAAGAGGATGGTAAAGCATGGAATGTAAATATTTTCAGCTGTGTCTCCTTCCACTGTGGATGTTTGGATAGAGCAAATAAATGGAAAGAACAGGTTTTATGGATCGGTGAGAACTTCCTGAAGGAGGAGGGGATGTCAGGGAGTGAATAATTAAGACTGAGCTGGGGGAAGAGCAGCAGGAAGGCACCTGGGATGGGGCTTGGCTGGAGGTAAGGATGGCAAAGGAAATACCCAGCTCCTTTGTGCTTTCCACAGATGGATTTATTCTGTGGTGATTGGGATCATCACTTGAACTTCCAGTCCTGGGAGTGAACAGTGAGATACTGGGAGGCTTAGGGAGGACCCTCCTGCTCTCCACAAACTTCTGACAGGAGGGGGGAGCTGGGGTGGAGGGTGTGGGACAGGATGAGAGGAAACAGCCTCATGTTGCACCAGGGGAGGTTTAGGTTGGATATTGGGTAAAATTTCTTCGTGGAAAGGGTTGTGCAGCCCTGGCACAGCTGCCCAGGGCAGGGGTGGATCCCCATCCCTGGAGGGATTTAAAAGCTGTGTGGATGTGGCACTTGGGAACACAGGTCAGTGTGGCCTTGGCAGTGCTGTGGGAATAGTTGGATGATCTCAGGGTGCTTTTCCAACCTCAGTGATTCCATAATTCCTTGTCTCTTGGCTGTTCAGAACACACTGTCCTCATCACAGGCTCCTTGGTGTGTTCTCCTCGCTGGCACCTTCGGCTGCAGCTCCTGGAGGTGAGGAAAGACTTTGGAATGGGCAGGTGTTGGGCAGAGCCCATCCTGCCCCAGGGCTGCAGCTGCAGAGCTCTGGGTTTTCTGCCCAAAGCCCAGTTTGGCCCTCAGGGCAGCACATGCCAGGGGTTTTTCCCCTCTGTTTGCTGCGGTGCCAAAGCAGCTCAGTGCCCACACCTGGCGTGCGTGTCCCAGCGGGATCCCCGCCTGAGCTGCCAGGAAGGTTCTGCTGCTGGATGGCCTGGGGGACTGTATCAGCCTGATCCTGCCTGGCCTGGCCTGTGGGCCTGCCCACCTGGAATCCCCACTGCTGAAAATGCTGCAGGAAATGCCTGCATGGGACAAACAGCCAAATAAATGGGATATGGGAGTGTGGAGAATAATCCCTGAAGAAGAATGTGGGAACTCAGCCTTGTCACTTAAATTGGTTGTTCAGTCTGGGGGGGTTCACCTGGAGAGGAGAAGGCTCTGGAGAGACATCAGAGCCCCTTCCTGTGCCTAAAGGGGCTCCAGGAGAGCTGGAGAGGGACTTGGAACATGGGGAGTTGACAGGACAATGGGGAATGGCTTCCCAGTGCCAGAGGGCAGGGTTAGGTGGGATATTGGGAAGGAGTTCCTGGCAGTGAGGGTGGGCAGGCCCTGGCACAGGTTGGGCAGAGAAGCTGTGGCTGCCCCTGGAAGTGTCCCAGGCCAGGTTGGACAGGGCTTGGAGCAAAGGGTGGAACAGGATGATCTTTCAGGTCCTTTCTGATCCCAACAGTTCTGTGATTCTGTGAAATCCCAAATGGACGTTTTGGGATAGGACCTTCTCAATAGTGTGTTTTGTTTAAATTAACTGTATTGACAATGTGTTTTATCAATTACTGTGAATAGATGGAACAGTCTAACAAACCAGGCCAGTGTTGCTTCCCATAGGGAATAGAAGGACATGGAGTTGACCCCATGATTCCTGTGTGTCCCTTCCAACTCAGGACATTCTGTGACATCTTGTGATTTTCTTTTATGATTCTGTGACATTTTAGGAGATCTTTCCAGAACCCCAGGGGTTGCAGGAGGAGCTTGCTGGGCCCTGCATGCAAAGCAGCTCCAGCATGGAGCTATTTCCAGATCCTGCTTCATCCAGGAGCAACAACAGCAGCTGAGGCAGCGATGCAGGATCCTGTTTTGGAGATTTCCCCATTCTGGTATCATTAACCCTGCACTGCCCTCTGGGTTATTTTCCCAGCTGAGCTGATTAGTCATTCCCTGTCCTTTATTCTCTTTGCCATCTCCTCAATCCCTCCAATCCCAACATGTATTTCTGTTAATCAGGCCTTTCCCTTGTGTTTTTTTTCCCTGGCTGGCTTTGTACAAGTGGTTTATTTACAAATCTCTCCAGAATTGGCCTCTTTTGGTTACAAGTGAGGCGGGTGTTGGTTGAAGGAAAGCTGATTTTTGACAAAGTCAGCATGAGAATGGGAACAGATGGGGATGCTGATGAATTTGATTTTCCTAAATGTTGTCCTCCTGCAAATCAGCTTGCTTTTCCCTGTTAGCATAAGAAGCAGCAAAAAGGATTTAATTTCTCTAAACATTTTCTCTTAATGGTCTACTTCTCCAGCTCAGAGATTTATGTTGCTGCTTATCAGCAAAGCAGCTGAATTCCTTCCACCGAGAATTGACTGCAATTTCCAGGTGATTTCTGGCACTTCTCCCTCCCTGTGGTGAGAACTGTGCTTAGGGGAGTGATTGCTGGTTTTAAATGGTATCAGTTCTGGGGTTTATGTTGCTTTTAGGTTGATTGAACTGAGCGGTTTTAATTCGTTTTTTAATTTTAGTTTGAAAGGGTTGAGTGGAGGCACCAGGACATTTTGGAGATGCTGCCAGTTCCCAAGTGTCCCTGACAAACCTGGGGCCTGGATCCAGCATCCAAATTGCTGCATCCCTTTGGCCACCGAGTGCAGGCAGGGCAGGACGAGGTGCAGGAAGCTCAGAGGTGAAAGCAGGAAGGCAAATAATTCCCCAGCCTTTGGGCTGGAGACAGCACACAGCAGGATTCTGTTTCAAGTGCTGGAGCACCCACAACTTGCTGGCTCCATCCTCTGCCAGCAGCCTGCAGGAAAACCTGGCACAGCTCCATGCAGGGACAGCCCTGGCACAGCCCCAGGGGCTGCCCCTGCTCTGTCTTTCTCTGAATACCAGTCTACACAGGGGGTAAATCCCAGAGAGCCCGTTCTCCAGCCCTTTCCCCCCTCCAGCCCTTTCCCCCCTCCAGCCCTTTCTCCCCCCCTTTTTCCAGCCCACCACCAGTGTTGCTCCAGCCTTGTTCCATGTCTCCTCCAACCCTGAGTGTGGCAAAGCCCCTGTCCCTCCTCACAGCCCCTCATTCCCCACTAGGATCATCCAGGCAAGCTCAACTACCCTGCAATTCCACAAGTGCCATATGTCCAAGCACGTGGAAGCAAAGCATGGATCTTGAGATACCTCAGGCTGGCTCACCCTCAGGAGTGGATTTCTGAACTAGGATTGAAAGGGAAGTGGGTCCCCTGAGGGAAGAACAACAAGGGGCTGAGCATTGTATCCTGTGCCCAGGAGAGGGGTCTGCTGAGGGCTCCAGCCCTGCTGCACATCCATGGCCATGCAGGGGCAGAGACCTGCTGCCTCTGGGATCCTGCCCAGCCAGGATATAAATCCCCCAGAGTGGAGATAAAACACAGAGCAGACACAGGAGGCACATCAGTGCCCAGAGAATCCCAGACTGGTTTGGGTTGGAAGGGACCTCAAAGCTCATCCACTGTCCCTGGTTGCTCCAAGCCCTGTCCAACCTGGCCTTGGACACTCCCAGGGCTGGGGCAGCCACAGCTTCTCTGGGCAACCTG
>JAWWEV010000167.1:62166700-62179324 GCA_035583235.1 Hafferia zeledoni | reverse complement strand
CAATGCTCCCACCTTGCCTCCTTCTCCTTTTCCATGTCACCCACAAGAAAGCAAAGGGAGGAGACAGAATTACAGCATCACAGAAGGGTTTGGGTTGGAAGGGACCTTAAAGATCATCCAGTGCCACCCCCTGCCATGAGCAGGGACACCTTCCACTATCCCAGGTTGCTCCAAGCCCCATCCAACCTGGCCTTGAGTACTTCCAGGGGTGGGACAGCCACAGTTTCTCTGGACAATCTGTTCCAGGGCCTCACCAATGTCTCCTGGATGTCTTCTGGAAGTGTTATCACCCTGCAATGACCTGGACATCACAGGGTCAGTCGCATCCAGAGGTCAGAGGGCTCATCCAGGATGTGCAGGGCACGTTCAGGATCCCATCAGCCAGGGCTGCTGGGCAATCCCAAGCAGTGTGGGTTGTTCCTGGCGAGCTCCTGGAAGCACTGGGGCTTTCAGGCTTGGAAGCAGCTCTGGAACAGCAAAGAAAAACACGACATTAATGATGCTCCTGATGGAAATGGCAGCTTCAGACCCAAATTGTGGCTCCAGCCTCCAGCGTGGCCTTGCCCAGCCGTGTTTCCCAGACCACAGGCTGCTTGGAATTCTGTACTCTTCTCTAGTTTGTTTGTTTTTCTTTTGAACTACTGCCTTTATCGGCCCATTTGAGTGTTGCAGCTTTCCCAAGGTGAAACCTTCAGCTGCCTCTGCTCCTCATCACAGCCAGAGCCACTCTGGGAGCTCCCTCTGGGAGCAGGATGGGTCCCTCCATACCACCTGTCTGTGCCCTGTCACAAGCCAAAGCCATCTGGTAGAGCATTCTAGGGCTGTCAGGATGCTGAGGGATTCAGGATGTTGGGGAGCTCAGGATGCTGAGGAGCTCAGGATGTTGGGGCTCTCTGGATGGTGGGAAGCTCATGAAACTCTGCTGATCTCCTGGACAAACAGTGTGGCACTCAGGGACATGGTTTAGTGGTGGACTTAGTTCTAGGTGAACATTGAACTCAATGATCTTAGAGGTCTTTTCTAACCCAAATGATTCCATGAAACAAAAACTGTGGAGCTCATCCTTCCTGAAACTGTCCATCTCCATCCCATGGCAAATGTCACTTCTCATAGTATATCTCTTCAACAAAACACCTGCCAAGATCAAACAGTGAAACCTTAAAATCAGACAGAAAATTTAGGCAAAAACTCCCTTGGAATGATCTCCTTGATTGTATTTCCATCATCCTCCCACACCAGCTGGGTCACAAAGGAGGGGAAATGTAATAAACTGCTTAAAAAGTCATATTTCAAGTTAACAATCCTTTTCTGATGCTCCAGAACAGCCTGTGCTGGGCTGAGCCTGAGCCTTGGAAGAAAAGTGAGGGGTTGTTCTTGCTTGGTCTGAACTGGTTCGTTGAGTCATGCTCTGAGTTAATACCTGGCACCGGCACAGCACGATCCTGCTGGAGGGGAAAAACTCACTCAGGGGAAGTTCAGGCTGTTCGTGCTGCCCCGAACGGGGTGAGCACACAAAGACTTCTTGTTTCGCAGGCAGGGAAGAGCAGAGAGGAACAGGGAGGAGAGGAAGGGCAAGGGATAGTGGGATGGTGCTGGAGAAGAGGCGGATTGGGATGCCTGCCCACGGAGCGCTGCCCCAGCCAGCCGGGACACATTTTTGCGATGCTTGAGCTGTGTCAGGAAGAAGCGTTGGCTGTGCCGGAGGGGTGTGAGCCAGGGCGAGGCAAAGCTCGGGGCTTGGAGGGGTGGGAAGAGCAGGGTTTGGGGAGCAGCATCACGTCCCTGGAGAAGATGCCATTGGTGGGGCAGGATGAGAAAAAACTTGGGTCTTGGAAGGGTGGGAAGAGCAGGGTTTGGGGAGGAAAATCAGGTCCCTGGAGAAGATGTTGTTGGTGAGCCATGGCAAGACCAAGTTCAGCTCTTGGAAAGGTGAGAAAAGCAGTGTTTGGGGAGGAACATCAGCTCCCTGGAGAAGATGCTGTTGGTGGGGCAGAATGAGAAAAAACTTGGGTCTTGGAAATGTGGGAAGAGCAGGAATTGGGGAGAAATATCGGGTCCCTGGAGCAGATACTGTTGGTGAGCCACGGCGAGACAAAACTCAGCTTTTGGAAGGGTGGGAAGAGCAGGTTTGGGGAGTACCATCAGGTCCCTGGAGAAGATGCTGTTGGTGGGGCAGGATGAGACAAAACTTGGGTCTTGGAAGGGTGGGAAGAGCAGGAATTGGGGAGTACCATCAGGTCCCTGGAGAAGATGCCATCGGTGAGCAACAGTGAGACAAAGCTCAGCTCTTGGAAAGATGAGAAAAGCAGGGTTTGGGGAGGAACATCAGCTCCCTGGAGAAGATGCCATTGGTGGGGCAGGATGAGACAAAACTTGGGTCTTGGAAAGGTGGGAAGAGCAGGGTTTGGGAAGGAACATCAGGTCCCTGGAGCAGATACTGTTGGTGAGCCACGGCGAGACAAATCTCAGCTCTTGGAAGGGTGGGAAGAGCAGGTTTGGGGAGTACCATCAGGTCCCTGGAGAAGAGCCCACCAGTAGTGCAGGGAGAAGGGAGGATGGGAAGAGGTCCCTGATGTATTGGAGGTGGACAGGCTTTCTTGGGCAGCCAGGTGGATGGAGGCTCTGCTGGTACAATGGCTCAGAGCAAGCAGAGGCTGCAATGTCCCTTCACAAAGCATTTCCTTTGGGAAAATACTGCAGGGACTGTGTGTGCAAAGCTCAGCTCACTTTGAGAGCCACCCCCCGCTCTCCCAGCTGCCCCATCCCATGCAGGGAGAGGTGGTGGGAGAGGAGTGGCTGCAGAAGGACCTTTGCCCAGCATACACATCCATGCTGATCCCAGGTCAGGCACCCCAGGAAGTCTTGGCAGGCCTCAGCTGTGACAGAACACGTGGAACAGCTTCAGTCAGACCGTCCTCCTCCTCCTCACCTCCACTCCTGCCATCAAAGGGTGGCAGTGAGGGAAATGCCTCCTGCTCTGCTGGCTGACTTCTAGGGCTCTATTACAAAGGCAAAACTGGTTTAATTAGGGATGCCTCCAAGGTGACCATCAAGCCAGACGCTGGTGGGTCTTCAGGGAAGGTCTATTAGCTCGTGCTGTGCAGGATCACAGGAGCTATTAGCCAAATGTGATCTAATAAGCAAATAAATAATCTGCAAATCAACTGCAGCTCTGACAAGTTCCTGCATTTACAGTGCCCTGGAACTGCTCAGGGCAGTGAGGTTGGGTAATTTCTCCTGCCTCAAATCCAAACTGGTGTTCCTATAAGAAGAATAAATCTGTAAAAGCCGTGGGAGGAAGGGGAAGGGCTCTGTGAGAACAGCTTTGTACCAGCAGTTCTCCCACTCACCCTGTGCTGCTGCCCCTCAACCCCTCGTGCTCCTGGATAAGGGGATGTTTTGGTGACCAGCTCTTGTCCTCTGCTCCAGCCCATTGCCTTTAACATGATTGTTCCCTGTGGGATGAACACAGCAAACCATGGGGGGAGCACAGCAAACCATGGGATGAACACAGGAAACCATGGGGGGAACACAGGAAACCATGGGGGGAACACAGCAAACCATGGGATGAACACAGCAAACCATGGGATGAACACAGCAAACCATTGGTGAACTCTGGCTGGGCAGGAGATCATAATTAAATTATATATATTATTATATATTATCATACTATTATATAACCCATAAAAATCATGCACCTTATATTCTCTTTATGCTTATATTGTCCCTCTCATCTCAATGTCACTGATCATCCAAGTCTGCACCAACTTCTCAATCAGGTTGGAGACAGTGAATCGTTACAGTCATGGTTTGCTCCTAGAATATTCATAGCCTTAAATCCCCACTCAGCTTAAAGCCAGGTTTCCACATTTCAAAGGGGTGTTCTTTTTTAATCCCACCACGCTTCCCAAGCAGCCTTCCCTGGTTGCCTCTCTTGGGAAATGAGGCCGTTGTGTAGCTGTGAGCACAAACTGTGTTCCAAACAGAGCTTGGATTTACTGGGTGACAGAAAGAGTGAAAACTCTCTCTTGGAAAATGGAAAATCAGTTCTAAGACAGAGCTTTGACTCTTCCCTGTGATGGTGGGGAGGTCCTGGCACAGGTTGGGCAGAGAAGCTGTGGCTGCCCCAGCCCTGGGAGTGTCCCAGACCAGGTTGGACAGGGCTTGGAGCAACCTGGGCTGGTGGGAGGTGTCCCTGCCCATGGCAGGGGTGGAATGAGATGAGTTTTAAGTTTCCTTCCAACCCAAGCCATTCAGGGATTCTCTGGTTGCTCTGCAGTCACTGTGTCTTCTCGGGCCAGTCAGTAACAAGGATTTTCCCAGCGTGGAGAGCAATTACAGCCTGAGAAGCCAGTCCTGCATTTTGGAATGGGCATCTTCTTGTTGAACCAAATAACCCCCTTTTGTGGGGTTAGTCATGTGAAGAGCCAGCTGGATGGATGAGACCCACCTTTTAATAGGTTATTCTCTTTAAATTTGAATTTCAGATTACAGCAGCAATGCTCCACTTCATGGAGGTTTTCTTTTGGTGTACAGCTGCCTCCTGGGGTCTCTTCAGTGTTTAATCCTTTAATGTGAGGCTTAGGGATATCATATGGAGCTTAGGGTTTAATGGCAAGTTAAGGAGCCTCTCCCTGCTTTTGTAAAAGCAACATTACACCTGGTCTTGCTGGTGCTGGCAGGTTGGATCCTCTTTCCCTGCCCCACCAGAGTTTTAGCCTTGTTTTTGCCAATTTTCTCTCTTTTTTTGTGGTCACCAGCTGGCTCTGAAACGGTCCAGCTGCACAAATCCCCAGTAAAAGGAGGAAACACCTTCCAGCACCTCCCACCTGCAAGGCATTGGGTTCCTTGGAGCCTTTAGCTGAAGGTGAGACTCAGATGCTCTTCACAGCAAGGAGTGACATGGAGCTGGTTCCTCTGGTTAATTAAATGTCTGCTTTCCTGGGCTTTCCCTGGAGAGAAAATTCCATCCTGCTGCATTGCAATGCTTGGTCACCCACAGAGTGAGTCCCTGGAAGGCTATGGTGGGATTTGCAAGGATTTCCAGGGCTTCAGCCTCCTTCTGCCTTTCCTGGAGTCTGTTCCTTGGCTTTTGGGGCTATTTGGCAGGAGAAAGGGTTTAAGGAGCTCCTGGCATGTTGGTCCTTGCACTGGGCTCCTCTCCTTGTGCACAAGGGAGATAAGAAGCCACAGTGGAGATGTTGGATTGCAAAGTGGTTTGGATTTCTAGACCAGGGTCAGCACAGCACAGACATGATCCCCACAATCAGTGGGACAGGAGACCCTGCTGCAGCCACAAAGCCTCCTGAGAGGGTGGCAGAGGCCACTGCCCCGACTGATGGAGCTGTGGAGGGAGATCAGGCAGCCCTGGGAGAAACTCTCTCCCTCTTGCCGCGGGGCGTCCTAATTACAGCCTCACTTTAGTAGCTCAGGGGCCCTTTGATGTGGGGACCTGGTGCAGGTATCTCGCAGAGGAGATGTCTCCACATCAGCCGCCGTCTAGACTCCCTGTGCAGAGAGGAGCAGCTGGCAGGGTGTGACTCAGCCCAGTCTGCATCCCACCCTGGGTGACTCCTAATGAAGTGAGTGACGAGGAAATTGCAGCCCTGAACGGAAGCCACGGGGCTGAGACGCTCCCAGGAACCGTCTGTGCCCGGGGCACGGGGCGAGCTGCTCCGCACGGGCAGGGCTGGCAGGTGGCTCTGCCTCCTATGGCTGCTCCAGGAGTCCTTCCACAGCCACTGCAGGGCTGTTGTCCCTGTATTCCAAGTTATCCCTTTGCATCAAGTGTTCCAGGGCAGGTTGGATGGGACTTGGAGCAATGTGGGCTGGTGGGAGGTGTCCCTGCCCATGGCAGGAGGTGGGAATGGATGATCTTTAAGGTCCCTTCCAACCCAAACCATTCTGTGATTCCATGATTCTATGACTTTATGCAATGACCAGCCTTACCACCCCAATGCTGGACATTTGTTCCCCAGGCTGAGCAAGGTTCCCACCAGCCAGGGACAAGCTGTGCCTGGGTTCTGCAGTTTGGGGTGAAATCATGGCTTAATTGGGGCATGTGTGTCACCAGAGTAGCTCCTGGCAGGCAGTCAGGCTAATTAAAGTCCATTTAGGGGAAGGAGCTGCCTTTCCCATGGCGGGAGGAAACAGCTTTGTGGGCTCTAATACAGTCAGGGAGGAAGGCATGGACATGGTCATGGATATGGGGATGCTGCTTGTTAGGAACCTTCAGGGGAGGAACCACCTCATTCCATTACCTGGAAATACAGAGACATTTCCTGGCTCACACCAGGGAGTTGTGAGATGATGGTCTGCCAGGACATCACATGTATGGTCAGCAGAGCCCCACTGGCACTGGTGAGGCCCAGCACAGGGACATGAAGGAAAATACAAAACACATGAATGAATTTATTTTCCAGGCTCGCATGTTCTTGCTGTCCTGTCCTTCCCTGCAGTGCTGGGGTAGGAAGATGTGATACACTGGGGGATATTCCACTACAAGACTGTTGCTACAACTGTCAGAAGCGACCTGAGATATTCCATGGATGCACAGGATTGAAGCAACATGGGACCACAGGTCCTGGAGAGACAGGGAGGAGGAGCAGAGGAAGGGCTGATGACTTGGCCAGTGGCCACAGATCATAGAATGGTTTGGGTTGGAAGAGACCTTAAAGACCATTCAGTTTCAACCCTCTGCCATGGACAGGGACACTTTCCACCAGTCCAGGCTGCTCCAAGCCCCCTCCAGCCTGACCTGGGACACTCCCAGGAATGGGGCAGCCACAGCTTCTCTGCCCATCCTGTGCCAGGGCCTGCCCACCCTCGCAGTCAGGAATTCCTTCCCAATATCCCATCTAACCCTGCCTTCTGTCAGTGGAAGCCATTCCTTTCATCCTGTCCCTCCAAGACCTTGTCCCCAGTCCCTCTCCAGTTCTCCTGGAGCCCCTTTAGGCACTGGAAGGTGCTCTGAGATCCTCATGGATCTTTCTCTTTCTCAGACTAAACAAGCCCAGCTCTCCCAGTCTGTCCTTATAGGAGAGGAAACGTTTCCCAGATCCAGAAGAGGCAGACCAGAGTCGCTGTACATCTGGCTCTCACACCAGGAGCACCTTCCCTACTTGGTGTTTTTCCCACTTTTGATCTTAAGAGACAAATAGAAACACCTGACAAGCAGCTGACACAGTTCCCTCCCAGCCCCTCCCCACCACCTGCAGTGGTGAGGGCATGGAATCGTTCCCTTCCAGGTCCTGCCCCTGTGACCTTTGGGAAAATGTCTCAGCCAGAAGCTGAGCAGCCATTTCATCCTCCAGCCTTGGTGGGCTTCAGGTCTGGTGTCCCTGAGCCTTCTTCAGACCAGCCTTGCAGGAGCTCTGCATTTCCACAATGGCCTGGTTTTCCTGGGGAATGGGCTCCATGTCCCCCCAGCCTGCTCTCCAAACGTTGGCTTAGCCCAGATCCAGATTTCTGTCTCCCATCACTCGCCGCTCCCCTGATAAAGATCCATCTGAAATTTATCTCATCATCTTTCATTCAAATGAACCAATTAAGCAACGCTGAGGAACCTCTGATCCAGGCCAGCTCGGTCAGTTGGTGCATCCATGTTTCCAAAGCATCTTCTCCCTCTGCTTACCCTCACATCAAAGGGCTCCAGGGACCTGCCCTGTCCTTGGAGCGCTTCGGCAAAGCATGTCAGGAGATTGGGGAAACAGCTGATTTAATGCTGAGGAAATTAGTAACCAAATGAGTTCATAGCCAAACGGCTCCTCTTCTTGATCTTGGGAAAAGTGGTGTTTAAATTCTCTATCTCATGGTTTTAGACTCAGGAAATGTGATTACACATCTGTCATTATTTTACTCTTCTGTGTTGATGGCTCATATTAAACAAACCACATTCCTGCATTGCTTAGTAATCTCTGCTGTTCCCTTTCCTCGCTGAGGAGACAAGTCCCAGCTTGACATCAATATCCCTGTTGATCACAGCTCTGCTCTTATCCAACCAGCAGAGCTGTGGAGACACCGGCTGCGGGCGGCGTTCGCACCACCAACCTCTTTTCTCCACCTTTTCTCCACAACTTTGCAGCCCTTTTTCCCCTAAACAACATTTGGGTGAAGAGCAGGAGGAGCAGAGTGAGATCCAAACCTTGCTGAGACTCATGAGTTTTTCTGGAAAGGTGGTCCAGCCTTCCCCTGTCTTCCACTGAGCAGGTAAGAACATGTGCTTTGGGGTTGGATGCCTGTCAAAAGGGGCAGGTCCTTCCAAGCAGAGCACAATTCCCAGGGATCCTGGTGCCTCACCAGCCCAGGAGGACGTGGAGAGCCCCACGGTCCCAGTGACTCCCATGGGATGGGCTGGAGGAACCTGCCTTGAAGCATCCCACCTTTGCAGGGACACTGAGCTTTCCTCTGGTGGCTTTATCTTCCAGCTCTGTTGAGATACTCCCAAACTCGCCATGGAGCTGCTGGAGGAACCTGACTCATAGATGTTCCCAGCACCAGGTAGGAAAACGAGGACCTGTTTTCATGGCGTTGGGCTGTGGAAGGGAAGGAGAAGGTGGGGCAGATGGTGACCTGGTGCTGGTGGGGCCATCTTAGCTGGCTCCCATCTGAGATGTGGGGCTGTGGCACTGGCTGAGAAGTGCCTGTGTCACCTGTGGCTCCTGAACAGCTGAAAGTGCTTCCAGCTGCTGGAATCTCAGCAGGAGATCTCAGGGAAATTGTGGTGTCAGAAAGCTTTGCCTTCTTCTTCTGGTGAGGACACGGTTGGCCGAGCGTTGGCAGCCGCGCTCCTCATGGACGTGTTTTCCTTTCTCACGGCATTTTGGCACAAGAGCTGTGCCAGGAGTGGTGAAGATGCCTGGGAATCCTTGTGGAGGATGGTGTGGTCTCAGGAAAACCCCGAGCTCCCAGTTTGGTTGGAACTGCTCCTTTTTTCCTTGGTTTTGTTTCTGTGATCTCTGCCAGTTGCCTGCGCCAATCCCCAAATTTCTCCCATCCTGGCAGCTGCCAGAGGGGGAAGGGTTGGGGTGGAGGGGATGTGCTCCCTGTCCATGGTCCCACCATGTTTGTGCTGGAAGGATTTCTGTGGGAGAAGTGAGGCTGGGCCAGCACAACCCTGTTCTCATCAAGGTGCCTTGGAGATGATTCCATTTGGTCTAAACCAACTCCTTTTGTTCTCCTCCTTGGGAGATGGGGAGTGTTTTCTTCCCCAGCCCCTACAGGACAAGGAGGGAAAGTCCTGGTAAAGGGGCACCAGAACGAAATGGTGGTGGGAGTGGGAGGACAAGGCTGGGTGTGGGCAGGGGACCACTCCTTGCTGTGGGAGGCTGGGTGGAGGTCCTGAGGGCACCTCTGCTCCCACTGCTGCATCCCAGCAGCCAGGAGGAACCCAATTCCCTTGGCACAGGGCATGGAGGGCTCCATGTTCCACACCCACCCACCCAAGGGTGCTTTGGGCGGTGGGTGCAGTGGGTTGGGGTGGGGGGCCATGGCAAGTCCTGGTGCTGGTGGTTTCTGACATCTCCTGCTGCCCCAACCTGAGGAATGGGCTGGGATTGCTGCATTATAAAGCTGCCTGTAGCCTTTGGGGGGTTTATGTGTATGTATGGCAGCTGTTCCTTGGTTTTGTCAGGGGTCCTCTCTGGATTGCCCAAACCCTGTTCCTTGGGTGTTTTTGTCAGGGGTTCTCTCTGGGTTGCCCAAACCCTGTTCCTTGGGTGTTTCTGTCAGGGCTTCTCTCTGGGTTGCCTAAACCCTGTTCCTTGGGTGTTTCTGTCAGGGGTTCTCTCTGAATTGCCCCAACCCTGGTGACATGGAGAGCTGATGCTCAGGGTTCCTGCTGGCAGACTGGGGGCCTTTCTGGCCATCTCACTGTGGTTTCTACCTCTCCTTGAAAGCCTGGTGGCAACAGGGGATCCTCCCAATGGGGGCCCTGTTTCTGTGGACAGGGGGCTCTCCTGGAGGTGGTGCTGGGGCAGGGAAAAGGATGGGACACCCCAGGGTGATCCAGGCACAACAAGGGTTGCCCACAGTGCAGACCTGACCCACTTCCCTGCTCTTGGCTGCTCAGGAGCCAGTGCCACATTGTGCTGGACCTGGGGTAGGATGAGGATTTCCTTGAGCTCTTGGGCCATCCAGAAAGAGTCTGCATGAGGGAGGTGCTATTTTTTCTGATGTGGTTTCCCCCCATTCCCCATGGAGCCTCCCTGAGGAGCCTGTGCTGGATGCATTGGGTCACACAGTTTGGGGATGGGGCTTCAGGAGCACCTTATGGCTCCTTGCTGATCTTTCCTTCTTTGAAGTCATCAGCAAGGTGGAGGCTGGCACTGACACTGGAATCTTGGAGTGATTCCAGAGGAGGTTATGAAGGTGCTCCAAGGACTGGAGCAGCTGGAACATGGACATGGAGCCAGGCTGAGAGAGATGGGGGGGTGACCTGGAGAAGAGAAGGCTCCAGGGAGAGCTGAGAGCCCCTTCCAGGGCCTAAAGGGGCTCCAGGAGAGCTGGAGAGGGACTGGGGACAAGGGATGGAGGGACAGGACACAGGGAATGGCTTCCCACTGCCAGAGGGCAGGGTTAGATAAAATATTTAGGAGAAATTCTTGGCTGTGAGGGTGGGCAGGCCCTGGCACAGGTTGGGCAGAGTAGCTGTGGCTGCCTCATCCCTGGGAGTGTCCCAGGCCAGGCTGGACAGGTCTTGAAGCAACCTGGGATAGTGGAAGGTGTCCCTTCATTGGACATCTCATAATTGGAACAAAATGAGCTTTAGGTTCCCTTCCAACCCAGACCCCCCTGGGATTCTGTGGAACTCCCCTGGGCCTGCTGAAACACGGGACCAGGAGCTCTCAGTGGGCAGAGCAGCCTGGGAGGAGCGTCTGTAGGATGGCTCTTTTTAAGCAATTAAGAGCTTCTCCAGCTCATTTCCTTCCATGCCCTCACAGAGCAAATCAGCTTAATTAGCTGTCTTAGTGAATAATTAATTTTCTCACTTTTTTTTTGATAGCTTCTTTAAAGCAGGAGGGCCTGAGCTGCTCTGGTGAGGCACAAACTGCCGTGGAGCAGCTCTGGCACGACACAGATCAGACCATTACCCGGTGCCTGCAGACCCCAAGACCCATTTGCTCCCTTAGGAGTGGTAGAAATGGCCCAAAAATGGCTGGAGGAGGGAGCAGTGGCATGGAGCAGTTTTCCATCCCCAGCATCCCATGGAGACAGACACAGAGTACCAATGCCCCAACAGAGCATGGATGTGTGGCCCTAAAACCTGTTGCCCCTCCTTGATCAGCCAACTGAGGGAGTTTTCAGGCTCCCAAACCATAAAAATCAGGTTTATTTTAAGCTTTGCCTCTGCTTTTAATGACAGGAGGGTCTGCTGTTGTTTAGACCTGAGCAGAGAGACTTTAATTACTACTTGGGTGCCGAGGATGTAAATATGGACTCGGGGAAGCAGCGAGGGTGATTAAAGCAAAAGACTGTAATTGCTGTGCCCCTCCCTCCCCATCAGATTTTCCTCTCGCTCCGCTTTGGAGCCGACCGGCTGATCCAGTCGGGCTGTCTCTGGCCACGGGTTGGAGGCTCACCCTGAGGAACCCACTGGCAGGGGGGGGAAATATCCAGCAGCACCCACCCAAGTCAGGGCTCTTGGCACCCCAGCACACAGCAAGGAGGGAATCACCTTTATCCAGCCAGGAATGTGCTGTAGAATCCCTTGTCTTTGCATGGCCATCCAGAGATGATTTTAGTCTGATGAGCAGGGAAATATTTTGGGTGGATTTTCCCTGGGGAGATCTTTTTGCCATCAAAGAAACTCCTATCCCAGCTGTAAACAGCTTCTCTTGGATAGAAACACTCCCGTGTTTTTTTGTTTTTTTTTTTTTTCTTAACTCCTATCTTTGATTTCATTTAATAATGGATGAATTATCAGAAATATGTGCTGGCTGGGAGCCCAGGTTTTGTCAGGAGGCAAAAGTCTTCAGTAACATGTCGGTTGAAAACATTTTAAAAGAGAAAAAAAGAGAGTGAGAACAAATAGAATAAAAAAAAAAGAGTCTGTGCAAGAGCCTCTGGGGATGGGAAAAAACCAACTCAACTGCAGAACTTTTTTCTCTCCCTTTTCCTTCATGCCTGTGCAGGGAGTAGGACTTTTCTTACTGAACTCAGAGAGCACAGAGTGGTTGGAGAGGGAAGTTGGGAGGTTTGTCCCTTCTGGAGGAGAGAAATCTCCTCCAAAAACTCAGGCACAGCCTCTTGGAGGTTGGGGTGCAGAGAGGTGACACCACCCAGCCCTGGGCGATGCTCCTGACCACATCTGACCCTGTGCCCCACTCCCTGCCACGCACCCGAGTGGTGCATCCCCTGCCATGCCTGTGCCCGGGGGCAGCACCCCAGAGAGCTGAGAGTGGGTGCCAAGGGGGGGCTGGAGCCTGTGGGGTGAAGCAATCACGCCCAGTCATCGGGCAGGAACGAGGAGAAGCGGAGGGAAGGCAGCACCTCCCGGCCGGCGTGCACTGACACGCCGGGCATTGCGGCTGGAGGCACCGACACTGCGCCCTGCTGGGGCTCAATCCATCCCAGAGCCAGCCCAGTATGGGCTGGGTGGTTGGAGGCACCAGCACTGTGCCCTGC
>JAWWEV010000167.1:62134208-62147440 GCA_035583235.1 Hafferia zeledoni | reverse complement strand
TCCAGCTCTCCTGGAGCCCCTTTAGGCACTGGAAGGGGCTCTCAGGTCTCCCTGGAGCCTTCTCTTCTCCAGGTGACCCCCCCAGCTCTTCCAGCCTGGCTCCAGAGCAGAGGGGCTCCAGCCTTTGGAGCACCTTCCCGACCCGACCCTGGACCCGGTCCCCGCAGGAGGATGTCCCTCTCCTCTCCTGTGCACGTTTGAGTGGGTTTACTCTCTGCCGAGGTTGGATCCCCCTCCCAGCTCCATCCCGCGGGGACGGTTCCCGTGTGCCCTCCCAGGGGATGCTCAGGCTCTTTCCAGAGCCTGTTCGCGAATTCCCCACGGGAACAGAGGTCCGGGGCGGGGGGTGCCCGACTCCCCACGCCTCCTCCGGGGCCGATACTCGGCTGCCCTGCCCGGGCCACCCCATTCCCCTGTCCCTTCCCCGCTGTCCCGGGGACCGCGCCGGGGCGGGAGGCGGTGCCGGTGCCGCTCGGGGCGGTGCGGGGCGGCCCGGGAAGGGGCGGGGGCGGCGGGATGGGCTGGGCTGGGCTGGGCTGGGCTGGGCTCAGCACGGCTCGGCTCGGCTCGGCACGGCGGGGTTCGACAGGGCTCGGCAAGGCAGCGCGGTCCCCGGAGCCGCAGGTAGGTGCGTGCCCAGCGCCCCGCACCGCGCTCCCGGCTCGGCTCATCCCGGCTCAGCTCATCCCGGCTCGGCTCCGTTCCCTTCGGCTTGGCTCGGCTCGGCTTGGCTTGGCTTGACTTGGCTCGGCTCGGCTTGGCTCGGCTCAGCCTGGCTGGGCTCAGCCCGGCCCGGCTCGCCCCGCGGGTGGGCCCGGCGCGGCCGCTTGTTGCGCTCGGGGGTGAGTTGGAGCCGGAGCGGAGCGAGCGGCCCCGGCTGCAGGAATGCGAGTCATTTCCTCCGCCCGCCCGCGGGAGCTGCGGCCGAGCGGGGCCGGGCTGCTCTGCCGGACCCCCCCACGGACCCTCCCGGACCCCCCCGGACCGCAACGGCCACGCCGGACCCGCTCCCGTGCAGGGTGCGCTCAGCGCTCGCCCACGGGTCCCCTTGCCCCTGGGTCACACTCGCCCACGGGTCCACTTGCCTTTGGGACCCTTTGCCCCTGGGTCACACTCGCCTATGGGTCTCACTCGCCCACGGGTCTCACTCACCCACGGGAGCCTTTTCCCCTGGGTCACACTCGCCCACAGGTCCTCTTGCCTTTGGGACCCCTCGCTCATGGGTCGCACTCCCCCACGGGTCCCCTCGTCTGTGGGTCACAGTTACCCACAGGTCCCCTCATCCCTGGGTCTCACTATAACCCACAGAGGTCCCCTTGCCCCTGACACCCCTTGCTTGTGGGTCACACTCACCTGCAAGTCCCCTTGCCCACAAGTCCCCTTGCCCACAGGTCCCCTTGCCCACGGGACCCCTTGCCCACAGGTCCCCTTGCCCATAGGACCCCTTGCCCAGAGGTCCCTTTGCCCACACGTCCCCTTGCCCACACGTCCCCTTGCCCACAAGTCCCTTTGCCCACACGTCCCCTTGCCCACGGGTCCCCTTGCCCACAAGTCCCTTTGCCCACGGGTCCCCTTGCCCACGGGTCACAGTTACCCACGGGTCCCCTTGTTCCTGGTTCACACAGATCCCCTGGGTCACACTCACTCCTGAATCCCCTCCCTTTTGGGACCCCTTGCTCATGGCTCACACTTACCCAAACATCCCCTTGCCCACAGGACCCCTTGTCCCTGGGTCTCACTTGCCCACAGGTCCCGTCTCCCCTGGGTATCCCTCTCCCACAGAACCCCTTGCCCCTGGATCACACTCCTCTAAACATCCTCTGGCCCATGGCACCCCTCACTGCTGGATCACGCTCACCCACAGATCCCCCCACCCCCAGACCACACTCACCCACCCATCCCTTTACCCATGGGCACCCTCCCCCATCACCTCTTGCTTCCCTTACCTGTGGTCCTCCCATCCATAGATCCTCCTGTTTCTGGGTCACAGTCACCCATGGGACCCCGTTGTCCATGGGTGCCCCCCACCCCATGGGGGTGCTGGGGGTCCCAGCTGGTTCCTGGTAATGTCACTGATTGTCTTCTCCCTGTTTCCCGTTGGAGATGTGAATCCCTGCCACGTTCTGGAAGGAGTGAGGATAAATCCATGCACCTCTTCCATCGGGCTTTATCTGACACGGTGCCCTCGTGGCAGCAGGGAGAGCAGGGCTGAGGTTTCCCAGGCTGGAGCTGAGGTTTCCCAGGACCATACTTGGTGTTCCTGTGCCCTTTGACGTGGGAGTGAGGCACATCCTGGCCCCTCCATGCCCCCAGCTCCCCCCCACCATCGCTGTCATCTCCCATTCCTGAATCCTCCTTTTTCTGCTCATGGCCAATGCCTTTCTGGCCATGAGGATGTTTTTCCCTCTAAGCCAAACTCTGCTTTTCCAGAGATGCTTCAGCATGGCACTAATGGAGCTTTGCTGCTCTCCCTAAATCCAGGCTGGTTTGTGTTGGTGTTTTTCCACAGGGCTCGTTCACCCTCTCCAATTCTTGGATAGAGCTGGGATTAATTTGAGCTCTCTTTCTTTTCAAATTCCCAATCCTGAAGGCGTGTTGGGGTTTGGTTCTAGGTACTGGATTTTTACTATCGTTTTTTAAAGGAGTTTCTTTTTTTAAACTGAGTTTATTCAGGCTCTTTAAACCCCGAGTCTGTAAGCAATTATTCCATTACATGAAAGTCAGGACGCTGAGAAAGATTAATTCAGACCAGATGTAAAAATAAATGGGAATTTGAAATTAAGATGATGTCAGTTCCCTCCTGCTAAAAAAAAAACCCGGCAGCCTTTGGACTCCAGATGGAGTACACAAACCATGGTGCTGGTTAAAATATCTCCCTGCTCCTTAATTGACTTTTATGCTGCTTTTTTTCCTCCTTGACTGAAAAGTGGGCTTAGGATATTTTTCCCCCAATGATTTTCCCCATTGCTGCTGGGGTAGGGAAGTTGATGGAGGTTGTGGAGTGGCTGAGGAGCTTTCCCAGCTGGAGAACTGGAGAGTGGTGCTGGTGGGGGAAGATAAATCCCCCTCTGCCCGCTCCAGGATTAAAAAAAATCAGGAACTTGGTTTGGCTTTGTTTTGCTGGATGTGGAGCTGGAGGCGAGGACGCCACGGAGGGCAGGAGGGGCTCCGGAGAGTCCAGCCTTGGGTTTGTGTGCTTTGGCATAAAATGAAGCTGGTTTTGGGGCTCTGGACAGTCTGCAGAGCACTTCACATCCTATTTTTTCTCCCTTCGTGTGCACCAAGCACTGCACGTTCCCCACACTGGGAATGGGTTTGGGCTCTGATCCCATGTAGAGGAGTGTGCCTGGGGCAGGGTGCTGGGAATTGGGGCTCCCTAAAAGTGCTTTCCCCCTGGAAGGAAGGGTTTGCCCAGAGTCAGAGCATCTTGGGGGTGTGTTATTATATAAAATAACATGAATATTCAGAATGGTATATTATTAATATTAATTATTATGTGGAATTTTTAATTATTTTGTCAATTATATTTAAAATATCATTATAATTCATAACTAGGGAGGTCGATGGTTTGGAGTCTCAGGGCTGTGCTTTGTGTGATGCAAGGATTCGGGATGGTGACACTGGCCCTTAGGGCTGCTTTGTGGTCCAGGGATCCCACAGCCAAATCCCAGGGGATTTAGGACAGCTGCTGTGAGTGTGGGCTGCCCACAGAGAGGGGGGCAAAGGCAACGCTTCACATCCATGTGCATCCTTCAGAGCGATGCCTGTGGTCCTACAGGATCACAGCTCTGGGAGGTTTGGGCTTGGTGTCGCTGGGGGATGGCTCATAAAGCTCCTGGCAATGCTGGGGGACAGATCCAGAGCCAAATGGTAGAACTGGGGTGTCCTGAGCACGACCCTCCCCAGACCAGTCTTGATATTGTTCTAATCCCAAAGGCTCAGGCAAAGTTTGCCGGAAGGAAATGTGGTGGAAGGGGCTGGTTCAATGGCAGGGAAGGGAAGAGGAAAAGCAGGCGCCGTCCCTCCCTCACTGGAGCCCTTGCCAGGCGAAATCCATCTCTGTGTCCATCCTTGGCGGAGGCTGGGGTGGTTTATTTATATTTTAGTAAGGGAATGAACGGGCCTGGGATGGCTCTTCCTTGTGTTGAATGGAAAATCTTCACTTCCAGGCTGGACTCGCCTCCGTGCATGACAGAAAAATGAGCAGGGCAGCAGTTTCCTGAGCTGCTGTGGCTTGGCCTGTGTTTTTCCTTGGAATGTGATGTCCCATGGGGCTTGTCCCCAGCAGGAGGGGACAGAGGGGCCATTATCCCATTTTTGGGATGATACACATGGCTTGGCCATCCGTGGGTGTCCCAAGCACCCTCTCTGCCCATTGTTGTCCCATTGCAGCAGCCAAAGGGGAGGAGGAGGAGGAGGAAGAAGAAGAGGAGGAGTGTTGCAGAGGTGGAGACAGGCAAACTCCTGGGGGAACCTTCCCTGGAGAGGCTTTTTGGATACCCCCAGCACTCGGGGGCATCTGCTGGGGCTGGTGGGGGCTGGTGGGGGCTGGCCCCCGGCTGCCCAGGCTGAGTTTCCAGCATCCAAATAGCTTTTGTGGCAGATGAAGTAATGGAATATTTATAACCGAGTCCTTTTTCCCAGTGAAGGTCTCTTTCATCTGCCTCCCTTCATTAGGAGGAAACTGTTGAGTTCATGAAGAATTGGAGACGATTTTAATTACGGGCCAACCGCAAGCAGGAATTAATCTGGTTTTTGGGTTCGGAGAAGCTGCGTTAAGTGACGGCCTTAAAACTTGTAATAACAGCTCTGCACATACCTGAGCCCTGTGATGTGGGGTGAGACCCACTCCAAACTCTTCAAAACAAGAAATTCCTGCCCTGTGAATTCATCTTCCCATCTCCCTCTGCGCCCTGGGCAGCCTCTGGCTGCGGGATGGCCCGTGCCTACGTGTGGGTGCTGTGCTGGATCCCTTCCCTCACCCCTCTTGTGGTTCAGGAGGGCTGGAACAAAAGCCTGGAGGTGGGTGGGTTACAAGCATGGAATTGTGGAGTCTTTTAAGTTGGAAAAGACCTCTAAGATCATGTCCAACCCTTCCCCCAGCACTGCCAAGGCCAGTCCCCAGGTGCCACATCCACACAGCTTTTAAATCCCTCCAGGGATGGAAATATGTGATAGGGCAGAATGTTTTTTTAAAGATGGATATTTTGACACAGATGGGATGAATTTGGGGGATGGAGAAATGAGCTGGATCTGCCTGGAGGCTGCAGATCATGGTTGGGTAGAGCTGGAGGCACCGTGATGTCTGGTGGGTACCACAAGGGCACAAACCTGACCCAAACCCATGAGGATGGAGCCTCATCTGCTTCTTTTGAATATATGGAGTGGGAAAAATGCAGCCCCACTTTGCATCCATGGAACCTTCACACTTGGAGGAAAACCCCATCTCAGCCAGCAAGTTCAAGCGACGTTAAATCCCCAGCCTGGAATTACATCCCAGTTTATATTTTTTCGATGAGAACCTGTCAGCTGCTCCAGCACCTCCATCTGAGCCCAGCCCAGCCTGTCCCTGCCCTCAGCCCTGTGTGCAGGACCCCAGGATGAATAAATCCCTCGCCGAGTCAGCAGCGCAGCCCCGGCTGCTTTTCCAAGCCGCGCCAACCAGCAGGTTCATGGCCTGATGTTTTCTTTACAGCAGAGCTTTGCAACGGGATTGATCCCATGGCATCAGCACGAGGGAGGGAGACAGTACTCCAGCAGCCTGGGCTGGAAAACACAGCAGATTGAGGAATTTTCTCTGGAGTTACAAGGGGTTCGCAGTGTGTTCCTCTGGAGTTTCAGTGCTCTTTTCCCTATAGCATGGAAAACATGGCTGGAAGACCTGAATCTCCTGGAACTGCAGAGGCTGATCCATGCCCAAGTCCTCATTCCCAGTGTTTTTCCAGCCAGCTTTGCTCTCCAGATGGAAAACCCTTTGGAAAACTGCCTGGTGTGGAGATTCCCACTCGGAGTGTGGAGTGACCTGTGTCACCCCTCCTGCTGCATGGCAATCCAAGGGGGCTCTCCCAGCAATCCAGGATCTTTCCAGCTTGGAGCTGGGAAGGTTGGACTAGATCTTTAAAGATCCCTTCGAAGCCAAACCATTCCATGGTTCTCTGTTTGTGCCTCACATCGACGCTTCCGCCGGAGCAGGAACGACTCAGCGAGGGCAGCGGCTCAGGGTCCCCGGGAATCAAAGCTGACATTGTCGGAATGAGCTGCAGATGCTTGGAAGGAATTTGCCGGCGTCTGGCCGAGGCTGCTGGAGGCACAGCAGCCTGGAAAGGGCTTTGTGTGCCCCCTCATTGAATCTGTGCAGTTCCGAGGGCTGGCAGAGCCCCCGGGGAAGCTCCTGGAACTGAGGGAGTTCTCCATAGGGACCATCCCTACATGGTCAGCTGATGGAATGTTCTCATTCAGCAGCAGGAACTGGGGTGTTTTCCAAAGAAATTACAAAATGTGTGGTTTGGGGTTTTTTTCCCTCTGATGTCCATGCTCTGCTGACGGCAGCTCGTGTGGTTTAATCCCTGGTGCCCTGGGAACAATCCAGGCTGCAGGAAGAGGAGGAATTACAGTGACTGGGGATGAACAGCCCTGGAATGCCAGAGAGTGTCAGGACAAGGGGGAATGGTTTCCCACTGCCAGAGGGCAGGGTTTGATGGGATATTGGGAAGGAATTCCTGGCTGGGAGGGTGGGCAGGCCCTGGCACAGGTTGGGCAGAGAAGCTGTGGCTGTTTCATCCCTGGAAGTGTCCAAGGCCAGGCTGGACAAGGCTTGGAGCAACCTGGGCTGGTGGGAGGTGTCCCTGCCCATGGCAGGGAGTGACATAAATGGTCTTGAGGGTCTCTTCCCACCCATCCATTCAGGGATTCTGGGAGCACTGTGGTTCTGTGGGAAAGCTGTGGGTGGGGGCCAATGCCCGGCAGAGAATCCCAGTGATGGATTCACCAGTGGCTCAGGAGTGGGTGGTGCCTGTGGCTGTAGTTCTGAGCCGGCTGTAGCCCACGGAGCAGCGATGGGAAGATGCTCTCATGCATCCATTGGGACTGCAGGAGACCTCTGTGTGGGAGTGGGGCAGGGAGGGTGCCCAGGGTCACAGCTCCTCCCCACTGCAGCCCACGCAAGTCGCGTCACACCCGGCCCTGTGCCAGGGCACGGGAGCTGCTGGGCACCCAGCCGGGTCAGGGCGTTTGCCAAATACCTTCAGTCCTGTTTCATTCACCTCTGGGGCTTTTAATGAACCTTGAAACCAAGCCGGGCACTGCGCTGTTTGCTCCAGTTGGGATCAATCATGTCTGGGCACAGCCAGGATACTCAGCATGGTGCACAAACACAAGCACAGATGCAACATGTGGCCACGATGCAGGGGGGCAAGGCACAGCCCCAGTGCATGGCTCAGTGTGCTGCACAATGCATGAGGAGTATGGATGGGGGCTGTGCATGGCCTCCATACACCACTGCCACCACTGAAATGCATGGGTGTTGTGATACACCACTGCAATGCATGGGTGTCGTGATGCACCACTGAAATGCATGGGTGTTGTGATACACCACTGCAATGCATGGGTGTCGTGATGCACCACTGAAATGCATGGGTGCAATACGTGGCCACAATACACCTCTGCAATGCACAGATGCAATGCATGCCTGCCATACACCACTGCAATGCATGGGTGCAAGGCATGCTCACAATTCAACATTGCAATGCATGGGTGCAATGCATGCCGAGAATACAACACTGCAATGCATGGGTGCAATGCATGCCCACGATGCACCACTGCAATGCATGGGTGCAATGCAGGCCCACAACACACCACTGCAATGCATGGGTGCAATACATGCCCACAATACACCACTGCAATGCACGGGTGCAATGCATGCCCACGATACACCCCTGCAATGCATGGATGCAATGCATGCCCACAATTCACAGCCATGGTGCTCAGATGTGATGCATAGATGCCATGATGTTCCAATGCAAAGCATGGATGTTATGCACAGCCATAATGCACAGGTGCCAGGATGCACTGCTGCTATGCATGGATGCAATGCACAGCCCTGGTGCAAGGCCTCAGCTCATCATCACAATGCATGGATGCAGTGCATAGATGCAAGGCGTGGTCATGATGCACATCTGTGATGCATGGATGCCACAAACGGACATGCAGTGCAGCAATGCATGATGCCCATTTGTGATATGTGGAGGCAATGCATAGAATCCATGATGTGCCACCACAGTGCATGGATGCAATGTGTAGGTGCAGTGCATGGCTGCAATGCACATCTGTGATGCACAGATGCAATGCATGGATGCCATGATGTACCACCACAGTGCATGATGCACAGGTGGATTGCACAGATCCAGTGCATGGCCAGGATATTTGGATGCAATGCACATCCATGTTGCACATTGTCATGCATGGATGTAGTCGATAGAGGCCATGCATGGTGCTGTGATACATGGATGCAGTGCATAGATTCCATGACATAATGCATGGATGCCACAGTGCATGGATGCAGTGCTTGGCAAGGTGCATGTCTGTGATACATGGGTGCAATGCATGGACAGAGTGCATGGATGCAATGTGTAGGTGCAATGCATGGCCATGATGCACAGCTGGGATACATGGATGCAAGGTATGGATGCCACAATGCATGGATGTGATGCATGGCCACAAAGCGTGGCTGCAATGCACCTCCATGGTGCAGGGATGCAATCCATGGCCACAGCACACCATCATGAGACATGGAGGCGGTGCAAAGATGCCATGCATGGCCATGATGCACAGCTGGGATACGTGGATGCAGTGCATGGATGCCACAATGCGC
Source organism: Hafferia zeledoni (assembly GCA_035583235.1). NCBI lineage: Eukaryota > Metazoa > Chordata > Aves > Passeriformes > Thamnophilidae > Hafferia > Hafferia zeledoni. The sequence continues at coordinate 62,138,571 of JAWWEV010000167.1, read as the reverse complement.
TACCATCACAATACACGGATACGATGCATGGCTGCAATGCACATCCATGATGCAGGGATGCAATCCATGGGTGCAATCTGTGGACACAGCACACCATCACGAGACATGGGGGCAATGCAAAGGTGCCATGCATGGCCATGATGCACAGCTGGGATGCACAGATGCAGTGTATGGATGCCACAATGTATGGATGCAGTGCACAAGGCATGATCCATGGCCATGATTCACTATCACAACGCATGGATGCCATGCATGGACATGATGCCTGTCTGAGATACACGGATACAAGGCACAGAATCCATAGTACACAGACACAGTGCTGCACATAATGCATGGACACAAAGCCTCGGTGGTGCAGAGGCAAAGTGCTGTGGTGATGAGAGAGCATCATCTCCGGGTTTCCCAACTCCTGCAAAACCCCAGGAACCACCAACAAAAAGTCACCTCGGGGCACTTATTCCCTGCTGCACAAATATGCAAGTTCCAGGCTTTTGGAAGCCAAAGGCATTTCCATCTAGACCAAAGCAAATATTTGGTGACAAGGGGGACACTTTGCTGTCCTGGTGCCAGCGTAAATCTGTGGGTTGGGAAAAGGCTGAACTAGTTTAGAGTTTAAAGGTCCTTCCTCCTGGTGTCATGTGGGAATTTGTGTTCCTGTGGATGGTCATGGGGTAAAAAGTGCTTAAGGAATATTCACTCTTGGAAATGAGGGTTGTCTGGGGTCAGTGTTAGGATGGATTCACCAGCTCTGAACAGCAATTCCCATCTGAAAATCACTGTTAGTGCCTGGATTGTTTTAATTAGCCCCAGTAACTTGGAACTGGAAGGTCCTTGCCCTTCTGCAGCTGGCAGGGACACCTCCTGTGTCCTACACAGCTCCTTGCTGGCACAACCCAGCAGACAAACTTTTATTTATTTTAATTATGCCAGGAAAGCCTTTCCTGAGGTTTTTCTGAACCCAAGCCTGGAGAACAAAACTGCTGGCTCAGGTTTTTTCAGGCTGGGCTGCAATCCTGCCCTAACCACGGCGCTGGGCTTGGGGTGGGGAGTGGCTGTGCTGGGGTGTGCTCAGGGGGGTTGGGGGAACACCCCACTTCTGGGGGGGCACGCTGATGGGTGGGGAGGGGGGTGTGGAGCTGGGGGTGCCATGCACAGGGCTCATTCCCGCTGTGTCCCACAGGGATGGCGCCCACGGGGACCGAGGCCGCCCCGGCCCGCCGGTGAGGTGCCCCCCACCAGCCCCCCCGAGCCCCCAGCCCGGAGCACGATGAACAAACTGACCTTCCACAACAACAGAGTCATGCAGGACCGACGCAGCGTTTGCATCTTCCTCCCCAACGACGACTCCCTCAACATCATCATCAACGTAAGGCGGCGTGGGGGGGCCTGGGGAACCCCCTGAGCACTGACATTTCCATCACACCCTGGGGCTTGCGGCGTTTGCACGCCCTGGTTTTGCTGCTGGATTTGATTCCGAGCCTGCCTGCTCTCACCCTGCCGGAGAAATGCACAGGAGTTATTCCCCCTAAGGCTGCGGCAGCGTTTGACGCTCTCCTGCTCCTTCTTGCCTCGATGTTCTGCTGGCAGCAGCGTGTTTTGCTGCGGGTGACCTCCTGCTTGGCATCCCACAGGGGGCACAAGCCCCCTGCTTTAGCCCTCACTCCACAAATCCACTCTGGATGGCAGTTCAGCCTCCTGGAGCCCAGGGAATAAACAGGAGGGGGTTTGGCTCTGATTTGGATGGAGCACTCAATGTGAAATTCCCCCCTTCACTTTTTATTTTTGTTTTAATTCACCACCACCCAGTGTTCCTTTTGATGCAGGAAAAATTTTAAATTGCTTTCAGTACTTAAAGGGAGCTTATAAAAAAGATGGAGAGCGACTTTGTATGCAGGCAGATCATGTTAGGATAAGGAGGAATAGTTTTAAACTGAAAGAGGGGAGATTTAGATTAGATGATGGGAATAAATTCTTGCCTGTGAGGGTGGTGAGGCCCTGGCACAGGTTGCCCAGAGTAGCTGTGGCTGCCCCATCCAGGTTGGACAGGACTTGGAGCAACCTGGTCTAGTGGAAGGTGTCCCATGGAAGGGGGTTGGAACAAGATGATCTTTAACGTCCCTCCCAACTCAAACCATTCTGGGATTCTGTGAATGTTCTGTTTTCTGTCCCCAAAAGCATCTCCCCAGTGCTGGGCTCCTCCACCACCCACTGCTCTCAAGCTGCCCCATAGTTTCCTGTGCATCCTGTCCCTGGCAGAGCTCTGGTCCTGCACTCCAGGCTTTTGGAGACTTCTATAATTACCCCATGGAAAAATTGAGCCCCACAGCCCATCCTGTTGCCCCCCATCCTGCTCGGGGTTCTGCTGAGAGGTTTGGTGCCTCCTGCCTGGCTCAGGTGGGCACAGATGCAGCTGGGACCACTCATGGGGTGTTTTTTCCAGGTGAAGATTTTGTGCCACGAGTTACTGGTGCAGGTGTGTGACCTCCTGAGGCTGAAGGACTGTCACCTCTTCGGGCTCAGCGTCATCCAGAGTAAGTCAGGGGCTCATGCCGTGGGTTTGGTGGTCCAGGCTGATGCCATCATGGCTCAGCATGGCCAGGGGTGAACCCAAACGTGGGTGCAAATTTACTCAGCCCTTTGGTGGCCTCATTAGGTGATGAGGAGGTCACAGACCCTCCCTCCTGCCCACTGGTGTATTGGTGGGGCCAGGGCAGGGTTTGGTGGGATACAGGACACACGTGGGGATGCTGATGTCACCTCTGTCCCACCCAGACAATGAGCACGTGTACATGGACCTGGCCCAGAAACTCTACAAGTACTGCCCCAAGGAGTGGAAGAAGGAGGCCAGCAAGGTCAGCAGTGAGGTCTTGCATGGAGAGCTGACGGCAGTAAGGCCACCTCTGTCCCCACCGCAGGTCACTTCCAGGACCCGGGAATGCAGCCGAGGGGAGGGGGGAAATTTAGCCGGTGTGGGATGGGGGGTGGGTGAGCAAATGAAACCAGGGTGGTGGTGGTTGATGGCTGTCACTCCGAGTGCCACCCTGTGCCCCAGCTAGGGATGTGTCCTCCATGCTCCTTCCCTGGAGCTGCTATTTTTTTTTTTCCTTCCTTCAGCAGAATTTTTAAGGTCCCTTCTTCCAGTTTCTAAAATCAATTTGGTTTTTTTTTCTCTCCAAAGCACCTTTTCATTATTTCAGTGCCATGTGCCAAGGGGTTGGTGTTAAGGCTCCTGTGCTGGCACTTGAGACGGGGACTGGTGGATAGTGGGCTGGGAGAAGGACAGCAGCAGTGGTGAGGGGATGCAGACCCCCTGGGGGTCTGAAATCCAACCACCTGCTTCTTTAAATCCAAATCCCCTTCGAGTTCCAGCATAATGGGGGGAAAATGGGTGTCAATAATTGAGGAAAAAATCGCCATAAGAGTGAACTCACCCATGGGGGGCAAGGGGTGGCAGTGAAGGACATGACCCCAGTGAGCTGAGCTGAGGGACGGGGGAACAGTGCTGGGGTCTCCACAGGAACCCCGAAAATCTCCTCCATTCCAGGGGATCGACCAGTTTGGCCCCCCGATGATCATCCACTTCCGAGTGCAGTACTATGTGGAAAACGGGAGGCTGATCAGGTAGGGTGCACTCAGCTGTCCCCACCCTGGGGGACACCTCCTGGGGTGGGTGTGCAGCCTCAGGATGTCATGGAATTCTGCTGAGGCTGTTTGTGGCTGGATGCTGAGTGACTTCTCCTGCCACACAGGGGCTGGTGGGGACACTGCTCCCAGCCAGTGGTGACAAAGCCTTTTGGGGGACTGGGGACATCATGTCCAGGGGTTTTATCAGAGCTTAACCCAGGGCACACCCTAATTTTAACTCAGCTTTGTGCCTGTGGCCGGGCGGGAACTTCAGGTCCTGTTTCAGGGACAAAGTGATTTTCAGGGTTTTGGGGACATGGTGACATCTGCGGCCCAGTGAGGACACTTTTGGAGGGTTATTCCACCTGGCTGCAGTGCAGATTTGCAGTGCTGAGTGGGAATTTCGGCTTTAATAAATGGATAAAGGGAGCAAACGACTCAGCAGCCTGCCCTGCCTGCTCCCCAAGAGCTTCCCAGTGGGAGGAAAGTGCTGGAGTGGTCTCCCACCCCCTGCTCTTGGCCATGGGGTACCCTGCTGCACCCCCTAACCCTGCTGCACCCCCCAACCCTGCTGCACCCCCTAACCCTGCTGTACCCCCCAACCCTGCTGCACCCCCCAACCCTGCTGTACCCCCCAACCCTGCTGTACCCCCCAACCCTACTGTACCCCCTAACCCTGCTGCACCCCTCACCCTGCTGCACCCCCTAACCCTGCTGCACCCCCTAACCCTGCTGTACC
>JAWWEV010000167.1:62070642-62082181 GCA_035583235.1 Hafferia zeledoni | reverse complement strand
CAGCTCAGTGCTGCCCAATACAGCTCTCCAGTGCTCCCAGTACAGCTCAGTGCTGCCCAATACAGTTCCCCAGCGCTCCCAGTACAGCTCACTGCTTCCCAGTACAGCTTCCCAGCGCTCCCAGTACAGCTCAGTGCTGCCCAATACTGTTCCCCAGTGCTCCCAGTACAGCTCAGTGCTGCCCAATACAGCTCTCCAGTGCTCCCAGTACAGCTCAGTGCTGCCCAATACAGCTCCCCAGTCCTCCCCAGTTCTCCCCGTGGCTCCCAGAACAGTTCAGTGCTCCCCAGTACAGCTCCCCAGCGCTCCCAGTACAGTTCAGTGCTGCCCAGTACAGCTCCCCAGTGCTCCCAGTACAGCTCAGTGCTGCCCAATACAGCTCCCCAGCGCTCCCAGTACAGCTCAGTGCTGCCCAATACAGCTCCCCAGTGCTCCCAGTACAGCTCACTGCTCCCCAGTACAGCTCCCCAGCGCTCCCAGTACAGCTCAGTGCTGCCCAATACAGCTCTCCAGTGCTCCCAGTACAGCTCAGTGCTGCCCAATACAGTTCCCCAGCGCTTCCAGTACAGCTCAGTGTTCCCAGTGCTTCCCAGTACAGCTCCCCAGCGCTCCCCACTATAGCTGCCCATGGATCCCAGTACAGCTCAGTGGTCCCAGTGTTCCCCATCGCTCCCAGTACAGCTCCCCAGTCCTCCCCAGTTCTCCCCGTGGCTCCCAGCACAGCTCAGTGCTCCCCAGTACAGCTCCCCATGGATCCCAGTACAGTTCAGTGCTCCCAGTGCTCCCATCGCTCCCGGTGCTCCCCATCGCTCCCAGTCCAGCTCCCCAGTTCTCCCCGTGGGTCCCAGAACAGTTCAGTGCTCCCCAGTACAGCTCCCCAGTGTTCCCAGTACAGCCCAGTGCACGCCCCCACCTCCCCATAGCGGCGGGCACAGGCCCCGCCCACACAAGGCCCCGCCCACACAACCACGCCCATCATATCAGACCACGCCCACTTCTGCTCGTCCCCCTCCTGGCCCCGCCCCCTTCACCGCGTTCCTAAAGCCGGGCGAGCGCCGCTTCCCCTCCCGGCAGCCCCTTCCGCCCCTCTGATTGGTCGCTGCGGCTGCCGCTCAGGGCGCTGTCCAATGGGAGGGCGGAGCGCCGGTCTGGGGGCGGGCGCTTCCTTCCCTGCGGTCCGGCACGTCGGCGCGGCCTGAGCGGGGAGGCGGGACCGGGACCGGGAGCTTCGGGGCCGGAATCGGGATCGGCTGTGGCACCCGGACCATGTTCCGCCGCAAGCTCTCGGCGCTCGACTACCACAACCCCGCCGGCTTCAACTGCAGGGGTGAGCGGCGGGCGGGCCGGGGAGGCTGGAGGGGCTTGGAGCGCCTGGCCCGGGGAAGGGGTGGCTGCCCAGGGCAGGGAATGGGACGGGACGGGCTTTCACCTCTCCATGATTCCAGTCCGTGGATTGGGATAAGCTAAGGAAGGGTCTGTCGGGCTCTCAGCGCGGCTCTGCAGGCTCATGCGCAGTGTTGGCCATGATGATAATTCCAACACAACAACAAAATTCCCCGGTTTTACCGGGACGTTGTTCCCCCGCATCCTCTTTGCTGTGTGGCCCAAGACCCTCCCGGTTACCATGGCTGCTTTTTGCTTAAAAGGTTTTGTCAGTGCCCAAGACTAGAAAGGTCTTACTCGAAGGTTTGCTTTGTTTGTGTTGTGACTGTGTCCCTCTTTATTATTATAAACAGGAATTAATTTTTTTCACAGTGAGGGTGGGCAGGCCCTGGCACAGGTTGGGCAGAGAAGCTGTGGCTGCCCCATCCCTGGGAGTGTCCCAGGCCAGGCTGGGCAGAGCTTGGAGCAACCTGGGCTGGTGGGAAGTGTTGGAATTGGATGGTCTTTAATGTCCCTTCCAACCCAAACCATTCTGGGATTCCTTGATTAAAGCTCATCCAAAGCCAAAAGGTTTTGGGGGGGTTGGTGATACCCCAGAGATGGGATCTCTCTGTCCACAACTGGATTCTGTCACTGTAGGAAACAGACCAATTGCTTGATCCAATCTCAGTATTCCCGTGTGGACCACAGCCTTTGTTTGTGGAATTCCACCTCCCAAATGATGAGATTTTGGGTCAATAAACAAGAAGAGTTTACTCAACAGTGAAGAAAGAAAATGGCTTTGCAGCCATGATATTTATGTGGTGTTATTTTTTGAGAAATTTTGCTGTGTTTGTCTGGAAAACAGCTAAAACCTGAATTTCTGTGTAATTTTTCATGTCTTTGCTTGGTAATTTATAATTATATTCTCAACAAAAACAACCTTCTGGCTGGTACCTTTTATTGTAGTCAGTCAGTTACAGCCAATTTGAAGTAACTTGAAAGATGAAAAACACTCAGTGTTGAATTTTGGTCAGAGAATATACAATTTTAATATTAGATAGAAATATACATATTTTAATTTTTTTATAGTGAAAGCGCTCAGGGGCATCAATATTTGTGTGAATGTGATCAGTTGTTTCTACCCTTAAGATACTGGTTAATTGGTGCTTTGTTTCCCTCTCCCAACAGATGAAACAGAATTCAGGAATTTTATTGTCTGGCTGGAAGACCAGAAGATCAGACATTACAAGATTGAGGACCGAGGGAATTTGAGGAACATACACAGTGATGACTGGCCCAAATCCTTTGAGAAGGTATTTCCTTGTTCCACACACACTTCTAGTGTTGGTGTAAATAATGTTTACCAGCTGCTGCAGTTGTTGAACAGAAATTACTCTGAATATTTGCCCTGTTGGTGAACTCTTACGTTTCTAGGAATTTAAATGTGTTTTTAAAGCCAAACTGGAGGAGTAATTAAGATGGGAGAATTTTGTGCATAGTTTTCACTCAGCTTTGGGCAATAGGTGGCGTATCCATCCTAATCCCTTTTTCTTTTGCCTGATTTGATTCAGCTCTTGAAGCAGAAAGAAGGTGGTTGACTGCAAATAAACGGGGTTTTTTTCTGCATTAATGATTCCCAAAGCAAAGTGGATTAGGCTGTGCCAGCATGTGAAGGAAAGCTCCAGCAGCTCATCCCTGCACCCCATGCTATTCCAGATGGATGATTTTCCATGGCTGGCACAAAGCCATCGTGCTCTGGGTGATCCTCTCTGTGCTCCTGAGCATTCTGAGTCACCACAAGGCTGTGGAGCTTCTCCTCTTGCTTCCCATTTCTCTGCTCTCCCAACAGGGAGCTGCAAGTGCTGCTCTGTGATGCTCAGAGCCTGCTCATCCCACTGTTTTTCCCCCTGGAATCGCTTCCTGTGCTCACTGCCCACCAGTTGCAGTGCTCAGGCTTTGCAGGGGGATCTTAAATCATTCCAGTATCCTGCAGATAAATGAAGATGTTCTTGGAATTACTGGCAGCAAAGGGACACAACAGAATGGCCTGGCCTTTGGGAGTCTTGGTAGCAGCCTGGGCTGGATCCCATGTCCTGGGTTGAGAAGAGCAGAGACAGAATCTCAGCCACGTTCTGTCCTTTCTGTCCTCTCTTGTTGGACACAATCCATGAAAAAGGGAGAATTCCCCCTGCTGCCCCTGGGAATCCTCTGGTTTCAGAACTATGGAAGCCTTAGGCAGCCTCATTCCTCCTTCCTGCTCCAGTTGTTGCTGTAATGTGTTCCCCTTTCCCATGCTCCATTTGCTCTGTAACATGAGCAGAGAGCAAAGAAAGGGTGTGTTGGTTTCTCTGGGTGCAGTCTGACAATAAAGAACATTTAGCAGTGGCACCTCCTTTTTAATAAATGTCAGACTCAAGTTAAAGGTGGGTTGGGACACTCCAACATGTCTTGGATGGATTGGATGCCACAGCAGGAATTTCACAATGATGCTTCTTGTTAATTGTTATCTTCTGCCTGCAAGGCCTGTGGGAGAGTGACTGTTCACACAGCACGTCTGTGCTCCAAATTAACTCACACAGGTCAGTAACATCTGTTTGTTTTCTTTTCTCTTTGCTCCTCAGTACATGAAAGACGTGAACTGTCCTTTCAAAATACAGGAGCGACAAGAAACGGTGGATTGGCTTCTTGGCTTGGCTGTGAGGCTGGAGTATGGAGATAATGGTAGGAGGGAATTGATTGAATGTTTCAAAATAGGTGGGAAGTGGCGGGTTCTGTTTAATTTCATGGAATCCCAGAATGGTTTGGGTTGGAAGGGACGTTAAAGACCATCCAGTTCCACTGCCCTGCTATGGGCAAGGACACCTTTCACAAGGCCAGGTTGCTCCAAGCCTTGTCCAACCTGGCCTGGGACATTTCCAGGGCTGGGGCAGCCACAGCTTCTCTGGGCACCTGTGCCAGGGCCTGCCCACCCTCACAGGGAAGAATTCCTTCCCAATATCCCATCTATCCCTGCCCTCTGTCAGTGGGAAGCCATTCCCCCTTGTCCTGTCCATCCAGGCCCTTGCCCAAAGCCTCTCCAGCTCTTTTGGAAGCCCTTTATATCTTACCTAAGGAAGTAAAATTTTATGTTAGTCTGTGCAGGCATTGGGATCTGTTTCCTTGGGACTGGGAGAGCAGCTTCACTTAGTCCTGCGGGACTTATGTCAGAGTAATGTTGTTCTCAGGCAGTGCAGGATGGTCCAGTTTTCTTCTCTTTGTGTCTGTGCTTTAGCTGATGCAGGTCTCCTAGTTTCCTGCTTTTTCTTTGGAGAAGCCTGAACAGTTGGCATGGATGTGATTTCCCTTTGGTTCTAAGGCACTTTGCAGTGTCCCTGGTCACTGTCACTTCCCTCTGTAGGAAGTGATCCCTCCCTTGGAGCATTCATTCCATATTCCTTTTACCTTGGACACAGTTAAGTCTAAAACATTTATTGAACAAGATGGATCAAAGAACAAGGGGACAGCACAGCTCATTCAATCCCCAGCAGCATTTTGTCTTCCTTAGAACCTAAGGGGACAGCACAGCTCATTCCATCCCCAGCAGTGTTTTGTCTTCCTTAGAACCTCACTGGAGCTGGGAATGTATGTCATCTCCTCTTCCAAGTTTTTGCCTGTTTTCTTTTTCTCTTGCCTGGGGAGTCAAAGAACATTTTGGGTTGAAAGGAACCTGTAAAGAACTTCTAGTCCAACCCCCTGCCCTGGGCAGGGCCATCTTCAACTAGGCCAGGTTCCTCCAAGCCCTCTCCAGCCTGACCTGCTCTGCATCCTGGTGTGATATCCTGCATTTGATCAGGTGCCTACAGAAACGCTCCATCAGCTGGGGATCTTCCTTCAGCCGACGCATCAGCCTGTAGGACTTACAGCAGGAACCATCCTGGCAGGTTTTCTCTGGAGGTGTCACCTGGAAGGCACATGGCAGGGAACATGATTGAAAGGGCAGAGGGGCCTCAGAGGGCTGAGACCTCTCTGGATGATGGGCTTGGCCTCTCCTGGAGAGTCTCGGGCTCGGTTGGGCTACCCCAGGCACCTCCTGTGTGAGAATCACATGGAATGGTTTGGGTTGGGAGGCACCTTAAAGACAATTTTGTTCCAACCCTGTGCTGTAGACAGGGATGCTTGGCCTGTCCTGGTTTCCTCAATGGTGGCTGAGACCCACCTCTGCCTGCGGGAGCTGGCAAAGGGCTGGGGAGGACTTCCCTTCTCCCCGTGGGCTCCCAGACCACCCTCCTGCTGTTCACTGTCCCTCACCTTTCTCTGGCAGCTCCTGGCTATTCTGAGAAGGAGAAGCCCAAGGTAAAACCCCAGGAGCATCACACACAGGACTGAGATGCTCCAAAAAACCACCTCTGTGGCAGCGATCTTGCTCTGGGCAGTGCCCTCCTGCCCTTGCTCCCTCTCCAGGGGAGGCACATCCCACACCAGCGTGGCCCAGGCGGGAGGGCACGAGTCGTTACTGCCACGGGGGAAGAGCCAGGACAGGCTGAGGGTCAGGAGCAGGGGGAGCAACGCTCGGAGCATCCTGCTGGGATGGACCTCTGCTCAGCTCAGCACACAGAGTCACGTGGTGTGGGGATCTGTGCCCAGCTCACCCCAGCCCAGCACCTGGAGTCTGAGCCCTGGGAGGTGCTGATGTCACCTGAAATCCACCACGTGTCACCCAAAGGGCTGTGATGTCACAATCCCGTTGCCTGGAGCCCGGAAGGCAGGGAATGTCATCCCAAGTGTTGGGTGTGTCACCTTCCACCAAATGCCATGGGCAGGGACACCTTTCCCTAGACAAATCCACAGAATTTTGTGAAATACTCATCAAATTCAGACAATGTCAAAAGTATAGTTTGTTTTCTTGAAATAAATATAATTTCATGTGCCTGTTTTCACCCCATACTCAGAGGAATTGTTTTCTTCATCTCCCCTGGGACAGCAGTAGCATAATTGCATTTATTATTTAATTTCTGGGTATAGCAAACCCCATTGTATATATTTATCTCCTTCTCCCTGTGGGATTGCCTTTATGAGAACTTACTCTAAAGTGTATTAAATGCATTATATTTAGTCCAACATTTATTCCACTAAGTTATTCTTAGACCCCTCTTTTACAGGGAGCAGATCTGGAACCCTTGGGAACTGGGACAAGGTTATGAAGAAGTTGAGTTAAATCTCCACAGTCACAGCAGTTTCATCTCCTTGTACTGAGAGTGGGGATACAAATGTAATTAGGATACAAATGTAATTACTGGGGGGAAAATAATAACAGCCAAAGTGCTGTTTTCCGTTATAATTCCTGCAGGGCTGAGCTCTGCCCAAGACATGATGGGATAAGTTAATAAGCCCACAAGGCTCTTGGACCATTAAAATGCCCCAAAAATCCAGGTATAGGAAACTCCAGCTTGGTGCTAAACTTGCAACTAGTTATTTTTGTCATTAGCTCTAACGATGGCCATGTTTGCTTCTTAATTTCACAGCTGATAAATATAAGGATTCTACCCCTGATGGTGCCAAAAACACCGACAACACAGCCAAAAATGCAGAACCACTGATTAACCTGGATGGTGAGTGTGCAACAACCTCCTGGATGGGAATGTCTTCCATGGCCTCTTTGTTCTTCAGGTTTGAAGTCGCTTAATCCTGTGATACAGATTTTTAAAGCCCAGTTTAAAGCTTTGGGAATGCAGAGTTTGTGTATTTTCCACCTGCTGAAAGTGCCTCTCTGTGAACAGTGGTTTGAAAGGTACTTTGAGTTGTTTGCACTTGTCCATGTGAATTCCATGGGCATGTGAACTTCTCCTGTTGGGAAAAAGGGAAAGGGCAATAGGGAGGATCATGAGCTACCCAGATCTGAATAATTAAGGAGGGCTCTAATTGTCAGTGAAGAAGCAGCTGAAGGATGTTTGCCTTGACAGCTTTGCAGAGAGTTCTGTAAATCATAAATAGTTACTGTGGGTGAGGGAGAAATAGGAAAGTACATTAAAAATAAAAAAATCCAAGGAAACATGATGGCAGGCTGGTTACTTCCATACTGTCAGGTATTCCATGTTGGCTCAGTCTTCCCCATCTATTCCTGTCATAATAATTCTAATTTTTTTTCTCACAATAAATGGAATTGGTTGGGAAATAGCTGTAAAATCAACCCCATGTCTTTTCCCATTCCTGCTCCTGCAAAAAGACAGCTGGAATTAGTTTTGCCCTCACCCAGCAGACACAGTTCTGCTCTGTATAAAATAAATATGTAAAATATAGCTAAATATTTGTATTTTGTGGTATATTTATAAATACTATAAATAAAATATATACCAATACATACAAATATAAAATACACACCTGCATGTAATTTCCTTTATTTTCAAAGACTTTACCTGGTTATGAGGCCCAGTGTTGGTTGTTCTGTACCCAGACTGTGGTTCCTCACTGCTGTGTATCCATGGCCTTGGAATCATGGGATTGTTAAGCTTGGAAAAGCTCTCTCAGATCATCAAGCCCAACCACAACCCCAGCACTGCCACCTCCACCACTCAGGGTGTCCCCAAGTGCCACATCCCCATGTTCCCTGAACACTCCCAGGGATGGTGTTGAATTGCCCTTGCCCATCCCTAAGACCAGTCCAACACCGTGGAGTCAGGATGCCAATTTTATCTTCTGCAATCACTTAAAACTAACACATATTTTTAATGATCATGATTATTTTCCAGTGAATAATCCTGATTTCAAGGCTGGAGTGATGGCTTTGGCCAATCTGCTTCAGATTCAGCGACATGATGATTATTTGGTGATGCTCAAGGTGAGTTTCCCACTTTTCCCACCTTCTTTCTTCCTTCTTTTCCTGTTGCCTGGTATGTGTCTAATACCTTGTGGTGCAGAGTTACTGATAACTATGAATTTTTAGGCCCAAATAGAATAAACCCCCTCATCCTATATGTGTCTTTTCAAGCAGATAAGAACATAAATCTTGGAAATAAATTCAAGGATAAATATCTTGGCAAACAGTTCAATATGAGCTGAGTTCTTTGAACATGCTCCAAGGTGAAATTTGTATTCCAGGGCTAGAAATTCAGAGAAACTTGAAAATATAGAAGCCAGTGATGCAAACGATGTTCTAAACCAAACAGTTAAAATGTTTCCTCCTCCTCCTTTTGATCCTATGAACCATTTATTCCTTGTCATCACTTGTGTCAGTTTATTTTAGTTTTGACAACTGATTATGGCTTTTAAATGCACTAAGTAGAATAATTAATTTTCTAAACCATCTCTTTTATACCTTTAGGAAAACTTGTGACTTACTGGTGGAATTCTGTAGATTTGGGGTCAAAACTACACTGTATTTTTAAATACTCTTATTTATGGGACTGCAGCAATCCCGAGTTTCTTTTCAATCATGCCATAAATATGGAAATAAGTTTAGTTTTGTTTGGCACCAAAACAAAAGCATTTCAAATCAGGGAAAAGGGTTATCAGGAAATCTTGGGAATGGAGATGTTGAAGATCTGCAGTATGAGCTCAGCTCTTTCCAGAGTTCCTTCAGGTTTTTAGGGATTATTCAGGGCTGGCAAACTTTATCTGGGTTCACCAGGTTTGGTTCCAGCAGTGTGTTTGCTGCATAAATATATTTACATTTCTGTCACTATTTCCCCCCTTTCTGTCACTGTTTCCCCCCCTTTCTGTCACTATTCCTACATTTCTAGTCCTGCTTTTTTCAGACAGTTATGGTTGGATAAAACCAGCCTGGATTTTCTTGCTGTTGATTACAGTAGGAGTAGATTCCTGCAATGAGAATCCACGTTACACGAACAACAACAATGCTGGTTTGATATTAGAAGGTGTCAAATTAAACTCTTAATTCTGCACCACAATAAGCAGGTTTTCAGTGCAGTGGAGGGAATTTATGGTCCTTCTCCAGGCTTGGACACTGGAGGGAATGCCCAGGGAGAGCCAAAGGGTGCAGGCACACCACAGACATCTGGCCAGAGTGAGCAGATGTATTTGGAATCCCATTTTATGAATTCAAATCTGGCAGGTTGATCAGGAAGCATCTGTGTAACACAGTAGGATGTCCATTCTCTAAGGCAAAAGGCACTCAGAGTTCTCTCCCACAAGATCTGGTTTCACTGCTGGAATTTGCTGTTAAAATTCTCATCAAATGATTCTTCTGTCCAGGCTACTTCCTTCAGCTACAATGATTTCTAGAAGTATTTTGTGGCAACTTTCTAGGATCAGCTCAGCTTTAATCCTGACCAAAATTGGGAGAAAATCCTGAGGGAGAAACATGAAGTGGTAAAGCTGCTCCTGTCACATTTGGCTGCTCATCAGGGAAAGTCTGAGGAATGTGTTTGACAGACCCAGTTCTTCTTTGCTGTGGAACTGCCTGCATGGTATTCCTGCAGTTATTCTTAGAGGCATTTAGAGCTGTAGGGATCAGTAGCTGATGGATCTGATGGGGTTTCATCCCATGTGCTGGAGCTGGTGAAAACAGATGAGCAGCAGGATCGTCAAAGTCAAGGCTGTTCTTGTTCCTGAGTCTAAAATTAATTCCTCTCTGCTCTCAGTCTTTTAAAACCTGGGTGGGTGGCCTTGCTCCAGGTTTCCCTGCATATAGAAGGTGGATCAAAACCTTCTAGAAGGGGCAGGAATTCTGTCCTGCAGCAGGATTTTCTTCCTGAAGAATCCACATTGCTGCAGCATTAAAGATGTGAGATCACAGGGTGAAAAATGGTGCTGCTGCTTTGGGATTGTGATCAGCTTGTTCTGGAATCATAGATTTGTTTAGGTTGGAAAAGCCCTTGAAATCATGGAGTCCAACCAGTCCCCAACACTGCCAAGGCCATCACTGACCCTGTCCCCAAGTGCCACATCCATGTGGCTTTTAAACCCCTCCAGGGGTGGGGACTCCACCGCTACTCTGGACAGCTGTGCCAGGGCTGGACAGCCCTTTCCTTGAGGGAATTGTCTCAATATCCAACCTAAACCTCCCTTGGCCCAACTTCAGGCCATTTCCACTTGTCCCATCCTTCGTTCCCTGGGAGCAGAGCCTGACCCTCCTTGGCTCCACCTTCCTGTCAGGGAGAGAGAAGGTCCCCCTTGAGCCTCCTTTTCCCCGGGCTAAAAGTCCTGGTCTTTCTGGGCTGTTCCTTGTACTTTGCAGGTTCTGGCTCAGTAGTGACCGAAATAATCCATGTGAAATTAATGTCCTTGTGGTTAAAGTGCCTCACACACCTGTGTGAGACACCAGGAATGACGTGAAATGAAAAGGTTCGAGGTCTGAAAGAGTTTTCCAAAAAACAATTTTCACATATGCTGAGTAATAATTTTGGCTCCTTTTCCCTTGGAATTACTGAGAAATGCATCAAGGCATGAATTAATTGCTCTCACTTTTCCATGTCTTTCCCAGGCAATTCGCATCTTGGTTCAGGAGCGTTTGACACAGGACGCCATAGCCAAGGCCAGTCAGTCCAAGGAGGTTTGTATTCCCATTCCTTGTGTCCAGGGGGAATTACTCCATACCAATTAATGAAGATAAATGTCTGTCCCCTCAAGCTAAACTGGTTCTATATCAGTACTTCCTTTAGGAGGATGGTGGAAGGTTCCTTTATTCTCACCATCCTGCTCCCAACAGACCCAGAGGATTTTGGAGAGCACTGTGCAAAGCTGCTTTTGTTTCAGTTGAATGCAGATATTCCTGTGTGATATTTCATGGAATAACTCTTCCCTGAGTTATTTCCCAGAAGATTCTCCTGACTGTTCAGTGCAACAGGCCTGTAGTATGAGAAGAAATGTATGACCTGGCTTTTCGAAACATTCCTTGTATGGAGTGTTTTGTTTTGTACACACACATCATATTTGGGGAATGGGATGTTGGTCATCCAACTCCTCCCTCCTCTCTTCCCTAAAATAAAGAGGTTTTGAAGGAAACTTCTGCCCTTAAACGCAGATTTTTTAGGATTCTTTTATAACCTCTCTTGGGAAGATGTTCCAGGGAATGACTGTGGTTTTTCAGCTCATCATTTCTTCAGCATTCCACTTTTCCAACTCATCTCTCTGTGCCAGTCCTGCCCTTTGGCCACCCCAACCCCTGCAGCTCCAGGCTGGGCACAGAGTGGCTGGAGAGCAGCCAGGCAGAAAGGGACCTGGGGGGACTGAGGGACAG
>JAWWEV010000167.1:62043573-62070542 GCA_035583235.1 Hafferia zeledoni | reverse complement strand
TGCCATGATCTGGTAAAGGGACTGGAGTTGGCCCAAGGGTTGGACTTGATGATCTTGGAGGTCTTTTCCAACCCAGTTGATTCTGTGATTCTGGCATTTGGCACAGCAGCTGCTGGCATTGAGTTTGGACACAGCTGGGAAAGGCACCTCACCTGCCCTGCAGGTGTGTGAGTGTCCCTGCTGAAGTGCTTGGACCTGCCCAAGGAGCCCAAATCCCTTCATCTTTCCTGGCAGCTGCTCACAACAGTCCATGAGTTATTTATTATCCTCACACTGCTGAGGATGTTTTCCAAGTGGGAACTGCAGGTGCGCCGAGTTGCAGTAATTGCCAGAAGTCTTGGAAGAGTAAATCAAAGCTTTGGACTTGTAGATCCATAAAACTGTTAAAAGAGCAGGAAAGCAGGAAAACAGCTGAGACTTGTCTTCATTTTAGGTTCTATAACATTAATAAAAAACAGCTTTTTGTTGTTTTTGTAGCTGCACATACAGGGATCAAAATGGGATTTTTTTTTTTGGAGGAAAAGAGAATTTTTTTCCTGACAAGGAATTGTTCATATTCCACAGGTCTTGAAAGCATTGTCAGGTTTCAGATGGAGATGTCACTGACTGATACATGTCAATGGGAGTGGATTCTCCTTAGGAATGCGAAATTCCATAGGAGGTGGAGAAAAGGCAGGGAATTAGAAGCAGGAAAAGTGTTACCTGTGCCACCAGAGGTCACCAACATCATAATGTGCCAGGGAAATGGAGACAATACCTTCAAAGCAGAGGGTTGCAGGATAAAAAGAAAGAAAAATTAGACCTCTGCTGCTGATTTTGTTTTGTTAATGGCCAAGACACTGGCCAGGGATACTTTGTGTGTTAAGAAACAGGTTATAAATAATAAAAGGTCTGGCTGCTCATGACAGACAACGTGAGACACGGAATACCAGGAATTGCATTCTTGGCAATATCAGGATAGAGGAGGAAAGAGATAAAATAGATGGAGAGATGTTCTCTGACTGAAGGATATGGATGAGGAGACAACCTGATGTGGTTGAGAGTTAAATATGCTGAATAAAATGAGATTTATCCTGCTGGGTGGTCAAGGTGCAGTTTTCAAGGTAAGATATTACTTATTTATGGTTTTTAGGTTGTACTTTGAATGGCTGGCAATTCAGTGAGTTCAGATTTGCACTGAAAGGGTTCAGATTTATGCTGACAACCTTTAGGCTGTGCTGGGCTTTCCTTCCCTGGTGTGTCCCAAGTAGGATGAAGTACAACAAATGCCCTTCAGCATCACTTTGGGGATGCTCCCAAAATCTATACCTGGAATATGTTTGAAAACACAACAAAGTGGGTACATTTTCCCCCTCCTCTGAAATCTGGACACTTTTTTTCCTCCCACTCCCAGGGAACTGGGTTTCATTGTTAATATTTCCAGTTACAGGGGCTTTGTCTGTGGTGGTTGCACATTTCAAGTGTTTTGTGCTGCAGTAAATTAAATTTGGGGGGGATGAGGCTGGAAAAGGTCTGTGTAGTTACAGAAGTCAAGGTGCTCTTTATTTCCCTGCCTGTTTGAAGCTGCTGAGCAAAGGAGGATGTGCTTGTTGTGGTTGTAGTGTGGGTTGGGAGCAAACAGTGGGTAAGGAGTGCTGTGCTTTCAGCTGGAGGGGACACTGTGGTCAGTGTTGGAGAAACCACAAAGAGCTGGAGGGGGGAAAAAAGACAAAAAAAGACGAGTTTTCCTGCTCGTGTGGCTCTGAGAACAACCAGCCTGGCAGGGAGCTCTTTGTAGCCTTAAGTATAAACCTGATCTCTTAAAAAATATCAAGTAGGAAGTCTGATAAATTGCTGGAATCTTTTTGAAGTGGCATTTTGATCACCAATTTTAACAGTGTTGGACTGCAATCTTAAAAATACATTTATTTTTCTGTAAAGACCGTGGAAAAGAACCGCTTTCTAAAAATGAGTTGCAGTCACCATTTCGTATTTAATGTGTGTTTTGATCAACTCAGATTCTTTCTTCACATCTGTATAAAAGCCTTTAAATGAAATCCTCACCATTTAGAAGCTTTACAGCCCCATTGTTGCAGAAACTGATGGTTCTGAGCTTTAATGTTTTTGTTGTGCCAAATGCAAAGCATTTGGCAAACGTTGAAAATAAAACACTGAGGTAGTAAAAGCAAATTCTGAGATTTGCAATGTTTAAATCTAATTTTAAGTGCATTTTGAGACATGGGGAGTAATTGTTTAGTATGACTGCTCCTCTACAGCTGGAGAGGGTAAAGGAAACAGAGCAATGCTTATAAATGACCACTAATAAACTTTGCCTTGGAGTGCTTTAATAGAGCAAGTGTTTAGAAAATTGAATGTTTAGTTTATTCCTAAGCTTAACACTTGAGCAAATGCTTTTGGGGGATGTTGCTAGAGGTTGTGAGCTTGAGAAACTCTTATTACAGAGAATTTTTGCAGCTCTTTTGAATAATCCAGTGCTTAAAAACTGGCAGCTGTTTAAAGGCAGAAGTTTCTAAGAAAGCCCAGTTTGTGCAGGGTTTTTGTTTGCCTGGGCAGTGATGCTGCTGGATTGGGTGTTCTCTCCCAGTCCTGGTGTTGGCCTTTTAAGGACTGAATGCAGGCACTGTGTGTCCAATGGGGTTTGCTTGACAACTCAGGGGTTTATTAACCAGGCAGATTTTTCTTTAATAATCCCCTGGGTTTGGTGTTTCAGGACAGAGATTTGTGTGATCGAACTCACAAAAGCAAAACTCGGGTTCTCCCCTCCTGCTGTGCTACCTGCTTTTATTTACCAACATGCAAAATGACACTTTTCACTGCATTTCAACATGTTTTTTCTTTTCCAAGGGTCTGCCTGTTGCTCTGGAAAAGCACATTCTTGGATTTGACACGGGAGGTGAGCAGTTCCCCTGATGTGCCTCTTAAATAGCCCCTTTTGCCTTTGACAGACTCTGTTACTGTCAAATATGTAGCTGATGTGCCCAGTAAAAAACCCTGGAGTGGAAAGAATTCCTGCCTCCCAGCTGGTTATTTATGAGCACTCCTGAGCAGTTGGTCTTGGAACAGAAAAGCCTAAATCTGAGCTGTGGAATATGTTGCTTCAGAGTCATATTTAAATAACAGCTTTTCAAGGCAGTTTCCCAGCGGAAGGAAGGAAGGAATCAAGGAAGGAATGAATCAAGGAGGGAATCCTGCTCTTTGTAAATCCTGCTGCTACCAGCAGAGGACATCTGTGCTGCTTCCAGGGATTTTTAGCCACCTAATTTACCTAAAATCTAATGGAGGCAGCTCAAGTTGGCATGACCTGATGGATTATTCATAAGGAATGGCCAAATGACCTGGGACTCCACTAGTCTGGCTCCACGCCACCTAAATCACTACTTGGAATGTTTCATACCAGCTTTCCAAAGGGAGGTGTTCCTGCCCATGGCAGGGGGTTGGAATGAGATGATCCTTAAGGTCCTTCCAACCAAACCCAGCCTGTGATTCCCTGAATCTCTGTCCCAGCCTTGAGGGCTGGGCGAGGTTTTGGAGGACACCCCATCCCTCTGGAGCAGCAGAGGAAGTTGTTTCCTATTCCCAGCCTGGAAACCACAACCACCAACTTGAATTAAGCTGTTTTTAAGTCCTTCCTGTCAGCTAACAATGATGGATGGAATGGAAATTTCTCTTTGTGCCTCTCCCCAGATGCTGTTATCAACGAGGCTGCCCAAATCCTCCGCCTGCTGCACATCGAGGAGCTCCGGGAGCTGCAGACCAAGATCAACGAAGCCATTGTAGCTGTCCAGGCCATTATTGCTGATCCCAAGACTGACCACAGACTGGGCAAAGTTGGGAGATGAAGGGAGCAGAGCTCTCAGCCCCATGGGGAGTGCAAGTAGGAACCACGTAAAGCTCCACACTCCGGCACTCCGGGATTATCTCACTGTTTGGAAAGAAGAGAGGGAATTGAATTCTGACTTCTAAAGAATTGTTGTTTTTTTCCTTAAATAAATGAAATTGGGGGAAATAGACAAATTGTTCTGGTTAGCTCTGAGTTGGCAACTATCACTTTTTTTTCTCCTCTTTTTTTCATTGTGTTTGGCTTTGTGTTGAGAGGGAGTGTCATATCAAACCCTCTTTTGCTGAGGTCCTGCCCTAGGAACAGCTTGCTCCTGGCCTGCTTGCTGCTTCCCCCTTGAAATATTTCAAAACTAAATCCAAAGGGAAACTTAAACCAACCTCTTTATTCAATTATTGAAGTAACCTAGAAAAAGTGAAGCATTACAATGTAACTGGTATTTCTGAACATGTCTTGGTCTACACTGGGTAGGTCTATGAAGGCACTTGGAAGAACCAACAAGCATGAACAGATCAATTCTAGCATATTCTTCTAATATAAATACTAAAAGACATGCATTGAGGCAGTGGTGAAAACACAGAACCTTCTTCTGGAAAATCTTCAATGCCTTTGCCACATTTTTGCACCATTCTGCACCTTTTTGGAGCACACACAGTCTCTGTCTTTCAGGGCTGTAGGTTATTAGACCCAGCAAGAAACTGCAGCCAAAGCTTCCCATAGGCACTTAATTTTTTTGGATAAAAAGACCTGTTGGTCAGATTGTCAAAACTCTTAAAAATTAATCCATTCTTCTTCCAATAAAATAAAACATCGGAGTGAAAAAAGATATATTTAAAATCTTGCATTAAGCAAGAGTTCAAATAATGGCCTGAGATGCCCAGGACCATTTTTTTGGTAATATATCAATGTTTTCCACTTGATAAAAAAATACAGTAGTAAAGTCTTGAGGTATAACTATAAAAAATACTTTTTTGGCAGGAAAGCAGGTTGCTTTGTTGGCCTTGGTTAAGGGTTTTTCCCTCTTTTATGCAGTGAGAGTTTTCTGGGTCTGAAGTTCCTCTGGGTGCAATGATTGTTGATTCCTTGAAATTGGAGTTGTTATTTTCTTGCTGCAGAGAGAAATGGCCATTTTTAGTGTGTCAAGCATCCAGCACCCATCAGACAGTCACAAGGGGGTGGGTTTTGGGGTGGGTTTTACCTCCAGGGCAGTAGGGATAAACTGCTGTTATTCCATAGAGATGGGATCGCTGCTCTGGAAGATACTCATCAGTGAAGGAGCCAGTCTCTTTATTGACAGCTATCACCCCATCCCTGAGGAAAAAAGGGGACAAGTTCTTTATTCACCTGTGAAACTTGGGGGTTTTCCCTCCTCTACATGCATTTAATAGAGACACCTAAAAAGATTGGTCTGAACACCTGCAGGACAAGTGAAGAGAAATTTGCCCCATAAAATCTCCCTCCAGCTGATTCAGTGCATTTCTCTGCTGCTGCAGCCACAGAAACAGCCTTCCAAGGAGAGATTATCTCCCTGAGAGTCTCCTCCAAGCGTGGCAAGCACTTAAGTGTTTGTTGTAATCTAAGATTTGATGGGAGTTTTGAGAGCTTCCAGCTGGAGTGGGAAGAGAGGAGAGTTCCCGATGCCGAGGCAGGGCAGGGGGAACGGCTGAGGACAGAATCTTTGCTTTAACCTAATCGAGATTTGGAGACTTGAGCCAAGTTTTAGATTAAAAAAAAACCCCAACACTATTTCTGTCCCTCCCAGAGAGCTGGGGCTGTGTCTAAACAACTTTGTGCTGAGATTTACAGGCGGGTGTTGCTGAACCCACGTTCAGCTTTCTAGAGACCCCCGAGAGCTCTGGAGAGGCTCCAGGACTCGGGAGCAGGCTGGGACAGCCTTTGTTTTCTCCCTCTGGCACTAAACCTCTCCAGGCTGCTCTCAGGGAGTCCTGCAGGCTGGCTCCCAGCTGTTGGAGGGAGCTCAGCATTCCCAGGCATGCAGGGAGGGGCTTTTCTCCCCTCACCGTCTCCAGTCCGTGTGGTAGAAGTGGTTGGCGTAGCTGATGATGCTGAAGGGGTAGTTGAGGTTGTTCTGGATGACACGCCGGCCTGTGCCATCAGGGAATGTGCATTCCAGGTGCTTTGTTCCTGTTCAAACCCAAGATATTTATCATACCACAAAAAACACCCCACCAAATATGTTCTTTGTATTTCATAGACTCGTAGAATAGGCTGAGCTGGAGGGGACCAATAAGGATCATCCAGTTTAACTCCTGGTCCTCCACAGGACATCCCCAAAATCCCACCCTGCCCCTGAGAGTGTTGTCCAAACATTATTTGAGCTCTGGCAGCCTTGGGGAGCCTGTTCAGTGCCAAAACACCCTCTGGGGGAAGAAGCTTTTCCTGATTTACTACATTTTGGAACACCTTTTAAGCCCAAGGATGTAGAATCATAAAATCATTTAGGTTGAAAAGACCTTTAAGATTAATGAGTCCAACCATTCCCCAGCACTGCCAAGACCACCACTGCCCTATGTCCCCAGATGCCACATCCACATGGCTTTTAAATCCCTCCAGGAATGGGGACTCCACTACTTCTCTGGGCAGCCTCTTCCAAAGCCTGACCACCCTTTCCATGAAGAAATTTCTCCCAATATCCAACCCAAACCTCCCATGGCACAACAGCAGAGCCCACCTTACCTGCATCTGCCCAACACAGCAGCTTGGAGAAGGGGTCAAACGTCAGGCCATTGGGCAAACCAATGTCTGTGTGCACCAGGACCCTCCTGTTGGCTCCGTTGACAGTGGAAGTTTCGATTTTGGGAGCTTCACGATTCCAGTCAGTCCAGTAAAGATTGCTTGGGGAATAGCAAACAGGACACACAACAGTAAGGAGCAGTGGAAAATTATCCCTTCATTTGGTTGTCAGGAGCAGGGTCTGGTTTTCCGCTTATCAGTGCCTGAAACATCTTTATTTGATTAGGAAAATATCTCTAAAAGCAAAGCAGAGCAATATCAAACATGTTTATGACCCAAACTGCAGCTCCTAGACCAGGGCGAGTCTTAGGAGTAGCACATTTTGTATCCCAACAACACCCTGGAGGCACAGTTTGTGTTTCCAAACGCCAGGAGTGTTTCAAAGCTTTCAAAAATAATGTCCATCCTGATACTGAAACAGCAGCTTCAGCCAAATCTTGAATCACTAAATAAAAGCAGGGCTGGGGAACAGAGCCAACCCCTCCTACAGGGTGTGCAGTGCAGGATTGCTGCTCCCAGGGTCAGGATGGGGCCTCAGCACGGCCACATCCATCCACCTTGCAAAGCCTCGTGTCCAAATCCCTCGGGAAGTGCTGCTGCTCACCCTCGCACGGGGTCCACGGCGATGGCGCGGGGGTTGACGAGCTCGGTGTCGAAGAGCACGCGCCGCTCGGAGCCGTCCAGCCGGGCCCTCTCGATCCTGTCCAGGCCGCTGTCCGTCCAGAACATGGCCCGGCGCAGGTGGTCCACGGCCAGGCCCTCGGGGCTGATGAGTCCTGCCAGAGGGATGGCCACGCTCAGCGGCTCGGGAAGTGCCGCTCCGGGATCCCTCACAGCGCCCCGACCCGCCCGACCCAGCCTCGAGGAACGGGAGCCCAAAACAGAGCAGTTTGGAGCTGTGACCTGCTGATGTGGCTTTGGGCAGCTGTCACTGGGGAGGGGACACACCTGAGTTGATGACGGTCTCCGGCTCGGCCCCTGGCTCCAGGCTCGCCCGGCTGATGGTCCGTCCGGCCACATCCGTCCAATAGATCATCTTCTCCCGGCAGTCATAGTCGATCCCCACCACGATGGAGCCCTGACAAGGTTGGGAGAGGGACACACTGAAATCCTGCCAGGAGGCTCACTGAGCATCCTTATCCCACCAGCCAGCACTGGGAGCTGCACAGCACATGCTGCAAGATGCAGCAATAGGAAATGACACTCAAATCCCATTTTCCCAGCAAAACCCAACTCCGAGGGGTTCCTACTGCACCCTCCCAGTGGAATCCTGCAGCAGAGGATTTTAGGCCAGCTGGTGCAGACACACACCCACGGCCAGATGGATTTGAACCCTTTGCCTCAAGGAGAGGCTGCTCCAAGAGTGAAGCCAGCCCAAGGAATGACCTTCAGGATGGGGAGAGGGAATACTTGGCCAAGTGTTCACTTCCCTGGGGTGCAGGGAGGGTCGTGGCCCAGCTTTCAGCGTTCCTCTCCCTCGGTCTGGCCTGGCTGCAGATGCTCGTGGCCACACTCCAAGAGGAGTCCGAGGAAGGGAAAAGGCAAAGCTGCAGTAGAGCTGTGCTGCTGAAGTCCTGGGCCGTGACATACTTTGGGGAGCTCTGGGAGGACCTGAGATCCTTTTTGTGGGCAGTCCGAGATCTGGAAGCTGTCAGTGACCTGCCCCTCTGCTGGGGATGAGTGGAGGGAGAGGTGAGCACACTCCTCCTCTATAGAATCCTAGAATGGTTTGGGTAGGAAGGGACCTTAAAGATCACCCACTTCCACCCCCTGCCAAGGGCAGGGACACCCACTATCCCAGGTTGCTCCAAGCCCTGTCCAGCCTGGCCTGGGACACTTCCAGGAATGGGACAGCCACAGCTTCCCTGGGCAACCTGTGCCAGGGTCTCACCCCCTCCCAACCAAGAACTTCTTCCAAATATCCGATCTATCCCTGCCCTCTGTCAGTGTGAAGCCATTCCCCATTGTCCTGTCCCTCCAGGCAGGCCCTGCTAAAAAGTGCCACTTCAGGACCAAGACAACCAGCACAGACAATGTCCCCACAAACCAACATCAGCCTTCAATAGGCGACCCCTCAAACCATCACAGCTCAGACAAGTGGCCCAGGGAGGTGTGAAACACAGAGCAGCAGCACCAGCCTGTCCCAAACTCCCTCCAGTGATCCTGTCCCCCTTCCCATCCCCGGGGATCCCGTACATGCAGGGAGAGCAGGGTCTTGGCCGCCTCCTTCTGCAGTCGTGTCCCGTTGAGTGGGAGGTACCCAATTTGCTGTCCCTGAGCGTAGAGCAGGAAGGTCCCTGTGGCCGGTGGGGACACGTCGGGCCGGGGCGAGGGCCGGACAGTGGGTGGTGCAACGCTGGGGATACCTGGCATGGAAACAGTGGGAACAGTGAGAGAGGTGGCTCAGGGAGTGTTGTCCCCTCGGCTCCACACCCAAACAGGAGCGGGGTGCAGCACCCCTGCTGTGCCAGGAGGGAGCAAGGGGTCACTTTGGGGCACTCAGCTCTTACATGGCGGGGTGGTGCCGGGCTCCGAGCGCGTGCCCTGGATCTCCCTGCCGCTCTCGTCCACGCACCAGCAGTACCCGCTGTCCCCGTGGCACTGCAGTGGGGTGAAGTGTCCCTGGGGGTCGCACTGGGGCACGTACTGGTCGCCGCGGGGGCTGCCCCCGTAGTGCTCCAGCAGGCTCTGCCGCCAGCGCTCGCACATGCTGGGGGGCCGCTCCGTGGGCTCTGGCACAGGGAGGGTGACTGTCACCACCCCTGTGCAAGCCTGGGGGGCTCAGGGCTTTGCTGGAGCCCTGGGTCCCCCTCTCCTAGCTGAGTGTCCCTCCACGCTGAGGATGCTCCCCTGGGCACTGACCTGGGTTCCCGCAGCGAGGGGGAGTGGTGCCCGGCGCGGTCCGTGTGCCAGCGATCTCCTGCCCGGCAGTGTCCACACACCAGCAGTGCCCGGTGCTGCCGTGGCACTGCAGGGGCCGGTACCGACCCTCCTCGTCACACTGGGGCACGTGCCCGTCGCCCACCGGGGAGGGTCCCGGTAGCACCTCCCGTGGGTACATCCGTGCGTGCTCGCAGGGTGTCAGCTGCTGGATGGACTCTGCTGGCAGTAAATGCCCCCAGCCTGGGCTCAGGGGGTGCCACGCAGCTCCCCTGGACCCACGTGGCACCTGGGTTTGGCCCTACTTCACCCCAGGCTGCAGGTGCCAGCTGGGGCTGCCCCTCTCCAGCCCCCTCAACATCCCATAGCCAGCCCCTCCATCCCAAGTTACACAGGAGGTGTCCCAATGGCCAGTGGCATTGTAACCTCACGGGCCAGGGTGCCCTAAACACCCAGAAAGCCCCCCACATGTGCCCAAACACCCATTTGGCAGCACCCTGCCCCCAGGCCTTGGCAGTGAAGCCCCCACCCAGGAGGCTGGGCAGAGGGTCACAGAGTCACAGAATTACTGGGATTGGAAGGAACCTCTGGAGATCATCCAGTCCAACCCCACTGCCAAGGCTGGGTCACCTGGAATAGGTGACATAGGAACTCGTCCAGATGGGTTTGGAATGTCTCCAGAGAGGGAGACTCCACACCCTCCCTGTTCAGCTGTTCCATTGCTCTGCCACCCTCAGTGCAAAGTTCTTCCTCATGGTGAGGTGAAACTTCTTGTGTTTTAGTTTATGGCCATTTAGCTTACGGGTGCCCTCCAGTCACTGTGGCCCCACTGTCCCCACACTGCCGGTGCCTGGGGCCAAACTGGGATGCCCCTGGGATGCAACTGAGATGCCAAAGGACCTGACCCACCTCCCCTCGCCCCCTCGAGCACAGTGGGGTGTCACTGACCTGGGCTCCCGCAGCGAGGGGGAGTGGTGCCCGGCGCTGTCCGTGTGCCAGCGATCTCCTGCCCGGCAGCGTCCACACACCAGCAGTGCCCAGAGCTGCCATGGCACTGCAGGGGTCGGTACCGACCCTCCTCGTCACACTGGGGCACGTGTCTGTCACCCACTGGCGAGGGTCCAGGTGGCACCTCCCGTGGGTACATCTGCTCATGCTGGCAGGGCGTCAGCCGCTGCGGGTTCCCTTCTGCCACTGGAAAGCCAAAATATACAAGAGTGAGGCCAGGGAAAGTACCCTGGGCAGAGAGGGCATGGAGGTGAGTGGGCACCCTTACCATACGTGCACTGGAAGCCGTCGCCTTCGTAACCAGGCTGGCACTGGCAGGAGAAGGAGCCTGGTGTGTTGTAGCAGGTGGCAGCCGGGTGACACCGGTTTTCGGTACACTCATTCACATCTGTGCACAGGGAAGATGGGATCAGCCAGGACAGGGCATCCTGGTAGCTGTGTGGGGTGGGAGCCCCGCAGCCCTTCCCGTGCCCACGTACCGGAGCAGTGGATGCCATCGCCAGCGTAGCCAGGGAGGCACTCACAGGTGGCGCGGCCGTCGCCGCGGGACACGCACCGTGCGCGGTCCCCCGGCGCGCAGGGGTGTCTCCCATCCTCACAGGGGTCACTCGCTGGTGCCAGCGCTGGGGGGACAGGTGAGGGGTTGACTGGGCCATGCCCATGGGGTACAGGAGTGGGGGACACCCCAAGCTAGGGGCTGGCACTTACGCACACACGCCTGCCCGTCCCCCGTCGGCCGGTACCCGCTGCGGCACTCGCACCGGTAACTGCCCGGCATGTTCAGGCACACGGTGAAGGCACCGCACTGGCTCAGGCCCTCGGCACACTCGTCCACATCTAGAGGAAGGGGGAGACATCAGGCACCCATTTTTGGGGTCTGGCTGCTCCTGGTCTCGGGGGGAATATCCTGCCCCATGCTGCCCATGCCATGTCTGCCACACCCTCCACCTCCACGATGCTCCTGGAGTGCTCCCCCAGGAACCAACAACCACCTTCCTCAATTTCCCCCCATATCTTTGGTGAAGCTCCAGGAGACCACAAGGGCTACAATGCCATGGCACATCCCAGCATCCCAAATGCCCATGGCCATCATGGTTCCCAACAAGTGACAGGGTCCACCACCCCCTCCCAGCATCATCCCACAGCCCTGCTCACCTCGGCAGCCCCGTCCGTCTCTGCGGTACCCGGCTGGGCACTCACACGTGTACTCCATCCCCACGCCAGGCTGGCAGCGTGCTGGTGCCTCACACGCATGTGTGCCATCATGGCACGGGCTCACTGGGGGATTCCCAGCACCACCTGCAGGCACAGCTGGATGTTAGAAGGGAAGAAGAGGTCTGGGAGACATAGGGAGTGACCATTCTCACTTTTATCTGACATAGGTATCACTGCAGCACCCACAGGGGGAACCATGGCCATGCTACCCAATGCTATGCCAGGGGTGCTGAGGCTCAAGCTGCTTAGAAAAGAGAATCACAGGATCAGACTATGTTGACTTGGAAGGGACCCACAAGGATCATTAAGCCCAACTATCAGCCCTGCACAGGACCATCCCCAAGAGTCACACCATGTGCCTGAGAGTATCATCCAAACATTCCTTGAGCTCTGGCAGCCTTGGTGCTGTGCCCACTGCTCTGGGCAGCCGGTTCAGTGTCCAACCACCCTCTGGAGAAAGAATCTTGTTCTAATACCCAACCTAACCCTCCCCTGACACATTCACAGGTCCTGTCCCTGGTCTCCACAGAGCAGAGATCAGCGCCTGCTTCTCCTCTTCCCCTCACAAGGAGGTTGTAACTGTAATGAGGTCCCCTCTCTTTGGGCTGTTTTTGGGCAAAGCGAGCACACCACTGTCCCTCTGGGAGCAGGCAGAACCTGGCATTCCCCGGTGGGGTTTGGCACCCTGGATTGGCACAGGGGTGGGTGCTGCTGCCCACCTTGTGCCGGGCCGATGCGGGCGGCCAGGGCGTAGCGCAGGACGTGCTCCTGGCTGTCGTAGAGGGTGAAGGCACGTGCCACGCTGAGCTGCTGCTGCGCGGGCAGGCGGGCGTGGGAGCAGCTGGAGAAGGTGATATTCTGTCGCAGGCGGTAGGACAAGGTCTGGTTGGCGGTTCCTGCAGCCACAACGTACTCCCGCTGACCCGAGGATGTCACGGCTGCCAGAGGACAAGGAAAACCCCATGGGATGTGGGAGAAACGGCTTCATGAATTGACGTGTCTCGGGTGTTTTGGGGTGTGCGAGAAACTGAACCCAGGTGGACACAGGTCTTACCTGAGCTGGAGTAGTAGTAGAGTTCCTTGTAGGGAGTGATGTGGACAGTGACGTTCTCTGGGAGAAACGGCACCTCACCCTGGATGTGTGTCTTGAGGCTCAAGTAATTGTCCGGCCCCAGGCCCTCGGCTGTCTGAGTGACCTGGACCGTCTCCCCTCCAGGGTAGAAGGTCACCTCTAGGCTCTGGGTGAATTCAGCACCTGGGCAGCAAAAGGGAACAAGCATCATTTTAGAGGGTTTTGGTATTTTGAGGGACTACAACCCCAAAGCATTCCAGCACACCCGTGAGGTGGAAGACCCACACCCTGTTGCTTTCCCTACAGACCATCCATCTTGCTGTGCTGGCAAACCCATCCCAAAGACACCGCTCCTGTTCCACACCCATCACTCCAGGACCCCAAGTGCAGCTCCAGTGCATATGGGGCTGAGCTCCATGAAGGAGCCCAGCACCCCCAGCTCACTCCCCTCCTTCCTCCAGGCTTTAAAAGGCTCCAAGGGCTGGAGAAGGTGACTCTGCTCCCCCTGCCCATCCTGCACAGCTGAACCTGGGGAGGCTGGAGAAGCCACAGAGCTGCCCTGAGCCCCTCATCACCCATCCCAAGCCACACATCACCCCACATCTGAGCCAGATGACCCCCTTGGAGTGATGGCACATCCCAGATCCCGGCTCACCGGTGATGCTGAAGCCATTCTCAGAGCCGGGCTCCTCCAGGGCAAAGAGCCAGGCAAAGAGCCCTCCAACGGGCAGGAGGGGCAGGAGGGCACGGCCAGCGGGCTGGGGCACCCCACTGATGGCCGTGTAGGCTCTGCCATCACTGCCCACGATGTAAGTGTGCAGGTCCACGTCCTGGAAGCGGACAGATGCCCGTCCCACCGTCAGGCTCCCGCTCACCTTCCCGTTGAGGCGATGCACGGCCCCTGGGCAGGGAAACGGGCACCCCTGGCAGTGGCCACCCAGGCAGGGGCTGCCCGTCCCCGCCGCCCGCCCCGCGTACCTTCGGGCAGGCACTGCCGCCCGTTCCCGTAGAAGGTGGCCTGGCAGTGGCAACAGAAGCCGGTGGCGTAGTCGGTGCAGAAGGCGTGCGGGGAGCAGCGCCCGTGGTGCTGGGCACACGTCTCCTTGCTGGAGGCACTGTAGGTGAACACTGGGCACAAGGGTTGGGGACAGGGTGACAAAGCCAGTCCTTGTGAGGGGTGGGCACCTTGCCTCCTTGGCCCCCAGAAGCACCACCAGGAAAAGGGCCAGCTGGCAGTGCTGTTTCCAAGGGAAGTCACCCACGATACAGAGTGGTGGTGGAGGGTTTGGAACCTGTTGCCTGATTTCAGGCAGATCTGACAGAGGGCAGGAGATCAAGTTCCTGGTTATTTTTGGGAGACAGCCGGCTGGGCATGGGGCTTTGCTTCCCTTCCACAGCTGGCTTGGTGGTGGGGAGGGCAGAGAGGCCAACCCTGTCCCTGTGCCAGGACCTGTCCCCTGAGCATCCCATGCCCTGAGTTTCCCTCCTTTTTCACTGGCAAACCCAGCAGGCAGGGATGTATGGCTCCAGCAGGCAGGGATGTATGGCCCCAGCAGCCCCCTGGCAGCAGGATTTGGCTGGGAGCAGAGGAGCTGGAAGGGCAGCAGATTTGCAGGAGTGACTCCAGCCCACACTCACCCCAGAACCGGCTGCTTGGGTAGGGATGAACTTGCAGCAAGGGGCCTTTTTAAGGGAGCCACCCTCCACGAGCCATGCCCGTTGGGTCATTGCCCTCATTTGGCCACCGTCCCTGCTGGGTCGTTGTCTCTGTGGGGTCATTGGAGGGGCTGTGGCCACTCACCATCAGGGTTGAAATGCACGTCCTCCTCCACGCCAACACCGTGGTGCCCCGAGCTGTAGGAAGAGGGGTTGGCAGAGTAGCTCTGCTGGGTGCCACCGTCCCCGTCGGGGTGCAGCCGGTGGCTCTGCTCCTGGGCCTCCCTCCTCTCAGGGACAAAGCCCAGGAGCACTGGGGTGCGGGATCCATGGCTGGGATGATGCCCTGGCAGCTCTGTGGACGTGTGGTCAGCACGGCTGTAGAGCGTGTGGGTGTAGTCGGGGTCAGGATGCACAGGGAGGCTCCGTGGCATTCCAGGACCAGCTCCCTCGCTGCCTCCCAGCTCCACATGGTCCATGCTGCCCACATGGAAGACCCACACTCCAGGTACTCCTGTGTTGCTCTCCCTGCAGACAGCAGCACACATGAACATCCATCACAGTTGTGCTTGGAAACCCATCCCAAGGTGCTCCTGCTCCACACCAGCCCTCCAGGACCCCAAATGCAGCTCCAGTGCACGTGAGGTTGAGGCCCCCAGTGCAGCACCCCCAGCTCACTCCCACTCCTTCTTTTAGCCTTTGAAAGGCCACAGGGTGGGAGAAGGTGACCCTGTTCCTCCTGCCCATCCCACACAGCACCCCCTGCCCACATACCACTCCAGGTTCCTCAGAGCCTGCTCACTGCTGGCCAGGCTGTGGAACAGCCCATCCCTCTTCGGGTCATCGCCGTCCCCCCAGCTGAAGCCCACCCTGGCTGGCAGCTCCAGCTGGACGTTGTAGGACTCCTTGGGCCGTGTCCCCAGGAACTGGAGGCCACCATTGGGGTAGAGGAAGATGGTGTAGGTGTCCTCATCGTTGTAGGCTATGACTGCCTGGAAGGTGTTGAGCTGCCAAAGGGAGAGCAGGACAGATGGATGTCATGGAGGGGCAGGAAGACCCCAGTAGAGGACTGAGATGGGGAAGGAGACCAGGAATGTGACAGGCAGCTCGCCACACACCACAGCCTATGGAAGCATCCCAAAAGAGCCCTCCATCAGAGAGCACACCTATGGAGACAGGCTGGAAGAGCTGGGATTTTTCAGTCTGAAGAAGAGAAAGCTCTGGGAGACCTTAAAAGTCCCTTTCAGTGCCTAAATGGGCTCCAAGACAGCTGGAGAGGGCTTTGGACAAGGGCCTGGAGGGACAGAACAAGGGAGAATGGATTCCCACTACCAGAGAGCAGGGTTAGAGAGTATAAGGGGAAGAAATTCTTCCCTATGAGGGGGGGGAGGCCCTGGCACAGGTTGCCCAGGGAAGCTGTGGCTGCCCCTGGATCAAAGCATCAAAGGCCAGGTTGGATAAGGCTTCAAGTAACGTGGTCTAGTGGCAGGTGTCCATGTCCATGGAAGTGGGTTGGAATGAGATGGGCTTTAAGGTCGCTTTCAACCCAAACCATTGTGGAATTCTGGGATTCTACAATCAGCCTGCAAAGATGTCCTGGGGAAGAGCAGGAGCTGCTCATACAGAACCAAACTCCAAGTGCAACATCCTGGGAAGATGCTCAGCATCCTCACAGGACGCCATGGCAGAGCCAGCCCACACCCTCAGTGCAGGGGTGTGCCTTGGAGGTGCCACACAGGGAGGTGACAGTCCTGTACCACGCACCACCAGAGCATCCCCGGCCATATAAGCCCCGCACCGGGTTGGTGCTGAAGCCTGGGAGCCCCTCACTCCTGTTTCCCAGCAGCCTCCCTCCATCCCCATCAGCACCGGAGGAAAACCCGCACCCCCCGCTTCTCCCGGAGAACAATTTTAGCCTGGTTTCCTCCGGAAAAAACACGCCCGTGCTCCCGGCTTCCCCACACCCATACATCCCGCTATAGGCACGCTGGCCGCCTGCCCTGCCAGCCCTGCGAGCCTTGGGGCAGTGCCAGGGAGCGGGATCGCAGCAACAACCCAGGGATGGGGAGCCTGCGGAGCCAGCACAACCCTCCCGAGCCGCCGGAGAATCCACACATCCATCGTGGCCACCCGAAACGCGGAGAAACCGGCCCCACACAGCTCCTGCTTCCCGCAAAAAGAACCGTGAGCACGCAGGGCAGCCCTTCCCAGCGAGCTGCTGGAAGCAGCACACAGGGAACAACGGCGCCTGAGCGAAGGAAAAATTATTAAACTCGCAGTTCTCCCCCCGGAGCAGCGGGAGGGAGGGGTGGGGGCTCCCCCCGCGCCGTCCCCAAGTGCCAACCCCGATTTTGGGGCGCAGGGTCCCCGGGGCATCGCGACGCTTCCCGGCAACCCCGCGGGATATAAAGAGCCTTGTTGTGCACGTCGCACACTCGGGCATTCAGAGACCCCGAAAAGGCGGCCAAAAAGCTGGGAAGGGAGGGATAACCCCTCCCCACCCGGGGCTGGATTCCTCCCCCACGCAGCCAAATCGCAGCAGCAGCAGCTGCAGGACTCGTTTTGTTGGGTGGTGGGTGGTGAGGGGGGACGCGGTGGGTGACATCGACGTCCTGGCATGGTGGGATGGAGGGAAGGAGAGGGGGACGGGCCCCCCCCCCCCCCCCCCCCCGGCTGCTCCCGGCCAAGAGCTGCAAAGGGCAAATTCCAGCCCAAAAGGGCAAGTCTTGCTCCTACAGAAGCGGGGTCAGCTCTCTGGGAACGCGTCACTGCAGGGATCAGGAGCGTGTCCCGAGGAGCTGGAGGGGCCAGAGCACTGCCACGGCACTGCCAGACTCCTCACCCAGGCAGGACCCCCAAAACAGGGGTCTGGGGACCCCAGAGACCCCCACTTTAACTCAGGTTTCTGCTTTTGAGGTTCAAAAAGGATGAGCCATAACTTTCCAAAGCAGGGGGGAAAGGCTTCGGAGTCAATCCTGGTTCTGGGCAGCGGGAGGGCAGCATTTCCATAAATGCCACATTTGGTCAGAAAAAAAAGTGGTGTCTGGGGAGGTTTTTAGCAGTTGTGGCTAAGGGGGAGCTCAGCAAAGCACAGGCAAAAGCTGCACTCCAGCAAGTGTTGAATGAAGCTTTCCCTGGAGCTGCTGTTTCCAAACAAGATCAGTTTCATTTTAAAACCTGATCCAGCTTCTCAGAGAGGCAAAAAAAGAAAAAAAAAAAAAAAGAAAAAAAAAGAAAAAAAAAAAGAAACAATTGGGAAGAGAAAAAAGAGGAGGCTGCATTTTCGATGGCCGTGAGGTCGCTGCGAGGCCCCTGATGGCATCTCTTCAGCTGTTTTCCCAAGTTTTAAATTAGAGGAAAAAATGTGCCTTGTTTCCTTCCAAACCTCGGTTTGTTCCCCTGCTTGGCTTCTCTCTCAGCACACCCACAACTGAAGGGCCTCAGAGCAGGGGGATGGATGGCAGAGATGGCTCCTGGTGGTCCCTGGGGACCTGGTGGCTGCCGATGGGCTTTGGGATCAGCCTACCCCACCACAGGGAGAGCTCATCAACCATCACACAGCTCTGGCTGTCCATCACCAGGGTTTTCCTCTTGCAGCTCGTGATATCCAGCTCATTTCAAGGAGTCCATCTTGCTGGCAGAGCGTCACTGTCACCTCCTCAGCACATCATCAGCTCGATGGGACACTTCATGTCCCAGTGTTTTCGGGGAAAGGCAGTGCTGTAGGTCCACCCAGGCAGGAGCCTTATCAGCTCTGTGGGTGGAGAGCACAGGTCACCCCCCTGACCTGGCAGACCACCTATGAGCTTGTTTTCCAGGCCCAAAATCAACCCATGGTGGAAACTCTGAAGCCGGTTCCTCGCCAGCAGCACAATCAGCACAGGGGCAGAAGGAAGGACCAGCCCCAAGCCACTGGCAAAGGTCAGGAGCACAAGGGAGTGGAGCTGTGGCTTCTCCCAGCTGCCCCTGCAAATCCAGAGCCACCAGCACTGGAAAGCTTTGCCTGAAAAGAATCACTGAATCCTGGAATGGTTTGGGTTGGAAGGGACCTTAAAGCTCATCCAGTTCCACACCCCTGCTATGGGCAAGGACACTTTCCACTAGACCAGATTGCTCCAAGCCAATACACCCTGGCCTTGAACATTTCCAGGCATGAGGCACCCACAGCTTCTCTGGGCAACTTGTGCCAGGCCCCCCAACCCTCACACAACCAGGAATTTCTTTCCCGTCTCTAATCTAACCAATTTGAAGCCATTCACCCCTGTCCTGTCACTCCTTGTCCTTGCACAAGCACCTCCATCCACGGAGCTGAAGGCAACCTCTAAACCTCTCCTGCCCATCAGCAAAGCCAACAGCCCCACCACTGCCACAGCTCTGAGCAGAGAGGAAAAGCTCCATGTTCCCCCTGGAGCTCATCCAAGGATGCATGGAAGGACCAATCATCCAGCTGCCCAGAGAGAAGAGACTGGGCATTTTGGATGCCACAAGAGGAAGGCTCATCTTCCCATGAATGCAGGATGGGAATCCAAGCTCAGCCTGTTGGCCTCACCTTCGTGGAGGGCTCAGTGTCCTGGGAGAGCTCCTGGTAGGCTCCCACATCCTCCCAGGTGGCAATGAAGGCATTGGTGGGCACGAAGGAGCCGGCGGTGTGGGGGAATCCAGCCTGGATGTATCCCACAGCCTGGTCCAGCACGTCTGGAGAGTCATCTTGGCGGTAGTAGATGTTCCCTCTGTCCCCGGAGGTGTCGAGGTCGGCCAGGAAGGGAGCGATGACAGGGAAGTCTGTGGGGAAATCGTCATCCACGTACTGGGTCTCCCTGGGAAAATCCTGGGTGGAGATGACCCCGTTGGTCCCCACCTGCAGGGAGAGCAGGGCAGGGTGTCAGGAGCTGCAAAGGTGCCACCACCACCGGTCCCCCCACCGTGTCCCCCCCTCCTGGGTGGAGTGAGAGCCCCGAGGCCGCGTGGCCCCATCCGGCCCGGGAGAAAACAAAGACCTCGGGCTTCTCCATCCCCCAGGGAGCTGCAGCTCAGGGGCCATCCCAGCTGCAGCCGCTGCTGGCAGGGGAACAGCTGCGAAGGAGAAAGCCCTCTTGTTCCTCCACAGCCGGAGACACCGGGCAGGACACAACGAGAAAGGGGAGAATGGATGGAGAAAAGGAGTGGTGGAGAAAAGACACGTGTGGTGCGACAGCAAAGACGCACATGGAGGGACAGGGGTGGGGAGGAGGTAGAGGAAGGGGTGACAAAGCTGGGAAGGAAGAGAGTAAGTGGGAGGAAGGACAGAAAGATGGAGGGGTGCAAAGCCAGAAGGAGGGAGATGGGACAGCGCGATGGAGAGTGTGAAGATGGAGCGACACGGAGGGATGGAGGGAGAAAGGGACAGAGGGTGGAGGCACGGGAAAGAGGAAAGATTGAGGGACAGAGGGAGATGATGGAGAGGAGGAAGCGGGGCTGGGAGGAAGAGCGGCCAGGGGGAAGGAAGGCAGGGGAGGGGAGCGGGTTCGGGGCCAGCCGGGACTCACGTAGAGGCGGCGGGCGGTGCGGCCGTAGAGGCGCAGGGCGCTCCGGAGCGGCACCGCGGGAGAGCTCTCGTCATCGCCGGGCCGGAGCCGGGCATCGCCGCGGGCCGGGCCGTGCGGGAGCAGCCCCGGGCGGGGCAGGGCTGCCCCCACCGCCAGCATCGCCGCCAGCACCGCCGCCACCGCCCGCATCCCGCCGCCCGCCCACGGGACCCCCGACGGCGCCGAGCGGACCCGACGGGGCGAACCGGAGCGCAGGGACGGAGCGCGACGGACCCGACGGGGCAGCCCCGGCCCGGCGGAGGGAACCGGAGCCGGCGGGGCGGGGCGGGGCGTGGCCCGAGAGGGACGTGCCGCCATTGGACCCCCCGGCCCCGGCCCCGGCCAATCGGGTCTCACCCCAAATTCCGTCCCGGGTTGCAGCCCGCCCCTCTCGCATCCCCCGCATCCTCCGGGTCGGTACCGGCATCCCAGGGCGGGCCGGGTACCACAGCCGCGGCATCTCCAGGGGGCATCCCGGGGGTTGGCACCCCGGAGTGCCGGTGTCTCCTCCTGGGGAAGGAGAGTGGGATCCCCCTTCGAGCCCCTCCGAGACCCGCATCACACCCGCCCCCCGCCTGGCTGCAACCCCACCGGGGCCGGGCCCGCGTCCAGCTGGGGTCGGGGTCGGGGCCGGGGCCGGGGCCGGGGCCGGGGCCGCGGCGTGGGCGGGAGGCAGAGGCCGCTCCCCGCTCGCTCCATCGGATCCCGCTCCCTTGAGCAGGGAAGAAACGTGACTCCTCATCCACAGGGGACACGCAGCGGGGGAGGACAGGGACAGCCAAGGGCCAAAATATGTCGTGCAGCTCAACTGGCAAGTTGTCAGCGAGAGGCCCCCCACGCACACACGAGCAAGCCTGGGGTCAGTGCTGTTTATCCTCTGTCAATCCCGACATCCATCATCCCGCCCGGAGAGGGCTGGAGCGGCCAACGGATCCAGGAGGGGTTCCCTGCCTTTGATTTGGGGTGTTGGGGTGGGAGCACCCACAGTGGTGGAGGAAAGGACGAGCTCAGATCCCAGGCAGCTGGACTCAACGAGGACTCCTGGAAATCCGGGCTGGGAGCAGCCAAAATCTCTGCTCCAGCTTCCTGGAGCGTTTCCCACTTCCCTGGCCTGGAGTATTGCATCTGTCCCAAGACATAGACATGCCCGAGGAATGCCAGATAACAAGGAGAGAAGTGTCAAACCCCTGTGGGCTGTCGAGAGAAATAAATCAGGGACACATTCATGGCATTCCCGACAGGAATCCTCACACTGGAAGCAGCTGGACACCCTCCCCCCGCCCGTCTATTGTAGTGACAGGGATTTATCACTGCAGCCCCTGTGCCCTCCATCCCAGGCAGTGTGCAATCCACTGCATCCCACTCCCCCTGGAAAGCAGCTCCCACCCATGCTGGGACCAGGCTGGTTGGAAGCCCAGCTGTCCCAGGGGATGTGGCCATGGGGGTCACATCCGGAGAGGCTGCTGCCCTCTCGGCTGCAGGCAGCTGGCTGGCCCCAGCCCTTGGAAGGAGTCGCTCTGCCTGGCCATGGAAAACCATTAGGGCTTCCAGTGGGGGCCAGGCCAGCTGGACACAATCCTCAGACGTCAAAGGAGTCCCCTGTGCCAAAAAGTGGCTTTTCTTTGAAGCTCAAACACCTCCAGAGCTCTCCAGGGAAATCGGGAGCTGTGAGGGGTTGGCTGCCCCTCTGCCTGGTGAAACCCCAGCTGGAATGTCCCTCCTATAGGAAATGGTGACATTTGGTGGCACCTTGGAGTTGGCAATGGGCAGAGGGAGCTGAAAAGAGGAGAGGGGAAGAGAGGACAACCTGTTGCTCGTTGGTATATTTGGGAACTGTTGAAACTACAAACCACAGGTCCTGACAATCCTCTGCCACTGGGAAAGAGGAGCCACCAGGCTTCCTGCAGACTTCAGTGCCTTTTCCCAACTTCCTGAGCCAAACTGGCACCAGTCAGTTAAAAAAGTAGCAGCTGGAAACAGTCAGAGTCATGCCCTGGCCGTGGGAGCAGAATCCTGCTGGCATGGGCATCTCTGTGGATTTGGGAGTAGCTGGGACCCTCAGCAGGGGTGGGGATGGAGTCAGGGATGGGGACAGGGAGGAAGAAGAGGAAGAGGACAAGAATGGGAATGAGGATATGGATGGGGACCACAATGTGGATGGGTCAGGAATGATGATGGATGTGGGGATGGGTATAGAGAGGGATGGGGACAAAGACAGGGGTGGGCATTGGAATGGAGATGAACATGAAGATGGGGACAACAAGGATGGGTATAGGGATGAGGATGAAGATGAGGAAAGGTACAAGGAGGGGGATGGGGATATGGATGGGCATGGAAGTAGGTCTAGGGATGTGGATGAAGATGAAAATGTGCATATGGATGGGTATGAGGATGGGAATAAGAATGGGGCTGGGTACAGGGATGGGGATGAGGATGAAGATGGGAATGGGAATAAGGGTGGGGATGGGGATATGGATGGGGACAGGGACAGGCTGGGCCATGTGCTGGGAAAGGAGGTGCTTTCAGGGAGTGATCCCTGTAATCACTTCCATGTGCTTTGGCAGGGCCTCTGGCTGCAGGGTTCATCCCTTCCCATAGCTTGGGTATTAAAAAAAACAATCAATAGGCATTTACTGGGCAGCATTTGGGGCAGAAACAGATGTGCTTAATTGGCAGGAGATGGAGGGTGTTCTGTGGGATAGAGCTGGGGATGGATCCAGCCCGACCCAGATGCCCCCCCACCACCACAAACATTCCCAGCTCCCTCGGCTGAACTGGGAAACCCAGGACAAACCATTCCTGTTCCTGCCAGATGTGGCTGCCAGGGGGTGGCACCTCCCTGCCCTGCTGAAGGCTCGTCCTCACCCTGTGCTCCCAGCGAGGAGGAGGAAGGGCAGAGGAATCCCTGGCTGTTCCAGGCAGGAAATCCTGGCAGCCTCTTCCCCAAGCCTGGCAGCCCTGGGATCGCTGAGCCCCTGCGGCCGCCAGAGATAAGGGAGGCAGCAGGAAACGCATCTCTCCGGGGGCAGTTGGGGAAGGAAACGCGATTGCCGGTAACGGGAGCGGGGCCGGGGAGTGCGGCAGAAAGCAAAGGCTCACAGGATGCACCGGGGCCGTTTGGTGTGTCGGGATGTTCGGAGAGGAGCAGGGGGGGTGTGGGGCTGGGATGAGAGCAGGGCTCTCACAGCAGCGTCCCGTTGCCAGCTGGGTTAGTGGGTCATGCCCTTGGAGCATTTCTGCTCTTGGATATTGGAAACCAGTCCCACTCAAGGTCAGGCTATTTGGCAGGAAGGGCCACAAACCGATGCCTTAAACATCCCTCTGGTCCTGGCAGGAAAGGGCTCTCTCAGAGAGGGGGTTGAGCACCTCTGAACTCTGTGGGATCAGCACACACAAGTGTTTTGGTTTCATGTCCTAAGAAAGAGAAATGTCTATGGGGTTCTGCCACATATAATCATGGATTGGTTTAGGCTGGAAAAGCACTCTAAGATCATTAAGCCCAACAATTCCCCCAGCACGGCCAAAGCCACCACTAACCCATGTCCCCAGGTGCCACAGCCACGTGGCTTTTAAATCCACCAGTGGGATTTTAAATCAAGGAATGGGAACTCCACCACTACCTTGGGCAGGTGTGCCAGGGCTGGACAACCCTTTCCATGAAGAAATTTCCCCTAATATCCAATCTAAACCTCCCTTGAATCTGTTTCCTCTTGTCCTGTCACTTGTTCCCCAGCAGAAGAGTCCAGTTCCCACCTGGCTACAACCTCCTGTCAGGGAGCTGAAGAAAATCCCTCTATCCTTAATAACTGGAATCATGGAATCATAGAATTCCATTGGATAATCTCAGCCAAATCTGACAGCAACATCTATGAAAGTCCATAAAACCAGACAGAGGAAGGGGAGACCCCATTAACTGCCCTCTTGCCCAACATGTTGGGCACAGCTTTCTGTTTGAGCTCAACCTTTACAAGCCATCTGAGAACCCACAACTAGTGCCCAGCTTTCCAGCAGCAGGAACAACCTCTGCATTGTGTCAAGCACAAGGAGGGAATCCCTGGGTGGCCCTTCCCCTCCTGTGGGGTGGCTTTGCTTCCCCTCCGGCCATGTGGAGGGATCTCTCCCCCTGACTCCATCCATGGCTCCTGGCTGGGCTCTCTGCCTTCCCTGTGGCTGTTTCCTTTCCTGGGATCATCCCACTGGGTGCTGACAGCAGGGTAGCTGTGGCAGCAGGGCAGGTTCCCACCCAGCTCTCGACATCTCCATTTTTGGGAACAGTTCTCATTAATTTTGGTCTCAATTCCTTGACTCAGCTTTGCCTCATGACTCACCACCTTCTCACCCCGGCCCACAGAAGGGACATCCCTCTTGGGGGGCCCAGGGATGGACCAGGAGGCACAGCAGGGCTTGCTGAGGTGCATCCTCAGGGATATCCACCCCTGCTGCAGATGATTTTCATAGGCAGGGTCCATCCCATGTGCTCCAGCTGCAACCCAGCACAGATCTCTGAGCTCAGGCCATCAGAGGTGTCCTGGGAGAGAGGTTGTCCCTACAGAGAGGTGGGAAGATGGGGTGTAGATCATATGTGGGTCCATAATATGAAAAATTGAAGTTTTTATGGAAAAAAGGAAGGTTTCTTGGCACTGGGCAACTTGGCCAGAGCAGCAATGTGGGAAAATGGTTCAAAGGAAGACCAGGCTGGAGAGGGTTTGGAGAAACCTGTTCTAGTGGAAGGTGTTCCTGCCCAAGGCAGGGGTATGGAATAAAAGGAGCTTTAAGGTCCCTTCTAACCCAAACCATTCTAGGCTTTTATGAATTAAAGCTGCTGAGTCCTCCCAGCTGGGAAGTGGAGCTCAGGACTCCCAGAATCCCAGGAAGCTGAAGACTCACCGGATAGAAACACAGCTCTCACATGGAAAAGCTTTCTGAGACATCTGAGCTGCAGCCCAAAGGATTGCTCCAGGTTTCAGAATGTATTTTAAGACATAAAGGTAAAGAAAAGGGGTTTTTTAATCTCTGGGGCTCTCCTTCCTTCCTTCCTGTCTCTAAATATTGCTGCAAACTGTTTTTGCTACGGCAGCTGCCGGATGAGGCTGCGGATCCCTGCGAGCCCCCCGTGCTGCTGCAGTTCCAGGAGCTCAGCACAGAGCTCCCAAATGTGCCTGACACTGACTGATTCCTGCTCCCTGTTCCCCCAAGATTAACCACCAGTTCCTTATTTGGTCCAGGCTCCAGCAAATTCCCTGGCAGAGGGGATTTCAGTGCCCAGAAGGAGCAGTTTGTGCTGGAGCTGGGAGAACCAGGCAGGAAGGAGCTCGGGTTCACAGCACAGATAACATCAGCCCAGGTCCTGTGTTTCCAGGGAGTCCTGAGTGTTTCCCTGCAGCACAAAGCACAGCAGACACAGAGTGCCTGTCCCCATCACCCTCGATAGAATAGAATCTTAGAACAGAATCACAGAATTCCCTGAGCTGGAAGGGACACACAAGGATCATCCAGTCCAACTCCTGGCCCTGCACAGACACCCCAACAATCCCATCATGTGCCACACAGATTTGTTCAAACACTCCTTAAACTCTGTCACGTTTGGGACTGTGCCAAATTCAGTGCCTGACCACCCCCAGGGGGAAAAAACTTTTCCTAATATCCAACCTAAACTTCCCCTATCACAGGCCCAATCCTGCCCCATCCCAGGGTTCTGATCCCAACAAACACTGGGCTGTGCTGCTGCAGCTTTGAGACACTTTGTTGGATGTTTATACCCTGAATGAAGAGTTTGCTGGAGAATTAGACTTTATTTGTAGTATGGATTAGGTACAACCTGCATCTTGTCCCCATCTGGGGGTGGGCAGGGAGTCACAGAATCCCAGAATGGTTTGGGTTGGAAGGGACCTCAAAGGGTCCTCATCTCATTCCAACACCATACCATAGGCAGGGACACCTTCCACTAGACCAGCTCCAGGGTAAGCTGGGACCCCATGGCTTGCCCTGGGAGCACCATCAGAGTTGGGGTTCAGCTCTTCCCACAGCTCTAACCAATCCCAGACTCTCCCCAAAACCTCTTTCCAGCTCATCTCTCCTTGCCTGACCTCCTGGGGCCTCCAGCCCTGACCCCTGCAGCCCCCAAATGCTCCAGGGTGACTAATCCCAGCAATTAGCCTCGTTCCCTGCATTTATCTGCTTCCTGCCTTTGTCTCCCCCTGACAGCCTCTCTGAGTAAATCTGCTTTTAGCCACATTTGCCAGGCTCTGCCTCTCCTGCCAGCCTTTGTCCCGCGCAGCCTCTCCGGGCTGGGTGAAGAGGTTATTCTCCCCTGACACGTGTCCCTTCCATCTGCTGTGACCACCAACCAGCCCCCAGCAGTGCCGAGGTCACCCGGGCCCAGCAGAGGATGGAGCAGCTCCAGCTGGAGGATTTGTTCTTTAAATTGAAGACGGATGCGG
Organism: Hafferia zeledoni; assembly: GCA_035583235.1. NCBI lineage: Eukaryota > Metazoa > Chordata > Aves > Passeriformes > Thamnophilidae > Hafferia > Hafferia zeledoni. The sequence goes on along the minus strand of JAWWEV010000167.1, from coordinate 62,044,115 downwards.
CCCCGGCGGCGTTCCATGCTGAGAGGGATTTTAGGGCTGAGCAACCCGGGTAAATGGGGACAGAGGGCTTGGGCTAGTAGGAAATTCAATGGGAAATAGTGGAACACATGGACAGCATATTTGGGAGCTGCCTCCTCCACCCAGGCCGTTCCTTGGGACAGGCTGTGCATCCGCAGGGGATCCACAGAGATTCAGGGGGATGTAAATCCTCACACATGTGGGTTCCACCAGCCTAAAGGAGTGAGCCAGCCTGCTTGAAAATATTTAATTAGTGTTAGTTTTCCCGCTATTTTATTTTATTCTTTAGTTCAGGATCTTTCCTTAAAGTGAGCTTCAAATTCTGGGATTTTTCTCCACACAGTGAGGAAGGAAGAAGGAAGAGGAAAGTAAGGAAGGCAGGAAGGATCATAGAATTCTAGAATGGTTTGGGTTGGAATGGACCTTAAAGATATCTCATTCCACCCACTGCCATGGGCAGGGACACCTTCCACCAGCCCAGGTTGCTCCAAGCCCTGTCCAACCTGGCCTGGGACACTTCCAGG
>JAWWEV010000167.1:62019504-62043473 GCA_035583235.1 Hafferia zeledoni | reverse complement strand
GTGTGTGGTTTGTTGGTGCTGTGTGTGGTTTGCCAGGTGATTGGTTTGCCAGGTGCTGTGTGTGGTTTGTTGGTGCTCTGTGTGGTTTGCCAGGTGCTGTGTGTGGTTTGTTGGTGCTGTGTTTGGTTTGCCAGGTGCTGTTTGGCTTTCCAGGTGCTGTTTGGCTTTCCAGGTGCTGTGGTGGGATGGCCCAGGCCCTGGGCTGCCTTGCACAGACACACAAGTCCAATTGACAGGATGGGCTGTGATGAGCACACACTGCACGGGCAGGACCCAGAGCTCAGCCTGGCTGGATCCAGACCTGGAGACACCCAAGTGCCCAGAGCAGAGGAAGGAGCTGCAGAAAGGGGAGTTAAGCCAGTGGAAAAACAGATTTAAGAAAGGAAAAACTAGAGCTTTTACATGAGGCTTCAGGAACTTCACAGACACCTTCACACTGAATTCTTGTCCCTAATACTTTCTGTTAAAGGAGAACAACCTTCCCTATCCCACATTCTGGACTTGAAGCTGCTTTTCTTCAGCTTTCCTTGGCAATTTTGTCTGTACAAGTTTTTCCCTGCTTTTTTATGAGATCACTCCATCCCTTCCATCCTTTCCATAATCTGATACCTCCTAATATTTCTCCCAACTCCCAGAACTACAACCTCTTATTATTGAAGTGAATTACGAAACAGTTATTGACAATTTCTTGCTTTCCTGAAAAAAACTGTAATTTATGAAAAAAGAAGAACAATCCTTTGGTGTTTGCTTTTAGAAATATTTTACAGATGACAAAGAAGTGGAGTTCAAGTCCATCTCCTGGCCAGGCTGCTCCAAGCCCTGTCCAACCTGGCCTGGGACACTCCCAGGGATGGGGCAGCCACAGCTTCTTTGGGCACCTGTGCCAGGGCCTGCCCACCCTCACAGCCAAAAATTCCTTCCCAATACCCCATCTCTCCCTGCCCTCTGGCAGTGGGAAGCCATTCCCTGTGTCCTGTCCCTCCATGCCTTGTCCCCAGTCCCTCTCCAGCTCTCCTGGAGCCCCTTCAGGCCCTAGCAGGGGCTCTCAGGTCTCCCTGGACCCTTCCCTTCTCCAGGTGAGCCCCCCCAGCTCTCCCAGCCTGGCTCCAGAGCAGAGGGGCTCCAGCCCTGGAGCATCTTTGTGGCCGCCTCTGCACTTGCTCCTGCAGCTCCAGGTCCTTCTGGTGTCGTGGGGCCCCCGAGCTGGAGGCAGCTCTGCAGGTGGGGTCTCACAAGAGCAGAGAAGGAAGGAAGAGATAAAAAAGAACGAAGGAAGAGATAAAAAAGAAGGAAGAAAGGAGGGCAAACAAGGGGCTGCGGCTGCGGGATAAACTCGACCGGGGAGCGCTCGGCAGCGCTGCTGGACGGGGAGGGAGGGGAGCGGGATGGGGCGGGGAGCAGGGCTGGTCCCGCGTCCCTGCGATCCCGGTTATCCCGGTGAGCCAGGTTATCCCGGCCGCCCTCTGGCGCCGCCTGGCGCCCACGCGGGGCTGCGCACCGGGACACCCTCCCAGGGCCCGGGACACCCACCCAGGGACCGGGACACCCACCCACGAAACGGGACACCCACCCACGGAATGGGACACGCACCCACGAAACGGGACACCCACCCACGGAATGGGACACGCACCCACGGAATGGGACACCCACCCACGGACCGGGACATGCACCCACGGACCGGGACACGCACCCTCGGACCGGGACACCCACCCTCGGACTGCTCCCTCCCCCCATCCCCATCGGGCCCCCTCGCTGTGCCCCTACACCCCTCCGGTGGTCTCTGCTTAGACACAACATCCTCTCAGACACCCACGGGTGGCTCAGCCCGGCACCCACACGTGATGATTAGAGCTGCATCCACCCAGCCCGGACACGCACACACCGGAACCCGCACACACCTGAACCCTCACACACGCACAGGTGCCTTCTTTCCTTTCCTTTCCTTCCTCCCCTTCCTTCCCTCTCCCACTTCAACCCACGCTTCCTCCCCATCCCAGGAGCGATCCCTCGCTGCTCTCCCTCCTGGTGCCCTGATCCCAGGCCCCCTCCCTCACCCCCCGGCTCCCCCCCGACTCCCCCGCCGCGGGGCCGCGCGTGGTGCAGCCTCCTCGTGACTCGCCCTTGGTTGTGCTGGAATCGCCACCGAGCCCAAACCACTTTCCTTGCTCGTTCCGGTCATCCCGCAGCTGGGACAAACCCGGCTCCGGGCAGGGCTTGTGCAACTGGGGAGAGTTGCTCCATAGCCCCCTTCCTGCCCAGCGCCTTCCCACCCCGGGGCTGCTTTCTTTCCCCTTGTTTTCCTCCCTCTAGCAGAGCTGGCAGGATGCGATCCCGGCAGCCGCCTGAAACGCGGCAGGAGGAGGTGGCTGCAGTCCCTGGACCCCCTGTGGGATGAGCCTGCAGAATTCCTGACTGCCCAGGACTATTTTCTCCCTCTGCAATCGCACAGCTGGAAACAATCGGCAGGATTTCACCCGGTGACTCAGAGCGGGTCTGTTGTCTTCCCAAATCCCACAGAACGTGCAGCTGAGCAGCCCCCCAAAACTCCCCTCTCCTGGGGACGCTGTCACAGTCAGGATGGGGGGCACGGAGGCCTGACCTGCCTCTATCTGTCAATTTACATCAGAATGTTTAAGACACCTGGTGCAACTTCCCAGCAAAGAAATGCTGGGAAAAACTCCGGGGTATCACCAATGGGAGGGTTCCCAATCCCTGGGCTCCGATCCCCTGGATACAGGAAGGGCTCTGGGTGCCTCCCCAGCCTGTCAGTGCATCATTTGGACAACAGGAGCACCCACCAGGGAGCTGTGAATCCCCAGACTGGAAAGAGTGAAAGGCTTAAAGCCTGCTGGGTGTTTAGTCTGCAGAAACTGGAGCTGGGGAAGACGTGGGAATTACTGGGAAAGGACACGGGAGGGCAAAGTGATGCTTCGCTCCAGGACTGGGATCCCCGAGAAGAGGAGAAAGGCTGCGATAATCATTGGGATGAGTGAGAAAGCACCAGCCGGTGTTAATCCAGCGCTCCCGGGCGGGGAAAAGGTTGGCTCTTCTCCGCAGGACTCTCCCAGCTTTGTTTGCTCCGCATGCGAATATCCAGGACGAGCTGCCAAAGCCGCCGTTCCCGGCCAGCCGCATCCCTCCATCCGCCTCCCGCTGCTGCCAAACCCCTCCCCGTCTAACGGGCTCTAAATTAGGTTATTCAGACACTGCCACAAACACTTCCAAAGGGAGCACTGAGCTGGAGGAAGGCGAGAAAATCCCAGCGCGGCCGCCCCGGGCTGTGCTGGTGTCGAATTGCAGACTCGGCTTCTCTGGGCAGCAGCGGCTCTTTGGGAAAATCCAGGCTTGGCAATAACAGGGAACAGCGATGCAAAAGGCACCTACTCACAACCCCTCACCACTGGCCGGCAAGGAGAAACCATAAGGAGCCAACAAGTGTTTTGGGAAAAAAAAAAACAACAAACCAACAACACAAAATTCCTTGTGGGTGCTTCAAGTTTTTCCAGCTCGTCATTTATCCCTGGGGTTTGTGGCTGCTTTTTCTTCCGCTTTGGGGTGTTTTTATTATCGGATTTTTTTTTTTTTTTTTTTTACGCCCCGGCTTCACCAGGAATGTGAGCGGGAGAAGGGGGTCACATCGGAAGTGTGACTGACCAACGGGAGGGATTCGTCATATGTGGTGATGAGACTTTCTCAAAATCGTTTTCCCCTCCCCAAATAGCTGCTATTCATGCAAATAAACCCAAAGAAGAGGTAAAAAGGGACTCGGTGCCCACGCTGGGTTTTCTCCCCGGGGAGATGGAGGAGGGAGATGTCTGCGGTTACACTTCTGGCTGAACACCTATCCCTGCTCCGAGGGGGATCCATCCCTCTCTGCAGAGAAGGATGGTCCCTGTGGCCAGCTGTGCTCTGCATCAGACCCTCCAGCACCTGGGGAAGCAACTGGGATCAGGTGAAAGCATCGCCCTGCCAGGTTGCTCTGCCACCCCCCGCCACATCTGCACTGGGTGTCTGCCTCCTGTGCCTGTACCCAGCACCCTGGAGGCATGGCTAGACCAGGGGAGAGTCCCAAAAAGTCATCTCCATGCCAGATTTTCTCCACAGAGCCGTGCAAAGACAGGAACAGCAGCGTTGCCTGGTCCTTTGGAGTTTCCAACCACATCTGGTGCAATCTAGGGCAACACCCACCTACACAAGGGGCTTTTTTTGCCGCAGTTCTTCCTCCTCCTCCTCTTGCCAAGCAACCCATTTCTGCTGAATTTGGCCTTCTGGTGGCTGTCAAGGGACTTCTCAGCAGGAGTGGAGAAGCCCAGCACTTCTATCTCTTCTCCATCCAAACGGATCCAGGAGTGTGTGATGTCACCACTCAGCCCTGGGGTAATCAGAGATTCCCAGAATGGTTGGGGTTGGAAGGGACCTTAAAGCCCATGGAATGATTCCAACCTCCTGCCATGGGCAGGGACACCTCCCACCAGCCCAGGTTGCTCCAAGCCCCGTCCAACCTGGCCTGGAACACTTTCAGGGATGGGGCAGCCACAGCTTCTGTGGGCACCTGTGCCAGGGCATCCTCCCTGGTATTTGCAGCATTACAGCAGGGCTGGCACTAATTACTCCAGGGATCAAGACAGGCATTATCCTCCTGGTAAACCAGCTCTCTGGAGGTGCTGGGTTCTCCTCCCCAGTCCTCATCCTGGGGAAACCTGAGGGATCCCACCACATCTTGCCCCTGTTTCACACTGCTGGGATCACCACAGGGAGCCAGCAGCAGTTGGTGGGTGCTGCTCCAGGACTGGGGGTGCTGGGCCAGCTAAGAAGGCAGAGAGTGTGTTTTTCAGACACTTTTTTGGGGGATATCCCTCGGATTGCTTCCCAGGGCAGGCTGCAGTTCCTCTGCCCCGAACCCCAAGCAGGAAACAGCTGCTGGGTTCACGTTCAGCCCTAGTGAGGGCAGCACTTCAACACCAATTGCTGCAACGAGTTTTACCTTCCAGAACCGGGACTTTCACTGGCATAGCCACAAACAGTCCCTGCCCTCTCTGCCAGAGAAGTCACCAGCTCCCTTCATGCAGTGTAAGAACTGCAACCCATAAAATATGCTGATGTCTGGCTCCTTTGACTTCCTTTCCCACCCCTCCTATCATCTTGATACTTCCCTGTGCTTCATGTACATTCATCTGACATAGCAAAAAGGGGCCTGAATGCAGACACAGTTTCATGCTTATTCATCATCACATGCATCCTGCAAGGTGGTGTATACATTGTGCAGTGGCGTTTCTGTGGTTAGAAAGGCCACCACTTTTCCTGGAAGAAGCTCTGGGGGCTTCTCCTAGAATTTACTGGAGGAGCAGAGGAGCACTGACATGGGCTGGGGTAGTGGGGGGTTCAGCAGAGGTATCACCACACGGCAGGTGTGTGGGGTGGGGTGCAGGTAGAACTGGTGCCTGGTCAGGTTGAATCACATCACAAAATCACAGACTACTTTGGGTTAGAAGGCCCCTCAAAGATCATCCAGTTCCAACTCCCATACCATGTGCAGGGACCCCTTCCACTAGACCAGCTTGCTCCAAGCCTTGTGACACCCCCAGGGACTCAGCCCCAGCCCTCTGCCCTGTTTAACCCCCGGGGGACTCAGCCCCAGCCCTCTGCCCTGTCACCCCTCTAAGGACTCAGCCCCCCTTACCCGTAAATCCTCCCACCGTGCTTGGACCCAACACCCTTATCCGTGACCACCCCCGGGGCTCAGCTCTCCCTCTTACCGGCGCCTCCCACGCTCAGCTCCAGCTCCGTCCCTTCCAGTGTCTCATCCCAGAGCCCCTCACCCGTAACCTCCCCCTGCCCCCGGCACTCACCCCGCCCGTCCCCCTTTCTCTTCCCGGGACCTGCGGGTCTCCCGGGGGAGCAGCGCATCCCCCCTCCCCGCAACCGCGCTCCGACAGTCAGAGCGGGCCGGGCGAGAAGGGGCTGTCCCAGGGGTTGTCCCCGGTCGTACCGCACCTCCTTCCCTTCTTCCTCCTCCTCCTTCTCCCTCGTCCCTCCCTCCTCCCTCCCTCCCTTGGCGGGGGCCGCCCGCCCCGCCGGGACAGTCGCCGCCGGCAGCCGCGGCGCGGTGCGGTTCATCCATCCCATCCCGGTGCGGGATAGCCATCCCATCTCGTGGCGGTGCGGGACATCCATTCCACCCCGGGGCGGTGCGGAACATCATCCTCTCCTGGTGCGGTGCGGGATATTATCCCATCCCAGTGCGGCGCGGGACATTCATTTCATCCCAGTGCGGCGCGGGACATCCCAACCCAGAACGGGACACCCATCATCCCACCCCTGTGCGGCGCATCCCGGCGCGGGCCATCCCGATGGAGACTAAGGGTTACCAGTGCCGCAGCAGCCGGTACATCGAGAGCGGGCAGTCGGCGGTGCCCAGCTCGGTTCTGTTCGCCGCCGGGCTTTTGGGGAACGTGCTGGCCTTGCTGCTGCTGGGGCAGCACCGGCGGCGTTCCCGGTCCCCCGGGGGCCGCCCGCCGCGGGTCTCGGCGTTCTACGTGCTGGTCACTGTGCTGGCCGTCACCGACCTGCTGGGCAAGTGCCTGCTCAGCCCCATCGTCCTGGCCGCCTACGCCTACAACCGCAGCCTCAGCGAGCTGGGGCCGGGCGGGCGCAGCGAGGACGAGCCGGGTGTCCTGTGCCAGCTCTTCGCCTTCCTCATGGCTTTCTTCGGGCTGGCCCCCACCGTGCTGCTGCTGGCCATGGCGCTGGAGTGCTGGCTGTCCTTGGGGCATCCCTACTTCTACCGGAGGCACCTCACCCGCCGGCTGGGCGTCACCCTGGGGCCGGCGGCGGCCGGGCTGTGCGCCCTGTTCTGTGCCCTGCCGCTGCTGGGCTTTGGGGTGCCCATGCAGTACTGCCCGGGCACGTGGTGCTTCATCCGGATGGCGGGTGGCAGCCCGCGGGAGCTGGGCTTCCCCGTGCTCTACGCCAGCCTCATGGGGCTGCTGGTGTTGGCCATCGGCGCCTGCAACGTGAGCAGCATGAGGCACCTCTACGGCATGGCCCGGAGGCAGCCCCGCCGCGGACCCCCCCCCGCCGCCGCCCCCCGCATGGAGGAGCTCGACCACCTGGTCCTGTTGGGGCTCATGACCGTCCTCTTCACCGTCTGCTCCCTGCCGCTCATCGTGAGTAACCCCTAACCCTAACCCCGACGGCCCCCTCCTCCAGGAAACACCCCCTGCACCTGTACCAGCCCCTTCCTCTGCCCCTGGGAATTCGGGTGGTGGATTTGCACCCCCCACCCCCTAAATACCCACCACTCCATCCCCATGGGTTGGTCATTGCATTAATTCCCTTGGGAATTCACCCTTCCTCACCACCATCTCATCCCAAGGATGTTGGATTGTTGATTTGGCCCCCTTAGAATAGCCCCTGCCCTGTCCATGGGGGTCAGACCATTGTCTAAAACCTCTTAGAACAACCCCCACACCAGCACCACTCAGTCTTGGGGTGGTCAAATTGTTGATTTTCCCCTTTGGAATAAAACTTGGCACCACCACCTGCTCCTGGGGTCTCAGGGCAATAGTCCTCCCCCCTCTAAATACTTCCACACTCTGCCCACAAGGATCAGATCATTGCCTAAAATCCCTTGGAATAACCCCCCCCATCATCACCACCCACTCCTGGTGAGGTCAGGCCGTTGCTTTAGGCCCTTGGAATAAACCCTGGCACCACCCCCCATTCCTGGAGATGCTGGGGGGTTGTTGCTTTAGTCCCCTCTGAACAACCCACCCCTATTCCCCAGTCTTCAAGGGTCAGGTTATTGCTTTGATCCTCTTGGAATAATCCCCCCTGGCACCACTATCCCATTCTGGGAGGTTCCCCCTGCTCAACACCAACATCATGTTCCCAGTCCTTAATTTTTGCTTTAAACTTCATGGAATAGCACCCCCCACACCCCCCATCACCACCATTCTGTGCCAGACGTGTCAGGTGATCACTTTTCCCCCTCTCTAAGTGTCTGCCACCCTGTCCCAGGGATGTGGCTGTTGCTTTAACCCTCATGGAATAAAACCCCAGCCTGGGATCAGTGGGGGTTAATTAATTGCTTTAATCCATCTGGAATAACTGAAACACCCCAACCACCCTCTCCTGGGAGTTGATTTATTGCTCAAACTTCCTTGAAATACTGCCCCCCCATTCCAGGAATGGTTGGATCATTGCCCCCCAACCCCGGAATACCCACTTCTAGGACCACATCCCCAGGGATTACTTCACTGCCTTCACACCCCTGGAATAACTCCCCCTCATCACCACCACTGTCCCAGAGGCATTGGGGGGGTTGGGTAATTATTTTGGTCCCATCAGAGTATCCCCCACCCCAACCCAGGAGTCTGGTTGCTGCTTTAACTGCGTTGGAATAACACCCACACCCCCTTCATCACTACCCCTTTTTTCCTCTGAGGTTGCCCCAGAGATGTTTAAGTTTTTCATTGTATTAGACCCTTCAAAGCTCTCCCCATTCCCACCCCTATTAGACCCTTCAATAAACCTCCCATTCCCTCTCCCCTATCCCAAAGGTGCTGAGTAGATCCAGCTGCCTTTGAACTGCACTGGACCTAGAGGAAATATTCCCTGAAATCCTTCCACTTCTTCCCCAGGGATGAGGGTCCCACTGGTGGGGTGGGGTTGGGAGACTCTCAGCATGACAGAGCCCTTGTTGTCCTTCTCCATGTTCCTGCAGCCCCATTTTGGCATCACCCTCTGTAGGCAGAGCTGGTGCCACAGAGGGGGTTACCCCGAATTCAGGGTGGGGTTGTGTCTGTGGGTGCTGCCACTGCCCTTGGTGACAACTTCCACCTCCTTTTCCTGCCCACTCTGGAACTAAATCGTGATGCATCAGCCACCAGCAGCCCTGGCACAATTGGCTCATGCTGGTATTGTAATTAGCCCAGTGAAAGCCCTGTGGTCCTCAAACAAGCAGTGAATCCCTGCCAGGGTTCTCTGACAAGCAGGGTGAATCCTTGCAGAGTTATCCAATGGATGCCAACTGGATGCCAGCTCTGGTATCTGTGGCAGGGGGGGCAGCACAAGTGGGGTGCCCCAGCCCAGCACCCACTGCTGCAGCCTGCAGAGATCAAGTGCTTCCTTGATTCATGAAACAATCCCAGTCCCCAGGGCCACCTCCCCAGCTCTGAGAGCCTGGCCCTGATGATGCCATGGAGTTCTTGTGCCATGACCATCCATGATCCAGCCCCACCTCCCAGCTGGATCTGCAACCCACAACACGTGCTGGTGTGATGTGTAGGAATATTTTGCTGCATCCAGGGGGATTTTTTTACCCCTGTAGCGAGACCTTTCCTAATTTTTCTCTATTCCCTTGATTTTTTTTTTGCCAGATCCGGGCGTACATGGGGGCCTTCGCCGCTGACTTCAACGAGAACGCTGACCTGAGCGCGCTGCGGTTCCTCTCCGTGAACTCCATCGTGGATCCCTGGGTCTTTATCATCTTCCGCACCTCCATGTTCCGCTCCTTCGTCCGCAGGGTTTGCCAGAGGCTCAATTCCCGCAAATCCAGCCTGAAAGGATGCACCCCGGGGGCTGACGGCCAGTTCTGTCCCCCGGGCTGGCGCAGGACAGACCCCCCCCAGCTCGGCATCCCCTGAGCGTGTGGCTCTGGCAGAAGCCGGTGGCTGCTGGTGAGGATGAGGAGCGAGCCTTCAGCCCCGCAGCCCTGCCCTGGAGCATCCCAAGGCAGCACAGGGCTGTGGCAGGGAGGGACAGCCTCCAGCTCGCACCGAGGGACGCTGTGAAGTGTTTCTGTCCCCTCCCCAGGCTGTGTTTGGCCCCGCAGAGGAACCGGGGCGGGGCTCCCGGTACTGTGAATATTCCGAGCAGCAGCACTTTGTGGAGGGTTTGGGGAGCGCCCGGCTCCAGGAAGGCAGGAGGGGTTTGATGTGCGACTTCAGGGCAGGGAGGACGCACAGGGAGGAGAAGTGTGTGTGTGTCCCCATGGAATAAAGTGGTTTAGAGCCCTGTTTCATCCCCTTGTCCTGTGCATGATCCTCTTCCACACCAAGAGGGGTTATCCGGAGATGTTTTGGGGTGTCCCCGGTCTGGGCAAGGGGTGTGAGGGAGCCTTTGGAGGTGTGGAGACTCAGAAAGTTGAGCAGCAACTCCTGATGTGACGAGGAGCAGTAGGGCAAGGAGGGTCCCTCCCTGGGATGCCCATCATCCATCCCCAGGACCCTCAATATCCCCCGAGCAGGGCTATGGCTTCTCCACTGTTATCTTGCTCTTCCTGGAAAATTAATTCCTCCAAGCACTAATATTGCATTTGTGCTACTCAGATGTACCTGTTCTGCTGTAATTATTTTAATTCACTATTTATGGTCATCCCAAGCCTTAATAAGAGCAGCAATTGAGAGAACACAGAGCCTGGGTTGTACAACCTCTTGGTGCAAGCGTGCAAGAGAACGATCATTTTAATGAAAGATCCATTTCCCCTCGACTACACGTATTGACTGGCTTTAATATCTGCCTCAAGTGACCATTTAGGCCAAAAAAATTACAGTGCCCAACTGCTTGGTGTCCTTGGAGGAGACAGGGAGAATATTTCCCTCTGTTTAGTTAAGCCTCACCAGGTGTAACCGTGTTCCAGCCTGCTCTCACGTGATATTTACTCTTGGTGTCAAATAGATTCTGTTTTGGAAGGAAGGAATTCTGTCTTGGGGCTTTTTGGAGGTGACTTGCTTGGGTTGGCTCTGGCTGTTTGATCAGCCAGGTTTTCCCAGCTGGAGAAAAGGCAGAGCTGTGTTTGAGGATTGTTTTAGGGGGGGCCTGCAAGCTCCCTACTTGGTGCTTCTCCTCGGGGTTTTCTAAGGAGGAATAAATGAAATGAGTGTTGGTTCAGGGGTTGGTTTCATGTTACTGGTATGGTATTGACTTGGAGATGGCTCACGTGGGGCTGCAGAGTCAACAGCTCTGAGCCTGCGCTGTGGCTTTCCCTGGATCTGTTCCACCACCTCCGGATGAGATAATGGTTCTGGAAAACCTTGCTGTCATCCCCCCTAACCTGGGGTCTCTTTCACCATACAGAACCATGCTCTGCTCAGGGTAGGATGGACCAGGCATGGCCAGGCTGGGAGTGTTCAGTGACACAGAATCACAGAATTGTTAAAGTGGAAAAGACCTCCAAGATCATTGATCCAAGAATTAACAAGCTGTGTGTGCTCTGTGTGTGCCCAGGCTGGGATAGGGCACCATCTGCTCATGATCCCAGTGAAGATTCAGTCCCAGAGAGGCTTCAGGAGAGTTTCTTGCCCCAAGAAAGGTCCTTGCCCTAGGAGAGGTCCCTGCCCCAGAAGAGATCCCTGACCCAAGAAAGGTCCCTGTCCCAGGAGAGATCTCTGCCCCAGAAGAGATCCCTGTCCCAGGAAAGGTCCCTGACCCAGGAAAGGTCCCTGTCCCAGGAAAGGTCCCTGACCCAGGAAAGGTCCCTGTCCCAGGAGAGATCTCTGCCCCAGAAGAGATCCCTGTCCCAGGAAAGGTCCCTGTCCCAGGAAAGGTCTCTTCCCCATGATATGTTTATTTAGAGCTCAGGGTCACCATGATCCACGGAAAGCAGCAGTTAAATCAACACAAAACCAAGCAGGTTCTTTATTAAGGTGCAAGAATAGACTCCATCCAAGCCCTGAGGTGATGCAAACACCACGGTCTCTGACCCATCCATGAGTTTATCATCACAGGAAAGAAATCCTGAAGCCACGAGCACAGTGGGGTCTTGCAGGGTGCTGAGGTCACCCCCCTGTCCCTGCAGCATCCCCGTTCCCCAGCTGGGACCACGCACATCCCAGTGACCTTGACACATTTATATGGCCTGGGTAGCACTTTTAATCGGAATTCTGCCCTTCCTGGTGTCCTACCTGCTGTGGGAGCAGACTTGGAGTCTCCAGCCAGCCACTGCTGCCTCCGGGCGAGCCAAGGGCCGGTTGCAGCCAACAGGGGTTGTGCTCGGGGCTGGGTGCCAGGCAGATAAATCATCGCTCCCCGGCCTTCCTGCGGCCCGGGGCTGCCGTATACCCGTCCTCTCCAGAGATGGCAGCACGTCCCCAGCCAGGACTCAGCCCGTCTGAGCACGACGAGCAAAGAGGCGATGGATGTTCTGCAGCCCAAGCTGGTCCCTTGGGCAAGCCAGTTTTTTAATGCCCAAACATGCATAGTTTGGGACTTCAGGAGTTGTGTCAAAGCTCAGATCCTTTTCTTCTTACTGAGCTTGGGGAAAAAATGAAAGAAGAGGAAAAGAAAATAAAAATTAAATAAAAATTGAAATATAAAATCCCGGCAATGCACAGTTTAGTTGTAAGTGTTGCTAAATAAGGACTAAAAAAGCCCAAGGGCTCAGGGATCTCCAGCCAAAGAGGTGAGAGCTGCTGTGGAGCCCTCCCTGATTGCACCCTCCTCCTCCCAGGCTCCTTGCACTGCTCAGTCATTCCCCTCAGGAGCTCTCCGTGCCAGTTTGCTCCCGTGCCAGCCATTCCCAAAGGGATGGACCTGCTCTTAATGGAGGCAATAAAAAAATGCTGCTCGGCTCGAGGATGTGTCTCACGCCAAAAATGCCGGTTTTGGAGCTGTTTTATGTCCCTGCCACCCTCCAGGACTGCCAGCTGTCCTGTCCCACGCTGTCACTGGTGCCACCAGCATCACCTCTCCCTGCTCCTTTCCTGGACATAAATTGAGCACAGTCAGGTTGGCTTTTTGCAGCTCACGAAATCCAGACACAACTTTGTCCGAGCTCATTTCCCGACAACTTGTTTCGTTCTTGCAAAGAGTCCATTTTTTTTTTTTATTGTCTGCCTGCATTTTTCAGCTATTCTGGAAGCAGGAAGGCATGTGCCTGGGCAGGCAGCAGGGCTGGGGCTGCCAGGCACCCCAGCCAGGGCTGGGAGATGCAACCAGCCCGTAGGTGGCTTGAATTATTTTTTAACCCATGGATAACAAGCCAAGGCACCAAACCCCAGATCTGCTTTTCCAGGGGAGTCAGTGAGGATTTTGGTATCACCAGTGCATGAGGTGGGGATGGGAAGGCTTGGGAAGAAAAATGATGCCTGGCTTTGCTAAACATGAGTCAGATGGGTTTTTGGTTTAAAAGAGTTGAAATCCACCCATCCAGTCCATCCTGCCATGCACGGGAGGGCTGGTCCTTTCCATGCCTGCAATGCCAGACCCATCCTTTAAAACTCACCAGGAATGGAGCAGGTTCCCAACATCCTCCCCAGTCACAGGGGCAGCAAACTCCAGAGGTTGAATCCTCTATATGAAATTCATGAAGGTTTCCTACAAGCCCAGAGTGTTTGGTCCAATTAAGCCAACCCTGGAAATCTTCTCTTAGGGAAAACAATGGCAGAGACCCTTGGGAGGATTTATAAGGGGCTGGAGCATGTCCAGAGAAGAGAACAGAGCTGGGGAATGGGCTGGAGCAGCAGGAGTGGCTGAGGGAGCTCAGGGGCCTCAGCCTGGAGAAAAGGAGACTCAGGGGGGACCTTCTGCCTCTCTGCAACTCCCTGACAGGAGAGGGGAAGCCAAAGGGGGTTGGACAAGAGAAAACAGCCTCAAGTTGCACCAGGGGAGGCTTAGGTTGGATGTTGTGGAAAATGTCTTCATGGAAACTGTTGTCCATCTCTGGCACATCTGCCCAGTGCAGGGGTGGAGTTTGCATCCCTGGAGGGATTTAAAAGCTGTGTGGATGTGGCACTTGAGGACATGGGTCAGTGGTGGCCTTGGCAGTGCTGGGGGAATGGTTGGACTCAATGGTCTCAGAGGACTTTTCCAGTGTAAACAATTCTAGGATTCTATATGGACCTTAGAGGCAAGACACGTGAGCTAAACATGGAAACAAAAGGAAGAAAACAAGCACTTCCCAAGAAATGGACAAATTGTACCAAGTGGCACGTTCCTGGCTTTGAGCTCAGAAAGGGGAATAAAAAAACAAAAGCCCAGCAATTTTCCTATTATTGCAAGAAAATCCCATCAGAGACAACTGTCAGTCGAGAAGCCTGAAGCCCCAGATGGGTATTTAAGGCTCCATTAGCTGCCAGGAAAATGAGCTCCAGAAGAAGCCAAAACCCCTTCCTGAGCTGTGACACGGAGGACCAGAAAGGAGTGGGAGGCTGGGAAAAGCCTTGGAACAACCCCCCTATGTGATGCTTATGCTTGGAAAAGGTCTCCAGATGTGCAGATGAGATGCATGGATGGATCAGGACAGGATTTGGCCTCAGCTCCTTTTTTAACCTGAATTTGTGGGCTTAGCATGCCAGGATTCCATCCAGCCCTCAGGAAGCCAACAGGATGGCTCCCACCATTGGATATGTCCATGTGCTTTGGTTCTCTGCTGGATCAGTTCCACAGGGCTGGGAGGGAGGACAAAAGAGCTCCTGGGATGTGTGTTTTAGTGTCCCACCTGTGTGCAGGGTTAGTCTGGGATGGCTAAAACACTGTCCCCTCACCTCTTTGTCTGTGGAAACAGACAGGACTGGAGCTGTGGTGGCCCTGCCACTAGTGAGGTGACAGCTCATTCTCCCCACCACACTGAAGAAGCCTTTTTGCTGTGCGAGGGAAGAAACCAAAGCCCAGCACTAGGAGTGGCCCCTCGGAAATGGAGGTGCTGTCACCAACCGCAGCTCACCCGGCCCTGGAGTTTGCTGTGCACCCAATTTCCTTGACGAAGTTCCTGTTACAAAATCAAGCTTTTAAAAACAACAGCCAAAAAGGCACTTGTGGCCTCAGCCTGCTGTGTCTGTGCTGGAATCGTTGATGCTGCAGGGTTTCACTGTGGTTTGGGGGACCAGGTGTGTGGAGAAAATTAAAAATGGACTAGTTACAGCTGCTGGAATAGTCCCAGAGCAGAGGAGGTAAAAGGCTTTCTACCCTTCAGGGGTCTGGAAGTTACCTGTGAAGCACCTACTGCTTAAATAAAGGCAGCTTGAGAGAGGGGTGGTGTCCTGAAGGATGGAGAGAACACCCAAGGCTGTTGGGCTTGAGCATGTGGATGTCTCATCCCTGGAAGAGTTACAGACCAGGTTGGATGGGGCCCAGAGTAACCTTGTCTAGTAAAAGTGTCCCTGCCCATGGAATTGGGGTGGAACAAGATGGTCTTTGAGGTGACTGGCTGCAGGCTGCACCCTCATGGGGACCTCTGATGACATAGAGGAGAGGGGGATAACTGGGACAAGGTGTGGATCTGGCCATGGGGCAGGGAGTTCTCCATGGGCTCCAGGTGCCTCTGGGGCCATGGGAAACCCCCCATCCTCCACAGCCTGGTTTCTGCTGGGGCTCCCCAGTAGCCACCCCATACCAGACTGGGGGAATTGCCACTGGGCTCACAGTGCTTTGGGGTCCTTGGGCCGGCAGCAGGGCTGGCTGTGCCTTGGAGGTCCCAGAGCAGCACTGGGACTCTCAGACCAGTCCAGGACTGGCTGCAAGTGTGGCTCCTGGACTGGTCCCAGGGCTGGCCATGCCACTGGGCTCCCAGATCAGCATCAGGGCGAGCTCGGTGTTGGGGCTCCCAAACCCATACAGGGACTCCTGGACTGGCACCAGCACTGGACATGCAAGGGGCTTCCGGACCAGGACCGGGACTCCCGGACCGGCACCAGGATTGGCTGTGAGAGGGGCTCCAGGACCGGCACCGAGACTCCTGCACTGGTGCTGGGACTCTTGGACGGGCACCAGGGCTGGCGTGTGAGCCGCTCGGGAGCCGCTCCGGGACTCCCAGACCCGCACCGGGGATGGCCGTGCGAGGCGCTCCCGGTCGGTCAGTGGAACTGGGCGTGCTTCGGGACTCCTGGAGCGCTACCGGGGATACCGGACCAGCGTCGGGATTATCCCAGAGATCCCGGGGCCGCACCGGGACTTTCGAACCGGCATCGGTCTCAGACCGGCCCCGGGACTGGCCAGGGCTCCCAGACCGACCTCAGGACTCTCGGACTGGCCCCGGGACTGGCCAGGGCTCCCAGACCGACCTCAGGACTCTCGGACTGGCCCCGGGACTGGCCAGGGCTCCCAGAGCGGCTCCGGGACTCTCGGACTGGCCCCGGGACTGGCCAGTGCTCCCAGAGCGCCTCCGGGACCCTTGCCCCACCGGGGTCCGTCCGTGCGCATCTCCCACCGCCGCTCCCGTCCATCCCTCGGCGCTCGGGGCCGGGGCGGTGCCGGGGGCGGTGCCGGTGCCGGGGGCGGCGGGCGGGGCGGTGCCGTCGGGGCGGGCGGTGCCGGTGCCGGTGGCGGTGCCGGGGCAGCCGCGCAGTTTGTCGTGCGGCGGCGGCGAAGGGATGAACGGGACGGGCCGGGGGTGCGGGCGCAGCGGGACAGCGCTGCCGGCCGGGGCTCACCCGCTGGTCAGCGCCCTCATGTTCTCGGCCGGGCTCCTGGGCAACCTCCTGGCGCTGGGGCTGCTGCTGCACGGTCGCCGCGGGCCCCGTCAGCGCCCGCCCGCGCTCTTCCACGTCCTGGTGCTGGCCCTGGTGGTCACCGACCTGCTGGGCACCTGCTCCGTCAGCCCCTTCGTCCTGGCGTCCTATCACCACAACCTCACCCTCAACGCCCTGGCCCGCGGAGGGCACATCTGCCTCTACTTCGGCTTCGCCATGAGCTTCTTCGGCCTCGCCACCATGCTCATCCTCTTCACCATGGCGCTGGAGCGGTGCCTGGCCCTGGGACGGCCGTACTTCTACGAGCGCTTCCTCAGCCCCCGCACGGGTTTGGTGGCCCTGCCCACCATCTACACCTTCTCCGCCGCCTTCTGCTCGCTGCCGCTGGTGGGCTTCGGGCGCTACGTCCAGTACTGCCCCGGCACCTGGTGCTTCATCCAGATGCACCTGGATAACCACCACGGCGGCCGGGAGGCGGCCGGACTGAACGTCACCTTCTCGCTCCTCTATGCCACCCTGCTCCTCTTCCTCATCCTGGCCGTGCTGCTCTGCAACCTCAGCGTCATCGTCAACCTGGCCCGCATGCACCGGCGCGGGCAGCGGACACGCCGCATGGCCTCGCTCGAGCAGCCCCGCGCGGCCTCGGGCTGCGGCCGCCGCATGTTCTCCATGGCCGAGGAGATCGACCACCTCCTCCTCCTCTCCATCATGACCATCACCTTCGTCATCTGCTCCCTGCCCTTCACGGTGAGTGCGGCCGTCTCTGTCCGCCAGGGTGGGGTCCCTCTCCCCATCACCCACAGTTCTCTCCTTCCCTTCATAAGGCTCGCCCCCGAATCCGCTGCCCAAACCTCAAGGATTGAGGTCAAAGCTTTGCTCTTCCCGAAGTTTGGGAGATCCCAGCTTGGCCAAGGCTCTTGGCAATTTGCACATCCCTTGGGGAGCAGAGGGAACGGCTCCCTGTATCCCCAGTGCCAGAAGGAGGATGGGGTGCTGGGATCACAGGGTGAGAGAAGGACAGGATGGTAAGAGGATTGGGTGGCAGGATGGAGTGTCAGGAGGATTGGGTGGCAAGAGAATGGGGTGTCAGGAGGATGGGGTGGCAGGAGGATTGGGTGGCAGGATGGAGTGTCAGGAGGATTGGGTGGCAAGAGAATGGGGTGGCAGGAGGATGGCATGGCAGGAGGATGGCGTGGCAGGAGGATGGTGTGTCAAGAGGATTGGGTGGCAGGAGGATGGGGTGGCAGGAGGATGGGGTGGCAGGAGAATGGAGTGGCAGGAGCAGAGGTGTCCCCTCCCTCCCACACCAGCCAGGCTTAGGCAGGGACCCTGGAGCACACGGTATCACTGCGGTTCCTGGGAGCTGGGCACTCATGGTGGAGGTGTGAGGGATGGCAGAGCAATCAATAAAACGTCCAAAGATGGGGAGGAAGGAGATGCCCTGGGCTGGAGGCAGTGGGTATCTGTGCTGGATGGGTGAGTTATCCCAGATTTCTGCGCATGGAGCTGGAGATGCAGGAGGCAGCACCCACCTCCCTGTTAGATGGAGGTCTCTACTCCTTTGCAACAACACCAGGGGACAGGCACAGAGATGGGTGATTTCTGGGATCAGAGATCCAGCATACAGGCTGCAGAACACCTCATTCCAAGGGTTGTCCCCACATGCCATGCCCCATCCATACACAAGGCTTCCAGCAGAAATCCAGGGCTGAAGCATCACAGCAGAGTGAGGAAGGGAGAAAGCGAGTCTGTGACTCTGCCCTGGGCTCTCCAATCCAAAGGGCCACTTTTCATCCATCCAAATGGTGTTACACTGGGAGCATCTTGGACTCTGGAGCACCTCAATCCCTGCCCGTGTGTGTGAACCCCCATCACAGGCTGTCATTTTGTTCCCATTAGAAGGGAACCCCACCAAGGGTGGGAGTGCAGCCAGTGCTAATTTTGTGCTCAGGGCACTAAATAGACTCTCCCTTCCCTTCATGCTCCCTTTCTTTTCCAAGGGAAAACAAAATAACCACAGGCTGCAGTCGAGCCAGGCTTCAGGGTTTTAGGACAAAAGAGTAATGTCCAAATGCTTGTGACCATGCTGGGAGCCTGACCAAGTGTCCTGAGAGACACTTCAGCTCCTGACAGTGGTCTCACACACATCCTGGGCAGTTTTTGTGTCCCAAAAAAGCCTGGATTTGGCTGCTGTGGTCATGACGAAGTGGAACCCCTTGGTGGGGACACGTGCACAGAGCCCTGCGAGTCTGCTGGGGCAGACAGGATGGGAAAGCGGCGCTGGCAGGGATCCCATGGCCCTGTGGTAGCAGATATAACCTTATCCAGAGCAGGCTTTCCTTTTCCCATCACCCAGCTCCCATGTGGGGATGTGTTTGGCAGCATCTCAAACTGAACGCCACCGGTGCCTCCTTGGGGTGACACTTTCCCTTCTGTCCGGGGCTGCCCAAGGCAACCACCCTTCTCCCAGGAGCAGCTTCCACATGAACCCATCAGGCCACAAAACCCTTCCCAAGAAAACCTACAGCACCCATTGGAAATGCTGCACTACCCACAGCAGGGCCACCTCATGCCCTGGGATGCACCATCCCTGGGTGGTACCCAATGGATCCAAGCTGGAACAGGGATGCTCATGTTTCCCACCCCTATCCAAGCATCCCCTGGCCCCCAAGTGAGGGGGTGGCGAGTTGACCCGTGTGAGTAAGGAGTGCTGAGTCACCATTCCAGGAAGCCCCGAGGGCTGCTGTGAGTCAGCACATTGCAGGAAGGACAGGAGCAGTCCAGCACCCCTCACATGTGTGTTCATCCTGTGTGGTTTTCAAGGTGAGACCCAACCACTTCCTTCAGCAGCCACTGATTTAAGTGTGTTGGGGCCAAACGAAGCGTCGCTCACCACGTGCTGGGAGCAGAGCACAGAGCTGGCTTTCATTTAAACCTGTGGAGGGAGCAAATTTGCTGTGACAGCACAAATCTCCCCCAAAAAACTGCTGAGGGGTCAGATCCTGGAAGCCCAGATTCGGCATTATTTCTGCCTGTGATTTCTCCCTGGTTGAGGGAATGTCCCCTTCTTCTGCTCTGCTCTGCTCTGCTCTGGTGAGACCCCACTGGGGTGCTGTGTCCAGCTCTGGGGTCCCCAGCACAGGGAGGACATGGAGGTGTAGGAGTGAGTCCAGAGGAAGGAGCAAGGTGGTTAAAGAGTTGGGGCAGCTCTGCTGTGAGGAAAGGCTGAGAGAGTTGGGATTGCATAGCCTGGGAAAGAGGTGGCTCCTGGGTGACCTAATTGTGGCCTTCCAGGACCTGAAAGGAGCTACAAGAAAGATGGAGAGAGACTATTGACAAGGGTCTGGAGTGACAGGACAAGGGGGAATGGCTTCAAACTGAAAAAGAGTAGGGTTAGATGGGATACTGGGAAAAAATTCCTGGCTATGACGGTGGGCAGGCCCTGGCACAGGTGCCCAGAGAAGCTGTGGCTGCCCCATCCCTGGGAATGTCCCAGGCCAGGTGGACAGGGCTTGGAGCACCCTGGGCTGTTGGGAGGTGTCCCTGCCCATGGCAGGGGATGGCACAAGATGATCTTTAAGGTCCTTTTGAACCCAAAGCATTCCATGACCCTGTGACTTTGCAGATCCGTGCCTACATGAACAAGTTCAGCAAGGAAGAAGGCCACGACTGGGACCTGCTCGCCCTGAGGTTTCTCTCCATCAACTCCATCATCGATCCCTGGGTGTTCGCCATCCTGCGGCCGCCGGTGCTGCGGCTCCTGCGCTCGGTGCTGTGCTGCCAGGTCACCCCCACGACCCTGGACAGCAGGACTGCATCCCCTGCCAAGGCAAAGCTGGCAGCACAGCTGGAGCCCTGTGGGCAATAGACCCATCAGCCATTCCAGGGGATTCCTGCCAGGCAAAGCACAGCCCGGACAGGTGTTACCAAAGCTCTGCCTTGCGGCTCGTAAAGAGATGTGTCTGCTGTGGGGAGGGCCTGGTGTGGGTGTTCTGGCCAGATGTCACCTGAGAAAGCCCTGGAAAGCCAGTGTGGTTTCTCACAGGGCAAAAAATACAGTGGAACAGGATCAGAAAGGCTGGTGAATACCTGGGTAGGGCTGTCACCCTGGGATGGGGCGGCTCCCACACGGCAAAGGGTGAGGGCTCCGTTCAGCCCCACTGTGGGAGGGTCAGGGGGTGAAGCATGGGGGGCTTTGCTATAACACTACTGCTGGGGGGGATGTTGGGAAGCAGGGCTTCCTGCTGGTGTGCTTCAGAAAGGCCTCTGAGGTTGTTTTGGGGTGCAGGTGGCTCCTGGAGATGGGACTGAGTGTCCATTGTGGGTGCAAACATCCTTCTCTGCCCACAGATCCCTCGGGATTGGGAAGGAGAAGGAAAGAGCAGTGTACCCCCAAGTATTCCCCATTCTTTTGGTAGGCTGGTTGCCTAAAGAAATGCACTTTTCAGGTGTAGATCTCTGTGCATGTGTCTGTCTGTCTGTCTGTCTGTCCCCCCCGCCCCAGAGATTTTAGGTGCCAGTGGGTCCCCAAGGGGCACCAGGGCAGAGAAAAAGCCAAATTGTGGCACTTCCCTCATGGTGTGGCAGAGCAGGGTCTGCAGCCCCTCCCCAGCACCCATTTCCTCAGCAATTCTCTTTTCCTCGTGGTTTGTACAAGGGAAATAAAGAGCCTGACCAGGGAGTGAGAGGTTTTGGTCACAGCCATGAGTTTCAGCCACATCCAGGGTGATGCTGCTGGTGGGTTTTGGGGCATTGCTGCTCTGGAAGTTTTATTTAAAATAAAACCAACTAAACAGAAAAACCCAAGTGCAAAACCATCCAGGTCATCAATCCTGCCCCACTGGACAGTGTCCTCCAGCACCTCTATTTTGTTTCATGGGATGTCTCTTGATCTTTGGGACTGCAGGCAGGTGCCCACCAGGATGAGGGGCATCCAACCCCACATCCCAAGGCCATCAGTGCCCTTGCAGGTTGTTGAGGGTCTCATGGCTCCTGTTTGTGCACACTTTGTCAAGTGATGTGTCTCATTTGGGAGCTGCAGCTCTGCTCAGGAAGCCCCAAAGTGCCGAGATTTGGAGTTTTTCTGTGGTTTAAGAGTTGAGATGATGTAAAAAAATTTCAGTATTATTTAAATAATAAATGTCTCTCAAAGGATCCCGCTGAGTCATGTGTGGGTTTGTGCTTATGATGCACCTCAGGGTAGATGTGGCTCCTGGAGGAAATGTGTCGCCTGCCTGGAGCATCCATGGGATGGAGCCAGGGAATGGGGGGAAAAGACAGAAAGGGGTGCTGACAGGGATGCCTCAAGTTTCCTAAAAAGTGAAAATAAACTGTATTTCAGAGATGTGTGATGACTTTTTTACCTCATCTTTACCTCTGAGCTAACAGAACCCTCCCCCATCTCAGAGCTCTTCCCTAAAACTTCCATATCCTGCAGCCAGGGAAAAGCAGACAAAGTTCCTACCTGTTATCAAAATACAAAGCCAAAAAATACCCACCCTAAGAAAAGGCAGATATTTCAGGCACTTCTGTCAGGCAGCCAAAATCCACAGGAAGTTTACTGGCCTCCGAAATGTGTGTGGGCAGATGTCAGGCATGGGCTGCTATTGCTCAAGCCCTGCCGGCAGGTTTTTGGAAGCACCTCCTGGGTTGGGGGGTTTTGGAGGGGCTGGAATTTTGGGGAGAGGGTTGCAAGATGTGCTTGTGCATGAGGGTGAACTTGGGGTGCTCCCCACAGCAGTGGAATGTCATTATCCACTCCTGGATGCCCAGATTGTGCAGTGTCCCACCCTCTGCTCCGAGGTCATGGTTGCCCCTTCCCAAATTATTCCCCAGTCCATGCAGACCACAGGAGCAAAGACACTTTCTGGCTTCAGGGTTTGGTGCACTCTGTTATGTCTCAGTGTGTGCTTGGCTTGAAAAGGAGCCAAAAGCTTCTGGAAAAGCCGTGGGTCCGTGTGCTTTATTTATCTGGATGGTCATGACCCGGTTGCTCACGCTGGAATTTCAGGACTAGTTGCCTAATTCTCCTCTAAGCCAGAAGGAAAGGCTGTCTGGGGTGCAAAAGAGAAAAAGAAAATTTAAAAAAAAAGGAAAAATGTTGGAAATGCCAAGGGGTTCACATCCTGCTGAAGCCAGCATGCCAATTCATGCCAAGGATTGTGCCAGTGGCGGGAGGGGGACCCAGCAGGACCCATGGCAGCACAGGGGACAACCCAAAGCCAGGATTCTCCTGGTGGCTCTCGCTCCAAGGATTCGCTCCTGCCAACCCCCAGCTCAGCTCCTGACCACTAATTGCCAGCTGCTTGTTTTTTGGGGAGGTTTATGGCTCCTCATCAGGAAATGCAGGGCTGGGAGAAAACCATCCGGCATCCATCCCGCTGGGATCCGCTTTGTGTGACAGTGGAGTCACCCCCCCCAGGGACAAGGGACAGCAATCCCGGCAAGTGGGGCCAGGGAAATGATTTGGATCAAATTTAATGCCAAAATAAAAGAAAAATTGGTGTGTGCAAGGAGAGGAACCCACTGGAAGCTGAGTCTCTCTACATCCTCATGATGTATCCTGAGCTGCTGGCCCTAAAACCAAAAAATGCCCTCAACCCTCCTCCTCCTAATTGCAGAGAAGAAAAGGGCCTTAATTAGAGCTCTGTGAGGAGGAGGAAGACCATGAATCTCTCTGTATCCTGCACAAGGCACTGCTTATATTAATGCCACACAGGAGTCTTTACAAAAGCCAAACTAATGGGCTCTCTGGCCCCACTGACGCGGGTTCTGCTCAAATGCAAGATGACAAAGTGTCATTTCGTTGTCTGTGCAGGCCCTTAATGACCTCTTTATTCCCACACCGGAAACACTCTGGCACAGGGAAGCGCCAGGCAGGTCTTTACGTCTGCATTTCCATCTGGAAACGGAGCTGCCAATGAGGGGCGAGGGAGAAGCCGCTCCCTGGGGACATGGGGTGGCATTTGTAGCACTCCAGACTTCTGGAGTCCTTCTACAGGGACTTCATGCTGTGGCCAGAGGGAGTGGGGAGCTGTGGGATGCAGCGGATTGGGATCCTCTCCAGAAACTGTCATAGAATCATGGAAGGGTTTGGGTTGGAAGGGACCTTAAAGATCATCTCATTCCACCTCCATTACACCTTCCACCAGCCCAGGTTGCTCCAAGCCCTGTCCAGCCTGGCCTGGGACACTTGTAATGATGGTGATGCAATGATTTTGGGAAATGGGCATTTTGGGAGAGTAGAGAAGAAAGGAATGGAGCTTCCCTCTCATTCCCTCCATTTCTGGCGAGTTTGGAACATCTCCTCCAGGTATCTGTGCTGTCAGCAAGGAGAAAACCCTCAGTACTTGGGTATTTTGGACTCCTGGCCGAGCCTGAGGGCTTTGGCTGTGGCTCTGCCAAGGCCACCAAAGCCCCTCGACCTTATTTATGGGGGTCAGGAAACGTGGGCACATTTAGGGGACACCCTGTGATGGTTGGGATGGGATGGGATGGGATGGGAGGGGATGGGATGGGATGGGGTGGGATGGGATGGGGTGGGATGGGGTGGGATGGGTT
>JAWWEV010000167.1:61980759-62011889 GCA_035583235.1 Hafferia zeledoni | reverse complement strand
CTGCCCACCCTCCCAGCCACCAATTCCTTCCCAATATCCCACCTGTCCCTGCCCTCTGGCAGTGGGAAGCCATTCCCCTTGTCCTGTCCTTCCATGCCTTGTCCCAAGTCTCTCTCCAGCTCTTCTGGAGCCCCTTTAGGCACTGGAAGGGGCTCTCAGGTCTCCCCAGAGCCTTCTCCTCTCCAAGCTGAGCACTCCCAGCTCTCCCAGCCTGGCTCCATGTCCCGGATATGGAACAGCAGATGGAAGGGCCGGGACAAAGAGCTGGGTCACATGGGGGTCAATAACCTCATGTTGGTGCAGGGAGCAGAGACATCCATGTGCCCCTGCAAAAGCTGAAAGCTCAGCCCTGTTTTCCTGGGAAACTGCAGGATGTTCCCAGCACAACTGGAGCGCTCCATTTCCCTGCATGGGAGGATGGATGCACAGAGGAGTTTGCCCTTGATGGACTGTGGTGCATCAGGGAAGATTCACTGAATGGGAGAGAGCAGAGCAGGGTTACACAGCCCATCCTGCTGATGACTCAATTTTCAACCATCCTCAGGATCTCAGAGGGATGTTGCACAAGAAAAAAAATCACGGAAAGCTGAGAAGTTCCAAAGGAAATGGACAACAGGAGGCTTGTGATTAAACGGCTTTAGCTCACATCCTTAAAGACACAGATCTACTCCGGGAGCTGTTTGGGGGAGGAATGTAAGGCTGGTCCTGCTGGCTCACGCTGAAGGTCTCTTTGTAGCTTGTCTCCATCAGCAGACATTAGCTGGGATTTAGGGAATGGGGCCAAGGACATAGTAAACCAGAGCAATCTCAGCTGCTGATGGTCAGTGGTTCCCAAAAGCCGACCCAGCCCCTCAGAATTCCGAATCCCCTTTCTGAAGGGACCCCAACTGCCATCAAAGCACGTGGGATCTATCCAAGGATTTACCCATGGGTGGGAAACCCACCTTGTTGGGACAGGAAATGTGAAGGGGTGTTCTCCCAGAGCTCCCCCCAGCTTTGCCAGGTCACTGGGACCGTGAGCACGGGGGAAAAGCTGGGAATTGCAGCCAGCTGGCCCCTCTCCTCCGGTACCGCAGGACACGCCTTGCCAGGGGAATAGTTGAAGCTCTGCCATGGGGAGCTGGGGCTGGCTGGGCTGTGTGTGAAGCCTTTCCCATTCCCTGGGAATCAGAGCAAAGAGATAAAGTAAAATATGTGAGACCTGGTCCCAGATGGAGCTGAGCCCTTAAAACAGACCGTGCTGTGCTGCTGGATGTGATAAAGGAAGAGAGAAATCCCTGCTGGTGTCAAATCCTGGCTTTCTCTCTTACTCAGCCCAGGCATTATTTTGGTGATCCCTGTGTCCCCCTGGGAATGTTGCTGCCTTCCTGCATCCTCCATGGCCAGGCTGCTGGAGTGGGAAGCGCTGCTGGCACCTGGCCATGCCCTGTCACCAGAGCCCTCTTTGCTGCGGGGTCACCGCAGTCTCGATAAGCCACAGGACTTCCCAAGCTGTGAATCAGGAGGGATTTTCTCTGCCTGGTGCAGAACTGCCCTGAGCTGACACAGCCTGAGTCACATTCATGACCTTCCATTTCACTCTCCATGGCTTTCTCCTGACCTGCTTCACTCCCAGGGAAATACATCCCTGTTTGACCAGTCCAAGCACTGGGGACAATCCATGCCAGGCATCCTGGTCCTGGTACAACCCAGAGTGAGGATCCATCTGCCTCCAGTGCAGAAAGCCATTGCCCACCAGTTGCCAACTGGGAGGAAGGAAGGGGTGTCCCTCTGGATGGACAGGGAGAGGGAAGGTTGGATGTCAATCCCATCCTACCCTACTCCTGCTGTGGGTCTCTGCTGCAGATCCCACCCAGGACAGACATCCTGGTGTCCTTGGGAATGGTGGTGGTGCCACTCAGGAGGTCTCCCATTCCCAGAATGGGTGCTGGGATCTCCAAGTCCCTTGGGACCAGTCTCTCAGCACTGCTCCAATATCCAGCAGCCCATCCTGCAGCACAATGTCCAAGCTGCCAGCCCCAAACACCCCCACTCCAACCCCACTGCAAATCATGGGATGAGGATCAATGAACAGGTTGGGGTTTGGTGGCTTTTTCTTCATGGATTCCGGGTTTTGCCGATGCCTCAGGGACAGGGATCAGTGGGAACATGGAGGAGTCTGCCTGATAACTGGGTGGGACACAGGGACACAGGAATGTCAGAGTCAGCCCCATTAGTAAGCCAGCACATAATTAAATCTCCAAAAGTACTTCCAGTGCCTCCATGGTGAGAAAGACTCCGATGAGGAGCTCAGTCTGCCCTCAGAGAAGGAGAAGGAATGAAGCAGGATCCTGCCTGGAGCCTGCAGAGCCTCACTGCTGCCTCCTCCCCAGCTGAGGCAGAAGAGCAAGAGGCTGGCTGCAGGAGAGGCAGAGAGGCCTGGAGCTTTTGGGATTTGTCCCTCTGGGGTCCCCTGGTGTCCTGTGTCCCTCAGGATTCAGAGCCCCTGAGGATGATGTGACAGAGAGTTGCCAGCCCATGTTTTTCATGCTCCTCTTTAAAGGAGGAGGAAGGATGAGCATCACCAGGGTGGGGACCCAGGAGGGGGCAGTGGCCAAGTGAGTCAACCCGCAGTTGTTTCCACCCTGGTTGTCATCCTTAGCCCATTCTCACACTTGGGAGATGGAGCTGTGTCCATCTGGGAGCTGTGCCCTTCCTGTGGAGTGTGTTTTGGGCAGGCTCAGCAGAAGGGAAATGCAGGACTGCTGGGATGGTTCAGGACAGAGGACTGGACTTTGGATACATCCCCCTGGCAAGGAATCCCACCCAGATGTCCTGGGTGCCTGTTGTCCCTGACTGTTTGGGTTTACACCCAGCTCAGTGCGAGCAGGCAGGGCCTTGGCTGAGGTTGCTGAGCCAGTTGGAGCTCCAAGCTGGGTATCTGGAGTGAGGATCTGCTCCATCCCTTTGCTACCTTGTGCCCCCAAAAAGCACAGAGCCCTCGGGGAGCTTGGACCCACCTATGGACACTGAAGGATGCTTCTCATTGGGAGGCAGCCTGTGTTTGGCCAGGCTGCTGCTGGGGATGGTAAGTGGATCTGGGACTTGGGGACAAGATTTGGGGCCTCCTGGGTGCTTGGCAAGGATGATGCTGAAGCTCAGTTGAAGCCTGTGGTCGTCACACTGGAAATACTGCATTGGAGGGACTCTGTCAGGATCCCAGTATTCCCATGAGCCACCCAGTGCCCTCCTGGGCAGGTCTGTGGGGACAGAGACCCCTGCCCATGGTCCCTGGCTGGTGTCAATCTCTTTAGGCTCTCAATTATCCTCTCCTGGCTGTAACTAAACAGAGAGGATGGCTTTGAACCCAATGGTGCTGATTCCTGGGAGGAAATGAGGGGTGCCTGAATGCAGCATCCCTGTGCTGACTAGGGGGGACAGGCTACTTTTCCCCTACTCATCCAGCCCCATGGGATGGGATGTCTCCAAAAGAAGCCCCACAGATGCTCCTCCCCCATCACAGGAAGGGTAATTCATGGACAGACACTGGTCATGTCCCTTTCCCACCTCTGCCCCCTGCACTGGGAGCTGCCCTGGGCTGGGGGACTCTGCCTGCTGTCCACAGATGCTGTTCCAGCTTTGCTCCTGAAAGCTTTTCCAGTTATTTTTGGGCAGCAAGTGCCTTTCCAAATATTTGCCTTGGTGTTGGTGCCTGGCCCCACTCACAGCCAGGGCTCCTCCCCCTGCCCACTGCTGTGCTGAGCTGAATTCTCCCGACTGTAACATCCCTCACACACCCACATCCAGGATCCCACCTCTCCCCATGGGCCAATTCTCCCACCCATCTCCCCACAACAAGGCCAGAGTCCACAGAGAGCCACTCAGAGCATCTCTCCAGGGTAACCCAGTCTTCCAAAGCTCCCTCTTTCCTACATGGGTCACTCACAAGCCCAGCTGCAGGAGACTCCAAGCCTTCCAGCTCAGCAGGAGCCTGAGGAGGTGCTCCATGCCCTGCACCAAGGCTCTGCTCTGCACTCTTTTCCAGGCCTGGAGCAAGGCTGGGCTAGGGACATCATGGATTTCATTCACAATTGTCTTCTTCAGGCCTGGAGACAGGAGGAAACTGCCTAAAGTTGCATCAGGGGAGGTTTAGATTGGATATCAGGAAACATTTTTTTCATGGAAAGAGTTGTCCAGCACTGGAACAGGCTGCCCATGGCAGTGGTGGAGGGATTTAAAAGCCCTGTAGATGTGGCACATGGGGACATGATTTGGTGGGACTTTGCAGAGCTGGGAGAACACCTGGACTTGATGATCTTAGAGGTCTTTTTCAACTTAAATGTTACCATGATTCCATGGCTTTGTCACCTC
This sequence comes from Hafferia zeledoni, assembly GCA_035583235.1. Classification (NCBI taxonomy): domain Eukaryota; kingdom Metazoa; phylum Chordata; class Aves; order Passeriformes; family Thamnophilidae; genus Hafferia; species Hafferia zeledoni. The sequence goes on along the minus strand of JAWWEV010000167.1, from coordinate 62,007,539 downwards.
TGAGCGTCCTGCTTTTTCTCTTCACAGCTCCATGTGCAGAGTGAGCCCAGCCCGTGAGCCTGGGCAGGGGCCAAGGGAGAGGCCACCACCAAGGTCAGTGACACGACTATTTGTGATGCAAACAAGCCAAGAAATCCCTATCCCATGGAGCAAACCTTCTTCCCAACCTCCCTACCCTGCTGGAGGGCTGAGAATCACCCTCCAGGCCTGGGAGCCATCCCACAAGAGCCCTGCTGGGGAACTGGCCCGTGCGTTGCCACCAAGAGCTGAATCACAGTGTTGCAGCCGCTCTTTCGACACACAGGAGGGATTTGGCAATCCCTGGGGCTATTAATAGAGCCAGGCTGCTCCCCTGGGCCCCACTCCTGGCTGAAGGAGAGCAGGAGAGCCAAGCAAACTCCAAGGGAGGCCAAGGGCTGAGTTTACCTAAGGAGAGGTCAGGAAATAACCTGTCGGAGTGCAGGAACCGGAGCCGTGCCCTCTCCCCAGTTATCGCTTCCCGTCTCCGCGCCGGCTCCAAGAGCCAAGAGGGAACAATGAACAATGGAGCCAGCGACGTGGTGCAGAGGACCTGCCACCTTCCCAGCCCCCCAGAACCCCCTCTGCAGTGACAGGGGGAAAGACACTGCGAAGGGATCACTGTGGGATGGTCCATTGTGGTTGTTGCTCTTCCAGCCTGGACCTGGACTTCATCCACTGGGTGTGAGTCACAAGCAGTGAGGTCCCTGCCTGGACCCAGCCTGGGAACAGAGGACGCTGCAGCCGTGGGTGTTGTCCCAGAAGGAGATGCTGGAGGTGGAGCACCTCCACTGGGAAGGGAAAATACAGAGAGAAGGTGTTTTATGAGGAGCTGGTTTGGGCTGCTCATCCCAGCTCCATCTCAGTCACCAGCTCCACGAGGATGGAGCCAGTCGTGCCCTTGAGACACAACCCTTGCCCATGGTGGGCATGGGACAGAAGGGATCCATTTGCAAGCTAAAGCCTGGGGTCTGGGGCTATGTCCCTGGACCTGTTGCATTTTTAGCTGTGGAAGTGCCAGGTGGAAAAGCCATGGGAAAAAACATCCCACTCAGCTGCCACCTCTCATCTCACATCCCAGCTCCATCCTGCCCCTGCCCCCTCCCTTCCCCAGCACAGCTCCTCAGCCACCTCCAACTGTGCCAACAGGGTACCAGTTGCTCCCCATCCCACCACTGGAGTGACATCTGTCTGTCTGTCTGTCTGTCTGTCTGTCTGTCTGTCTGTTGGTCCCCAGATTCCCCCAGGTTGGTCCCCACCACTTCCCTACACTGACAGGCAGCAGGGAGCTGGTTTGGGTCTGGCCAGTGGGACATGCTGGCAATGACAGACACCCCAGGCACTGCCAAGCCACAGGATCTTTCTCCCATCCCCTCAGGTGATGTCAAGCTCACAAGGAACACAGCCCCAGACTGCCAGGATGGATTGCACCACCCTTGCAAACGTGGGTGCCCCAGGGGCTGAGATCTGGCTGAGGCCATTCCAGAAAGCCTCAGCAGGAGACAAACCTTACCCGGCACCTCTGGCAAACAGTCCCGGATGTGGCTCCGCCGCTGCTGGCACTGCCCTGCGGCAGAGGAGGGTGCCTGGGACATGGATCCTGGCCAAGCCATGCTGGAGGCAAACCTGCCCTGCAGGGAGAGCATCTCTGCCAGGCCGAGCCACCAGATGGCATGGAGTGACTGTTTCCTCCTGTCCCCCAGCCCTGCCAGACTCCCTGTCCCCACACAGCACCAGACACTGATGAGCTCCAGGGACAAAGCCAGCTCACCAGGTCTTGTCCTGCTCCACATTCTGGCAGCACTGCTGGAGTCTGTCCAGGCAGATCTACCTTTCCCATGCCCCTGCTCCTGCCTTGCAGCATCTCCCTCCTGGGGACAGTGGCCTCTCCTGCCTCCTCCCTGCTGTTCCTGCAGCTGTATCCCTATGGCACAGCCACAGGAGAGCCTGGCCATGGAGTGAGACTTGCTGGGAGGGAACAGTAGCCAGCAGTGGTCCAAGCCTGGGACTGTGGCCAGCAGTGGTCCAGGATGGGCTGAGAACAGCCAATTTGGAAAATCCACCTTCCAAAGCAAGGACTTGTCTTTTACCACCCTTATTTTGCTCAAAGGATGAAAAAGCTGGGAGAAACACTGTGGTTGCTTCCCATGCCCCATGGTTTGGAGACCAGCAGGCACATCCATAATCCTTCCTCCAGAAGCTTTTAAACATGGAAAACAAAGCACACACTCCTGATACTCCCTCTGCCCTGCAGGGAGCACTGCTGGGAGCCTTCCTCCCCCCTAACAGGTGATGATGGTTTTGTAGGAGTCCTTGAGGATGGTGAGAGATCAGAGAATCACAGAATATCCTGAGTTGGAAGGGACCAACATGGAGAGTTTCTTATTGTTTTGGACGGTAAATTGTTTTGCTTTCTAGGATAAGCACATAATCCTTTTTTATGTGTGTCTGTATCATTATTTTATCTCCTGATCAACTGCTGACATTTAAACACCCCCTGAAAGGCTCCTGAAGCACATCCAAATGTCCACCTTTGGAGCAGTGCTGAGATAAAGCCCCATCAAAAGAAGAGTTTGGTCTGAAGCTGTAAATAGCCCATCCATATCTGCCAGGCCATCTCCAGCTCAGCCTGCACTCCAGTAGCATCACTGAGGGAGTCAGATCCATGGTTTATCCAGACAAACACATCTTTGGTTGTTAGATGGTTGAAGAAGGAGCTGATAACATCAGAGTTCCTTGGGATCTCACCTCAGCACCAGCACTGCTGACACAGGGAGAGATGTCAATGTTCACGCAGGCCCTGGTGACCCCTGGCTGCCTCCTGCTGTTTAGGGAGTAGAACAGCAAACCAATCATCTCAATCCTCCAGATTGCTGGGATTCACTCCGTCCCTCACAGCTGCCCCCTAGAGCTCTCCCATCTACTCTCTCCTCACTCAAGATCTTAATTTAAGGCCGGGTTGGATGAGGCTGGAGCAACCTGGTCCAGTGAAAGGCATCCCTGCCCATCCAGGGGGTTGGAGTGGATGCCCTTTAAAGGTCCCTTCCAACCCAGACCACTCTGTGACTCTGGCTTTATAAACACCCACTGAGTGTTTCTTTCTGCCCCAGATCCAGAGTGGTTACAAACAGCTGAGTGCTGGAGCTTTTCCTCTGGCAAAGGGATGCAGCCACCATCAAACTGTCCCCAGTATTCCTAATGTTTTCCCCCATCTATACATATCCCAGCAAGTATCTGCCTCCATAGGTTTCCCCATTTTCCCAGAGCAGCTGTGGCTGCTGCATCCCTGGAAGTGTCCAAGGCCAGGTTGGAGAGGGCTTGGAGTGACCTGGTCTAGTGAAAGGTGTCCCGGCCCATGGCAGGGGGTGGAACAAGATGGTCTTTAAGATCCCTTCCAACCCAAGTGCCTGCTTGTGCTACACAATGAAAAAGATATTTTCTATTGGAAAAGAAACCCAAACAAACTCAAAGCCACCTGATGTGGTGCAGGAGCCTGACCTGCATCCACAGCAAATCCAGCTGTCCACCCAGCTGGATGCTGGCAGGAGCAGGACGTGGTCAGGCACATCCCTTCCCCAGGTCACCATGCTGGCACTGGTAAGGTGGGCTCAGCTCGGGACTCCTGGCACTCCAACCCAACCTAGGGGGCTCGAGCTGGATCCCACTGTTGACGCCGGGGATGAAGCCAGCAGAGCCAGGACTCCCTTGGGAGCAAACAGCACCCACAAAGGATTACACTGGGAAGCCGTTTCGGACCTCCCATCCCTTTGGGGCCAACGCTCCAGCGTCCATCCAGCAGCACCGGGAGAGGCAGCGACTCGCGCAGGCACAAAGGAGATGTGGCACTGACCCCTAGTGACAAACTCCTGCCCCGATCCCGCACCGGACACGGGCTGCGGCTGAGAAAGGACACGTGGACAAGAGCGGGGATGTGCGAACGCTCCTTGTCTTGCACAAACCCTGTGGAAGGAAGAGATCCCACCCCAGGACAGCGGCCCCTGCTCCCACCACCCAAGACAGACGCACACCGAGTCTACTTGGGATGGAGTTTATTTAAAACATCAATGACACAGCCAAATACTGCACTTCACCTGACAGAGGGCAGGGTTAGGTGGGATATTGGGAAGAAATTTTTCCCTGTGAGGGTGGTGAAGCACTGGAACATATTGCCCAGACTGGCTGTGGCTGCCCCATCCCTGGAAGTGTCCAAGGCCAGGTTGGACAGGGCTTGGAGCAACCTGGGATAGTGGAAGGTGTCCCTGCACATGGCAAGGGGTGGAATGAGATGGCCTTTAAGGTCCCTTCCAACCCAAACAATTCTGGGATTCTGGGATTAGAGACAGGATGGGAAATGACCAATGTACAACTCATGGGGTCCGGCAGCGTAAGGACCTTACAGAGCAGAGAAATGCCAGGAACTCACGGAGGATCTGTTCACACCCTGACCTGCCCCTTCCCTTGGGAACAGTGCCTCTGATCAGCATGCTGCAGTTTATTCCTTTAAATACATACATTTTGGCTCAAAGCCTGTCATTCAGTCCAAAAATGGCCTGTTTCAATTAAGGGCTTCAAGGAGAGCTCAGGCCTAATGATCTATTTCTGGGCATTTCAAAATACTCCCAACCATGTGTGCTGTTTGCAGGATGAGAAATACAGTTTACAACACTCTTAGCAGTTCCTTACTGTTGATTTTCTCCTTCTCAGGAATTTCAGAGCCCTAAAGAGTAGGAGGAGGGTCTGACCCTCCTGGTACATCTCAGCAGTGCTGTGGAAGGGAGATGTTTATTGAAGGAGGTGGGATGATCATGGAATCCCAGAAGGGTTTGGGCTGGAAAGGACCTCAAAGACCATCTAGTTCCAACCCCCTGCCATTTGTTGTCCCCAGGAGATGGGCTGGAAAGCCACTTCCCCAGGTTTTGCATTTCCCCACCTAGTTATGGATGGGAAGCAGCTCCATCCCATCTTGGAAGAGTCCAGCCTTGCCCTTCATCTCCCTCTCCACAGACCTCACTCCCAGCACCATTCCCAGCTCAGGAAGCACCAACCTCGCCGCTGTCACCAAGAGCAAAGAAACATTGAGGCTGCAAATAACCTCCTGGGCTTGTGCCCAAGAAAATGCCAGCAGTGAGGAAAGCCATCTCCCAACCTGCCCACCCTCGGGATTTGCTGGCAGAGTTTCGTCTCAGCTATTCAGGGCTGTTGTGTGAGCTGAGCTCTGGCCTCTGGAATAAATCTGCTTTAAAACCAGAACTTTCTCTTAGCCCCAAGGATGAACATGCTCATGAATTCAGGCCACCAGCCAGGTGTAAACACAACCAGGTGCTGGTTGGAGCAGCCCAGGAGTGGGTGGAATGTTGGCCATCCTGGCTCCACATGGTTCTAGTGCAGATGGAATTGCAGGACTTGCTGACACACATCAGTGGAGCTCCTGCTGCGACCAGGGAGAAAAAAGGGCTTTTTATCTTGGAATTGCTCACCTCTTCCTGAGGTGATTCCTGAAGAGATTTAGGGAAACTGCAGAGCAAGGCTGTGCTGATTTGTCTTTCCCAGTGCAGTTCTGGGAGCAGCCAGGGAACAACATGTGGGATGTACAGACACATCTGTGGCATTGGAAACAACCAGCACGCTGCAGCTGGGAGCTGCTTTAGCCCCTCACCACTCATTTACAGCTCAAACCACTGCTCTCCTCGGTGTAGAGGCACAGGAAGGGCTGGGAAAGTGTGAGGTTTCCCTGGGCAGGGCCACATTTCCCTGCCCCAGCTCTCAGAGCTCGCTGTGTCTCTTGCCCTGCTTCTCCCTGGCTGCCAGTCTGGGGGCTGTGCCCCGCAGGTCCCTCCCAGGGGACCCCACTTTCTCTGCCATGGCCTGCTGGGATGGCTCTTCCCCCATGGCAGTGTGCCCTCCTGGCATTTGGGGTGGCTGCTGTGCTGGCACGTCCCCAGGTTGGTGGGAATTGTGGAGGGAGAGCTCGGGCATGGCCGTGTCCATCATCTGAAGGAAGTTGTAAGCTGGGAGTGGTGGTTTCCAGTCCTCCTCAGACAAGGTACCTGCAAAGCAAACACAGTCCCACGTTGGTAAGTTGAGAGTTATGCCCCACCCTCCATGGATAATTCCCTTTCAAAGGAATTATGGCTTTTTTTGCCTTTCCAGAAAATACAAAATTAAAAATCCTTTCTTAAAAATCATAGAATAGTAGAATCCCAGGATGGTTTGAGTTGGAAGGGAACTTAAAAATCATCCAAGTTCCACCCCCTGCCATGTGCAGGGACACATTCCACTAGCCCAGGTTGCTCCAAGCCCCATCCAACCTGGCCTTGGACACTTCCAGGGATGCCACAGCTTCTCTGGGCACCTGAGCCAGGGTCTGCCCACCCTCACAGGGAAGAATTCCTTCCCAATATCCCAACTAACCCTGCCCTCTGGCACTGGGGAGCCATTCCCCTTTACCCTGTCCCTCCAGGCCTTTGTCCAAAGTCCCTCTCCCGCTTTCTGAAGGAAGACTTATCCATTCTGCCTTCCTCCAAAGCCTCATCAGGCTGATCAAGGCAGGAGGGATGCAGTGAAAAGCTTCACAGCTCATGCCAACCCTTTGTGTCCCAAAGACCACAGCAAAACACCAGCTTCCTTATCCTTTCCTATCAAAAAAAACCCACTGCAAGATGCCTGAAGAGGAGCTATTTCTTACAGAGACAACTGAGAGTCAGGAGATGTTCTATCAGCAAGCTTGTTTCAGGTCTGTTTGGAGCACCAGGATTGCACAGCCAGGTTTGGGGATTATCAGTGGGAAGAGATGCCAGTTCCCAACTGTCCACGTTTGGCTTCGAACATTAAACAGTCCCAGAGCAAACTTGTGAGTGTGGGCACTGTCTCCTGGCTGGACTATTTGTACTTCTCCAGCTGTAACAAGCAGAGCTAGTTTTTCCATCATTAAATTCCAGGGCAGACAATTTATTGCATGTAGTGTCTTCTCATAAACAGACTGGAGCTCACAGTGTGTGCTTGGGAACGTTATAAACCTGAGTCCACTTACTGCTGGGAATCTCCAGTCCTGCTTGGAGCTTCTCCAGCCAAGACAAGATGTTCACTTCAGTGATGGACTGTTCTGGTGGGAACCTGAACACCTGACCCCCACCATTAAGGTTCACCCAGACGAGAATGGGCAGCGAAGGCACAGTGGCAAAGTACGACCTCAGGATCCCATATCCCACTGGAGTCTTCTTCCTGTTGGGAAGAGGAGAGTCAGGTTTGGTAGCACAATGGGATTGAGAACCAAACCATCACCAAATCCCTAAGGTGACACCCAACAAAGCACAGTTTTGCCTGGGAGAAGTAGAAGAACCGTCCCTGGAAGTGTCCCAGGCCGGGTTGGACAGGGCTTGGAGCAACCTGGGATAGTGGAAGGTGTTCCTGCCCATGGCAGGGGGTGGAATGAGATGGGCTTTGAGGTCCCTTTCTAAGCTCATGGCACTATATACAAGCTCAATGCCTTAAGGAACCTATTGGGATCTAGTGGAGAAGGAATGGACATGAGATTGGATGTACAAAGAAATCCTTGAGCAGGGAAATTGCTGTAGGAAGAGTGAAATGTTCTCCACCTTAAGCCTTAAAGAACAGCTGACACAGGAGAGGGACAGGTCCTGCAGCCCCCCAGGATGAGTCCCTGTTTGCAGGGAGAGCTGCCAGCTCCTTCCAGCCCAGCTGCTGCTCCTGCCCCATGGCAGCAGCAATTCCACAGGGATGGAAAGGCAGGAGCTGATGCAGAGGGATGTGCTCAGACAGTCCAGCCCTGCGAACTTGCCCAGGGGTGGGGATGGGATGGCAACTTCCCCAAGTGACACAGAGAGAGCAAGAGGAGGAAGGACAGGGACAGCAAACCCATGAAGATGCTGAGTCCTTCCAGCACTATTTTAAGGCTGAGAGTGACACTCTGGGTCTGAGATGGCTCTTGCCACAGGAATGAGATCCTCTTTCTAGGATAAGGAATTTTTGACAAGGCATGAAGTGCCAGGACAAGAGGGAACAGCTTCCCACTGCCAGAGGACAGGGTTAGCTGGAGTACTAGGAAGAAATTCTTGGCTGTGAGGGTGGTGAGGTCCTGGCACAGGTGGCCCAGAGAAGCTGTGGCTGTCCCATCCCTGGTAGTGTTCCAGGCCAGACTGAATGGAGATTGGAGCAACCTGGCCTAGTGGAAGAAAAATGTCCCTGCCCACGGCAAGGGGTGGAACGAGATGATCTTTGAGATTCCCTCCAACCCAAACCATTCCACCATTCCATGACTCTGCCCTCCTTTGTGGCAGTGCCCTTTTGCACTGACATAGGACAGCTTTTTGTTTCTCAGGGAGCACGACCAAAGGCTGATGTGTAGGTGGGGAAGTTCCAGGGCACTCATCTCATGTGCTTTACTGGCAAACAAATCTCCTTCTCTCTGAAAACATGTGCATTCCCCTTAGCTCACCCAGCCCACGCTGGACGGCGCTGCCCAGACTTCAAAGCACGTTATGATTAAGCCACTGAGGTGTCTCTGGGCTTAGGCACAACAAACAGAGCCTAAAAATTAAAAATGCAACTAGGAAGGGGAGGATTAAAAAAAACCCCCTTTCCTACAAGTCTTTATTTCTTAGCTCTTGGATTCATTGTTTCCTGAATACATTTTTAAGTTTGCTTTATGGAGCTTCTTCTGGCTGAACTTTCTTCTCCCAGTCAATGACCAGTCATTCTCTCTAACTGCTGGTGGAAAATCACCATAAGACATTCCAGGAGGGCAAATTTCATTTTTTTTCACTCCCACATGCAACAAAACTACAAGTAACACCAGACCCAGGGTCAGGCTACTACACAATAGCTTTGAGAACATTTTCCTCTATCGAAAATTATTTCTGCAATCAATTAAACATTTACTAATTTCACTTTGGCAGGCAATTTTGCAGCTGCCCAGAACACTGACTGAATCATTGCCAGATGGCTTGACCTCCCAACTCATGATGATTTCAGACCCAATAATCAAATTACCAGCTTGTGTTTTCAGTAATTGCAGCCTCAGTTTTTTTCTTGCCCTAGAAACGCTCGGAGTGAGCGGACGGAAAGGAGGAAAGAGGTTTTCACACACTCACAGGTTCAACCAGCAAGCCACAAACACCTGCTGGGGGCTTCCTTTTGCCAGCTTCAGCATTTCCTTGCTTTCCATTTGACTGATGTCACCATCAGTGAACAGGATGAGGAAGGGCTTTGTGAGCTGCAAGTACTGCGGCAGATTTTGCACGGTGATTTCGGGCTGCAAGGCATCAAAACAAGAAGTTGGGGTTGATGGGGAGGAGAAAACGGGAGAAAATTAAGACTTCCTGTCCTTACAGGAGGAGTGCAGGGGTTAAGGAAGGCTGGGGTGTGCAAAGGCTGGAGACCAAGCAGTGCTGGGATTTTGGTGCACGCTGGGGATGAACACACCCAACCCTGCCCATTGCACACCAAGTCTGCAGGAGAGCTGAGACATGGGGGGTGTGAGCAGAGGAATCACAGAATCACAGAATCACAGACTCATAGAATCAGCTGGGTTGGAAGAGACCTCTGAGATCATCAAGTCCAACCCTTGATCCAACCCCACTTTGATCACCAGATCATGGCATTCAGTGCCACGTTCAATCTCAGTTTAAAAACCTCCAGGGATGGTGAATCCACCCCCCTCTCTGGGCAGGCCATTCCAAGGAGGGACAAGCAAGGCCAGCTCATCCCAGCTCCACATGTTATGGCTACACCCAGTCTCCCAAAGCCACGTGGACAAGGCTGGGAGCAGAGCCCGTGAGAGGCCAAGCCACCAGAGTAGCAGATTGTTGACTATGAGGCCATTCCATCAATTCCAGGGTCTCCTGCCCCGAGGCCACACAACAACCAGCACATTTCTGTCCACACTCCTTGATCCAAGCCATAAAATTTAAAAACAAACTCAGCATGATGGAAGCAACGAGCGACATGTTTGTTTTGGAGATTATCAGGGAAAATGGACACTTTTATTCTCTTTTACTTACAAAAACGTCCAGCAGTTCATGTCTGATCATCTGCACCATGTCCTGCACGCTCTGTTTGGACAAAGCAATGCCCTCCACGCTCCGGCCTCCGCTCCGGGCAAGGAGGAGGGCGGGGGGGGACACGGAGTATTTCTGGGATCTGAAAAAGAGGGATGGCAACAAGGATTGGCTGGAGGACTGGACACACTCCAAATGTGCTGCACACATTGCTGGCATCCCCCTGGAGACAAGTAGGGACAGGGAAGTTCCATCCCTGGAAGTGTCCAAGGCCAGGCTGGACAAGGCTTGGAGCAACCTGGGATAGTGGAAGGTGTCCCTGCCCACGGCAGGGGATGGGACAAGATGAGTTTTCACTTCCTTTCAGCCCAAACCAGTCTGTGATTCTCTGAATTCTGGTGTCACGACCTTTGAAAAATTTCCAGCAGCCTTTGAAAAAACAAACTAGACATGCCCCCAAAAAAACTGCTGAGGCCACTGCTGATTTCCTCTGTCTCACCCCTCCTCTGAGCAGTGACATCTGGAGCCTCCAGGGCTGAAGTTCCTCAAACTTCCAGAAAAATGCTCTTCCATCTTGGTGTCCTCCCTGACCTTTCATTGCTCAGACTTCTCCTATTTTTGCTTTCCCCACTTTCTCAGCTTTTCTTTAAATACCCTTGAACTCTCTTACCAGAAGAGCACCGAGGAACAAAGCCTGAGCTACTGCCCCAAGAGTTTGTGGGTTTAGCCTGTGGATGTTGCTCTAAAGTGGGGTTGGACTTCACTAAAATTTTTGTCTTGTTCCTTAAGCCAAAAATTAGACCTCCTGGAGCTTATTTTGTGTGAGTTGTGCCCCTTGGATGAAGCCTGAGACCTTCTGTTTGCCTTGGATGAGGCAGAGTGAAGCCCTGGGTGGGTATTTGCACCACCCAACTTTAACTGTGAGAAGAAAAGAGAAGTAGGAAGAGAATCCCAGAATCCCAGAATGGTTTCGGTTGGAAGGGACCTTAAAGACCACACAATTCCACCCCTGCCATGGGCAGGGACACCTCCCACTATCCCAGGGTGCTCCAAACCCTGTCCAGCCTGGCCTGGGACACTCCCAGGGATGGGGCAGCCACAGCTTCTCTGGGCAACCTGTGCCAGGGCCTGCCCACCCTCATAGTTAAGAATTTCTTTGGGTCATCAGTGACAAAGCAAGTGGAGGGAACTGCAGATAATTTTGATTTACCCAAGGCATTCCAGCTTTTTTCATTTACCTTTGTAAATCCAGCCCTGAGCTAAGCTTTCCTCTTGCAGCCTGGACTCCCAAGTTCTGCTACTCAAAAGAAGTTCAGTCTCACACCTCTTTGAATCCTTTGAGCTGTGAGGAAGATCCTTAAATTTTCCTCTCTGTTGTTTTGCAAATTAATCTGTATTTACTGTTGATTAGAATGGCAAAACCATGAAAAAAATAATTCAGGGATTTTGAACTTCCTAAACTTCCAGAGGTTTTAAAGAGCTTCTCTGGCTTGGTCATGGATGAGAGGAGGTGAGAACTCTTGCTCCCTGTTTCTAAAATATAGGAACTTGTACTAGATAAGGGGCTGGGAGGGTGGGCAGGCCCTGGCACAGGTGCCCAGAGAAGCTGTGGCTGCCCCATCCCTGGGAGTGCCCAAGGCCAGGTCAGACAGGGCTTGGAGCAGCCTGGGCTGGTGGGAGGTGTCCCTGCCCATGGCAGGGGGTGGAACAAGATGGTCTTTAAGGTCCCTTCCAACTCAAACCACTCTGGGATTCTATTCTATGATTCAATAAGGAAATCTCTCCTATACTGCCAGAAACCCACCAAATTCCCCAGCCAGAGTCAACCCTGAAATCCCTTCCCATCTTCCTGGTCCTGGGGGGTTGATTTGTTGCTTACACAGCTTTCTATTTATACAGCAGGGCCAGCCAGTGGGTAACACGACCCTTGCATTTACATCAAAAACATCTGCAAACAAATACTTGGCAGGAACCTGAGACATGGATGTGGAAATTAAAAACCACCTCATTCAAAGCATTTCTTCCTCAATGCCTTTTCTCCCTTCATTAGTGACTAGGCAGCAGGTGCCTGCTGAGCAAACAGCTCTGCTAACAACATTCTCTGTGTGTGTCCTCTAGACCTTTTTCTCTGGGAAGAGGGGAATCAGCACCCCGTGACCTGGGAGGCACAAATATTTTCTCCTTGAGCAGAAGAATAGCTTTTCTTTTTCTTAAGAAGGGAAGTGAGCCTGGGTCTTGCATAAGGAATTCCTGTAAGTGTCTACTCTCTACGCACAGCTGAGAAGATGCTTAGCTACAGTAGCTTCAGCCACAAATCACAGCCAGGATCCAAATTTGGCAGAAGGAGTATCAATATAAACTGTACTAAATATTCCAGCTAAACAGGAGCAGGCTGCAGATTCCTGAACAGGAGCAGGGAAGTGTGTTCTTTAATGTGTCAGTGCTGAGAAAACACAGGCTTTTCCTACCGGTCCCTTGTAAGACCACCCTGTGCTCCTTTGCTTTTTGAAGGAAAGTCTTGGGGAGTTATGATTTTGGGACCTGCCCAGTCGTCTCCCACCCCAACCTGGCACTGCCTCACTTCCAAGATCCAGCTATGGAGCCCAGTTTGGTTACTGGAGATGTATTCCCAAGGCACTTTTATTTTGATTCTCCCAGAAATTCCTGTGTCTCTTCAGGGACACATTAAATCTGTAGGAAACTAATGAAAATAATTCCCTGTTGCAATACAGGCTGTTAAACCCACACCTGAAAAACAGGCCAAGGGCCTTCTGGGATTTTTAACTCTGCCTTGATAGCTAATTCCTGATGGAAATGAGATGCCAGGACAAGCTGAAGATTCCCCCTGGACCTGAGCACTGGGCACTGAAGCATCTCTCACACTCTAATCCAAAGCACTTTGCCCCTTGCTGGAATCTTAATGGCACAGTTAAGTGTTCACATCCCATTAGCTCCAAGGTGGCTTAAAGTTAGGGATGGAATTGATCCTTATTCCACCAAGAACTGGCCAGGGAAGCCTTGACTTTGCCTTCACCACACGTGCAGCAGGAAGGCTGCTGTATTTTTCCAGCACTCTTCCTCCCAAAGCTCTGTGTAGAAATGGTGGTAACACCTTGATCTTGCCAAGAGGAGGTATAAGGGGGGAACACTTTCCAGAAAAAAAAGATCCATGCTAAGAGGATGAAGAGATAAGAGGCAGGTTCCTCCCCATCCCTGGCAGCTGCAAACACCTCCCAGCCAGATGTGAGTGTTCATGGGGAAGTGGATAAGACCAAAGCTCCAAGGCAGCTCCATGGCAAGACAGCTTTTATTTCAAGACTTCCAAAACCTCTTCCAGCACCCAGACACAACGGCCATTCCACAGCCTCTCTCCTGGCTGCTCTTGGCAACTGGGGACAACTTCAGAGCAAGGGAAAGGAATGCATGAAGAGAATGGCCAGGGGCAATCCATCCCTTTTTCCTGATGGAAAGAGAATGGCAGAACTGTTTTTTCTCCCTCACACACTGATGGTATAATTTTTCCAGCCTGTTTTTTCCTCCATAAAAGTTTGTATGATGAACACAATCAGATCCATGGGGGCTGGCAGGGCTGGAGGACTGAACAAGGCTCAGTGAATAGACCATGGACAAGAGCCAGAGCCAGAGCCAAGGTGAAAACTCCCTTGGGATGAGTCCTGAACAATCCCCCAGTCTCCCTATGGGATAAAGTCACTCAGCCTGGCCAGTGACACTTGCTCCAGGTGCTGCCTTTCACTAAATGCAGAGCAGTTTGAATAATTCCCAAAGAAAAAGAGAAACAACTTACAAAGCCAGGGCATCATCTTCCAAATACATCCCCATCTTTACGTGGCCACTTAGGATGTTTCCTGCCTCTTCAAAAGCTTCCCTGGCTGGAAAAAAGGGATAAAAATACAACAATAAACACTAGAAAGAGAGGTGTGGAGGTTCCTTCTGGAAACCAATTGATGCCTGGACACGTAACCCCCTCCCACAGCAAACTGTTGGGAATGAAACCAGGATTAGAAGCTCGTGAGAAATGGCTGCAGCTCAGGGCCACGGGCCACAGGAGGAGGAGCTGGCAGAGACCACGGATCAGAGCAAAATTCCCCTTCTGAGAACAGTATTTGCTCTTCAGTCACTGAGTTTCCAGGATCTGCACAACAGAGGCACTGCTGGAAAAGGAAATGTCTTTAAGGACTTCAAGCTCGTTAAGTGTTCTTAGAAACAGGAGCAATTATAAGTCTAAATAGAAATCTTGCAAATCCCAGTGACCTCTGGGAAATGACGGAAGACTTTACTGGAGCACTGTCAAGAGACCAGAGATAAACCAATCTCTGCCACAAGTGCCTTAGTTTGTTACAGGGACTGTTACAGGATGGGGAAGGACCACATTGGGGCTCTTTTGATCCATCACAGCTGACACTGAGAGCAGATCCCCCAAAGGAAGCTGACTGCAGAACTGGCTTATTTCCTTATAAAACAGCCTCAGACTTCATAGAATCCCAGAATGGTTTGGGTGGGAAGAGACCTTAAGGCTCATCTCATTCCACCCCCCACCATGGGCAGGGACACCTTCAACTATCCCAGGTCACTCCAAGCCCCATCCAACCTGGCCGTGGCTTTCGGCAGTTGGATCCCCAGGAAAGCCAAGCTTTGTGGGAACATGCAAAGCACTGTGTGAGAGCTTGTGAAATGCAGTCAGAGACCAGAGATCCAAACAGCTGCTGCCAAAGGTGGGGTGGGAACAGGGTGGATTTCAACACCACCACAACCACCCCTCCTCCTCCTTCGGATTGAGCAACCGAAAGCAACAAAAAAGGCTCTTCTGACTTATGGAGGGTGAGAAATCTCCCTCTGTGGAGAAGTCAGCTTTTTCCCAAGAAACAAGGCTGTATCTCAGATAGAGCCATGATAAATGTTGCTTTATACCTTCAGTAAGATCAGTCAGACACCAGCTGTGCTTCTCAGAACATTCACTGCCACAGCAGGATGGGCTCCTGGGATGGGTGACTCACCTCAGTAGATGGGGCAGCCTCACAAATGGTCACTTTTGGGCTCTTTGACTCCTCTTTTCCAGCTACACTCACAGCCTTACTTTCCATTGGTTCCCACAGGGAGCATAAACTGTCATTTACGCTGTTTTCCTTTTCAAATGGAAGTTTAGATCCTTAAGGAGTGGCTCATTGAAGGTTCAGTCATCACAAAATCATGGAATGGTTCAGGCTGAAAGGGAACTTAAAGCCCATCTTGCTCCAACCCCGCCTTGCCATGGGCAGGGACACCTTCCACTATCCCAGGTTGCTCCAAGTCCCATCCAACCCAGCCTTGGACACTCCCAGGGATGGGGCAGCCACAGCTTCTCTGCCCAACCTGTGCCAGGGCCTGCCCACCCTCACAGCCAAGAATTCCTTCCCAATGTTCCATCTATCCCTGCCCTCTGGCATTGGGAAGCCATTCCCTGTGTCCTGTCCTTCCATCCCTTGTCCCTCTCCAGCTCTCCTGGAGTCCCTTTAGGCACTGGAAGGGGCTCTCAGGTCTCCCTGGAGCCTTCCCTTCTCCAGGTGAGCCCCCCAGCTCTCCCAGCCTTGCTCCAGCCCTGGAGCATCTCCATGGCCTCCTCTGGACTCTCTCCAACAGGTCCATGTCCTCTGTAGGAAGCAACCCACACACAACAAAGCTGGTGACAGAGCTTGGCTGGTTCATCTTGCAGTAAAGAGAAATCTAGAAGGTCTGATGTTGGTTTACAGCTCTTTTGGTCTTTGGCTGTTTGATTTCATTGATGTTGAAGGAAAAGTTCTCATGCCAAGTTCCTCCAAGGAGCAGGTCTACAGGCTTTAAATCCTCACTTGAGACATAAGCTCATGTTGAAGTGCCAGGAGCAGCTCTGGCTGCAGGAATTCTCTCCTAAATCAGGACAACCCTCAGCAGAGTCCGGGCTTCCTCCTTTCACCAGGGTCATTCCTGATGAGATCCTCCCTCCCTCTCACACTTCCAAATTGTCCTGTATTTTGGGGGCTGTGCCAGAGCCAAAACCACACACCAGCCCGTGTTTCTCCACAGCCCACAGTGATGGTCTCTCAGCTCCGTGCCAGAAACCCCCTGAGCTCACACAAAAGATGCACTTCTAAAGAACCCATTTAAATATTTCCTAGGAAATCAGTTTCCCTGAGATCACTGTTTAAATTCCCCGTGGGGCCTGAAGGGGCACTGCAGCACATTCCTGGAGCTGGAATCTCAGCTGCCTTCCTGATACTGCTGTGAATTGCAGGAGCACAACCTCACTGATTTGGGAACAAGAAGGAATAAAGCTGCCAGATAAGGAAGGGCCTAAAATCCCTGCAGATTTTGGGGATGTGGGAGCTGAGCATCACCCCTTATCCCTCTGGAAGAAGGAATCTCCTGACCAGGCTCTCCAGCAGCACCTGTGGCATCTCTCCTGCCTTCATCATTTGGCCTTCCTCTGATGCTGCCAAGCCCTGTGAGGCACCAGAGCAATGCAGAACACAGGTTTATTTTTAAATATTTGCCACAGGGTTTAGGACAGAGTCTTTCCTCCAAGGATCTTCCAGTTTCTGCACAGAAAACAAACTCTCCAAGTTTCCAGGAAAGTGCTGGTTCATTGCCCTTGTACTACCATTCACCTCTTCCTAATAAATATTAATTATGAATTTTCCCACAAGGCTCTTTTAGCTCAGACCCACCAAAGGGCTTCTTAGCATAGTCCTGATGCTAAGCTGGAAAAAATCCAGGGATTTATTTAGCTGGTCTGTCTCAGTTAACTACAAATGGCAATGACCTGGTGCATCGCTGGTTCAGGTTAGAGCAGGAATTCTTGCCATGAGAAAATGACTGGAAATTCCAGATAAGCCTGCAGGTTGACAAGAGGAGTGTTGTGGTTTTCCTGACTCCAGCCTGGAGTGGTGCCAGAGCAGTTGGCTCTATCTTTCTGCTCCCTCAGGTCATTCTGCAGGAGGCTCCAACACCCTCAGGTTATGGGAGGAGAAGACAACCCGAATTTCATCTCCCTTGGCACCTGTGGCTGAGTTACCCCAGACTGTGGATGCCGTTCTGGGTTGTAGATGGGTGTGCCCTGAGGGAAGAGACAAAGAGCTGCCTGGAAACCTCCAAGGCTCTTGATTGCACAGAAGGAAATGAACAACTTCTACAGAGAATCCCAGAAGGGTTTGAGTTGGAAGGGACCTGAAAGATCATCCACTTCCAAGCCCCTGCCATGGGCAGGGACACCTTCCACTATCCCAGGTTGCTCCAAGCCCCATCCAACCTGGCCTTGGGCACTTCCAGGGATGGGGCAGCCACAGCTTCTCTGGGCTGGACTGCAGTTTTTTGGGTTCAGTATGATTTTCTGCTATATTTACCAGATTAGATGCTCCAGAGAAAGCAGGGAATGAGCTGTCAGCTGGCTCAGTGAGCACAGCGGAAGTGTTTTCCAGTTGGTTCCACACATTCTCTTTGGTTCTTGCCTCTGAGCACAGTGGATTCCCTCTGGAGCCCCTCATGTGGGAAAGTAGCTTGTTTTGCACTAAAAAGTTTAGAGGCACAATGGAGCTTTTAAATAAAAAATAGCCCGAAAGTTTGATCTCAAGCAAGATCAGAAAGTTCTCTTTTTTTCAAGGCAGTAACTCCCAGGGGAAGTTGGGAACTAGGAGACCGTGGGGTGGGAAGGTCCCAGCTCTGCAATGTGAGACACTGGCACAGGTGCCCAGAGAAGCTGTGGCTGCCCCATCCCTGGGAGTGTCCCAGGCCAGGCTGGACAGGGCTTGGAGCACCCTGGGCTGGTGGGAGGTGTCCCTGCCCATGGCAGAGGATGGAATTAGATGGGTTTTAAGGCCCCTTCCAACCCAAACCATTCCATGATTCTAAGATTTGCCTGAACCATGACATGATGTTCCCTTTCCAGACTGACCTTATTCCCTCTCCTTGTATTCATATATGACTGTCCCATGAAAAAGCATCACAGCTCTCAGATCCATTGCCCTACTTTTACAAAAGGCTGTGGAAACCCAACGGATCCTGGATCACAGCTCTGGCATGGAAGGGATGATACTGGAGCAATTCCCAGTGACTCAGAGCAGGCAGGGCAGGGAGGCTGTGACTGCTCCAAGTTTCAGCCACTGCCCAGGACTGCACTGACCGAGACAAATACAAACAAGCCCAGGACTTTCCTTCCAGCAACTCTGCTTTGCACTTCTGTGGCCACCTATTTCAAAATTCACAAGTGGATTTCACTGAGTTATTCTCATTTCATTCCTGTAATTTACCTTATTGTTGGGTTGGCTTTTTTTTTTTTTTCCTAAAAAATAAAGGTTTTGGATTGCGTGCTAAAGAACTGAGACTGCCACATTTTCAGGAGGAGTCAGCAAGATAACTATCCATTCAAGAGTGGAAAGGGCTTTCTTTAAGGAAGAATATGCTGTGACATGCTGGAAGATGCAGTATCTTAAAAAAAGAAATTAATTAATTATTGGTTTAATCATTGTTTATGAATCTGTTTCTATAAGGGAATTATGTTTTGATATTACAACACTACCATAAATTTAAAGAGAACTGTGTCAAAAAAGAGCAGAACAGAAAGTATTATTTCAAGTCAGATCTTCTGTTCAAGACTTTGGTTGGTGTACATGGACTACAGGAAGAGGCTGATGGATCTGGACTAAGTCAGAGGCTGAGAGGGAATTTAATACCAGCCCACAACTATGTTGAAGGGACTCACAAAGGGGACAGAGCCAAACTCTTCAGGGTAAGGGGCAGGAGATCCAACAGGGACAAACTGTTGGGGAGTTACTACTCCCATAATCGGTGTAGTAAACACACCTGGCAGCTGAATGTCCTCTGAGCCAGGTATGGACCTTGGGTCCCACACCTGGAATCACCTGCAATCCTCTCCTTGTGAAACTAAACAATGCCAGGCAGGCTGTGTTGTCAACCCTATCCCTGCAGGAATGAATCCAAAGAGTGCTTAACCCACAAACACCACACCAACCTTCACTTGTGGCTGTGCTAAACACTCCCAGAAGGGAAGGGTAGGGATGGGATGACAGCTCAGGTGGGAACTCTCCTCTTAAATATCCTTCTGCTTCCTCCATTGTGGTCAGTTCCAGAGGGCAGGAAACTCGGCTCCTGTGGAATGGCAGAGAAACAACATGGGATGAAGAGACAAAAGGGCAACCTCACCCAGCAGGGCCTCAAACCAATGTGACAACCGCCATGCCTCATTAGAGACAACAATTATCATTTGGGAAGGGAGGAAGGGCAAAGTCCAGGCAGGGAAAGGCACTGGAGCTGGTTGTGGGGAAGAGAGAACAGCCCTGAGCCACTCTGGTTGCTCTGAGATCCTTGGGATCCCAATTAAAAAAGACAGAGAAGGAATTCAAGATAAAAAAAAGGGACAGTGACAACAGAAAGATGCACCATCCAAGTACAGATATTCCCTGAGATTGAAAAGCACTAAAAGCTATATTAAACTAATTTCCAAACCAGCTCCACAATCAGGCTGGGGGTTGTTTTTTCAAGAAGGATTTCCATGACACAGGTCATGATGTATCCAGACCTGATCTGGCAGATCTCACCATGTGGGGACTCCTCACTTACAGGCTGATGAAGTTGGTCAGCTCTTCAGTTCCCCACATTCCATCATATGTCACTGACTGCCCTCCCTTCTGGTAAATCTTGATTGTAGGAAACTGGGTGACATTCTCCTGGGTGCAAATTCCAGGCCAGTCCCAGCAGTTCACCCGGGAAAGCAAAATCCCAGGAGTTCCTAGAGTGGAAAATAAATACTTAGGAATAACATGAAAACCTAAAAATAACAATAAATTGGTTGGAAAATGGAGAGGTTTATTAGCTCATTTGGGTATTTTTGTATTAATGCTCCCAGAATCTCAAAATCCAGCCCTGAACACACAATCCCTTTGAGTACAGCTCATCTCCCTCTTGAAATCATTTTGGATATGCCTCACAGTTTTTGGACAGAGTAGTAATTATTTGCAGGCTGTGAATGCATTAAATATCCCATCAGGTGTGGATTGTTCCAAACAACAGACCATGGAGAGAATAAACTCAGGGAAGTGACAGTTGTCAGAAAGAAACTCCCAGAGATATTCCCATCTCTCTGGTAACAAAAAGAGACACCACAAAATCCTGAAGCAACTGTCCAGGAGCATAAAAGACAGTAAGGAGAGGTACTGGAAATACCTTGGGAATAAGGCCAAGAGAAGAAACAATGCAGGCTCTCATTTACAGGAAAGAGGGAAGATAAAGCTTGGCATGGGGGAGGATGATGCACTCAAGGCTTTGTCACTTACTAAGGTGCTCAGTGTTGAAAAGTGTCTGTTCTACCTCAAGCACGAAGCCAAACACACACAGAGCAGTGAGAGGGGGTGTAAGAAAGACAGATGCACCACCACAGTCTGGTGGCATTCCCACACCATGTGCTCTCAGACACAAGGTGGAATTCCTGGGATCATCCTGTGCAGGGTCAGCAGTTGGACTTGATGATCCTTGTGGATCCCTTCCAGCTCATGCCAGCTGGGCATCTCCAAGCCACTACCAGACACCTGTATGACCTTAAGAAAGGGGTCTCACAAAAAAAGGAGAGGGAAAGGAAGAGCACTTGGGAATTACAGGGCAGTCAGTCCAACTGTGGATCCTGGGAAAAGTCCTGAGAAAGCTTTTTAGTGATAATTTCAAGGGATTGGTGAGCAGTGAAACAAAGGAAAGTTGGTTCCCTGTCTGCCCTCCATGAGCCCAGGACTTCTGCAACTCCAGCATGTCCTTCATCCCAGAATGGTGGAGTCACACACTGGTTTGGATTGGAAGGGACCTTAAAGACCATCTCATTCCAAGGCCCTGCCACAAACAGGGACACCTTTCACTAGACCAGGCTGCTCCGAGCCCACTCCAACCTGGCCTTGAACACTTCCAGGGATCTTATCAGCCTTTCTTTCATCTTCAGGCTGGGCAAAGACCAGCACGTGCTGCTGCTGGTCCACGGCTAAGCCTGACCTAACCCAGCCAGGTGGACCTTCACAAGGTTCACTCCCTACCCCTCCTTGGCCTCCAGTCTCACCTGAGCTGCCTCCCAGTGACTCACAGGCCTGACCAAGGACAGCCAAGCTCTGTGCAGTTGTCCCTTCCCACTGCAAGAATTCTGTATCTCAGAAATCTTCATTCATTCCTCCTCTACATTTCTTTGAACAGGATTCAACAGCTACATGGGAAAGATGAGATGAAACCTAGAGCCAAGTGCACACATGGATGCAGATCAGTGTCCTTCAGAAACCAGGGCTGGGCAGGTGATGAGGATTTCCCAGGAGAACAGATCAAACCAGCCAGTCTTTATTCCCTCCCTGTTTTGGGTTTGATCCTGATCACTGTTTTCATCAAAGGCCTGGCTGATGGAATAAAACTTATCCAATCTTCAATGATCCCAAGCCCAGAGGGGCAGAAAGCGATTTGAAGGGCAAGTTATAAGGACAGCAGCATTCCATGAGGAGAAGGAGGATGCACAGATACCAACAGTGCTGCAGGAAAGGGCTGAACTCCCAACTGCATCTGCAAAGCATGGGAAGAAAACAGATTTCTGTCCTGGTGAAACCTCTGCAGAGCCCAGCAAGTCAGGCTGGGAAACATCTTTTTTGGAAAGGCTCAAGCAAATGAGAATCTGGAGAGGTTTGGAAGACATGCCTGCTGAGGAAAAACCCAAAGAAGCTTTGACTGGAACTTGCCAGGAAGAAAGAAACAATAAAATCTTACAATGTGCAAAATCTGCTCTGGAGGAACAGTGAGATCAAGGACAAGCAACAACCCATTCCCAGGTGGGCAGGTTTGACCAAATATTAACACAAACTGAGAACCAAACACAGCTGAGTGTTGCACAACCTCTTGTTGCCCAGAGGGTTGACTCCCCATCCCTGGAAGTGTCCCAGGCCGGGCTGGACAGGGCTTGGAGCAACCTGGGATAGTGGAAGGTGTCCCTGCCCATGGCAGGGGCTGGAACTGAATGATCTTCAAACCCAAACCATCCTGGGATTCCTGAATATTTCTGGCAGAGAAGCTGTGGAAGGGTTTTAATTACAGGTTAGAGACGTGCCTGCCAAGGATAGTTAGTTAGGGCATCTCCACAGACAGGCAGAGGTGACCTTAGCACAAGTTCCCATTCCCTATCCCTATGTCCTTGGCATCCCATTGGACCATTCTGGCAACCCTCATTTCAGGTCCTGAGTTGCAGCTCCCACAAGGAGTTTGCTGCTGCTCTGCCTTGTGTCAAACTTGTACAGAAAAATGAAGAGGCAGCAGAGGGCAGAGGGGCTGCAAATCCCCTCAGACAGGCAGGAGTTGTCAAAACACTCCACAAGAACAGCAATGGTTTGTGTCATTTCCCAGACTCTGAAAAAACATCACAAATTAAGAGCCTGACCCTGGATTTATTTCACACCTCCAACACAGGAGAGCTGGTTCTCATCATCTCTTACCACATCATCTTGTGTCTTGCCCAACTCTGGAAAATAATGCCATGGAAATAGGGTTTGAGTCTTGTTAAAATTGAGTTGTGAGGCTGCTCAGAGGTACCTCAAATAGGAGTTTAATATTTGGATACAACTTCAGGGAATTATCTACCAGGTGCTCCAAAGAAGTCCCATCTGGCCTGAGGAGCACCTTGTACAGGATGGTCACACTCCCATCACAACAGAGAACCTCTACCCTAGGGGTCTTAAAAAACTAGGACAAGATAAATCATTAATGTTAGAAAGAATTAGAGAAAACAAGAACCCTTTAAATTTCTCATCCTTTGGAAGGCAGGACCGGCGTGGTGCTGGAGTGTGTCCAGAGAAGGGAATGGAGCTGGGGAAGGGGCTGGAGAAGCAGGAGCAGCTGAGGGGGCTCAGCCTGGAGAAAAGGAGGCTCAGGGGGGACCTTCTGGCTCTGCAATCCCTGCCAGGATGGGGAAGCCAGGGGGGGTCAGGCTCTGCTCCAGGGAACAGGGACAGGAGGAGAGGGAACGGCCTCAAGTTGCACCAGGAGATGTTGAGGTTGGATATTAAGAAAAATTTCTTCCTCAAAAGGGTTATTCAGTCCTGGCACAGCTGCCCAGGGCAGGGGTGGATCCCCATCCCTGGAAGGATTTAAAAGCCATGTGGATGTGGCACTTGGAGACATAGTCAGTGGTGGCCTTGGCAGTGCTGGGGGAATGGTTGGACTCCATGATCTTAGAGGGCTTTTCCAACCTAAACAATTCCGTGGTTGTATGAAAAAAACAGCTCACCTGAAGAGCTGGTCCAAAGGCTACAACAGAAGTTATGTATGAAGTGCTGCACTTCAAGAGGAGGAATCCAATATGGAATGGGAAACAACTCCCCAGACAACATACACAATGGTGTCCTAAACCCTCACTTCAGATTTAGGCTCCACGGATATATATTGATAAATCATGCAGGTGATTTTCTTGCCTTTGAGCTACAACTTCACCCCTTGTTTTTGGAAGTCTTTGGTCAAGAAGACTCCACAAGCATAGAGAGGGAAGCAGGACCATTTTTCATCACAATATATTGCTCTTCTTAGGTATTGGTTTCCTCTCTTCTTTCCAAAAAAAAAGGCCAATGACACATCTAAGAAATGCCTGGCACTGTCTCGCCTCACATCCTCTTGGCTCAGGGGTCCTGCTCCCAAGAATTCCCACCTTGCCATAGCAAATCAGAGCTGCAGGAGCCCCAGTGTTACTGGGAATGGCCTGTTCTTCCTCCAAGAGCAGAAAATCTGCTCAGCTCAACTAAACTGGATCTCTCACAAAAGGGAGAGCACTTTGGGGCTGTAAACTTCCCTTTGTGAAGATCTGCTGAACATCTGTTATGGGATGATTCATGGGGTCATTCCAGTCTCCAACCTCCTCCATTCCCCTGCGCTTGAGCCCATATGGCCTGTTCTCAGTGACACTTTGCACAAAGAATTGGCATCAAAGGCAGGACCTGGTTCTGCAACTCAAAATGTGCCTCAAGCTTGGGTGATTCATGGCTCAGACAGCTGGTGGTGGCTTCCCAGCCCTTGGGAAGAAAGCTCCACCCCTGAGGGCAGGCAGGAATACCAGCACTTCTGGGGATCTGAGACACTGCCCCAAGCCATACCCTGTGTTTTACTCCAGTCCTGCACAGCTCAAGGACTTCTCCCTGATCCAGAGCTCTGTCCTTGCATCCTGGCCATCCCTAAGAGCCCAGGGACCACCATCCTTTGAGGTCTTCCAGCTCCTCTGGGAGCTGATGCTCCCACTTCCTGAGGCTCCTTCAGCAGCAGAGACAAAGGATCTCCAGATCCACTAACGCAGCCGAGCTCTGTCTGCTCCGAGGTCGTGGCAGAGAAAGCAAACTGGAGTCATTCCATAGGTCACATCTGGCCTGGGAGTGTTTGGTGGGACCTCACTGATCACAGAGGAAAGGCCCTGACCCCAACCAGTTCACAGTCTGTTGAGAATCTGTCTGTGGCTGAGATTGTTATCAAGTGATTCAAAAAAACTGTGGTGAAATCCTGGCGGGGCAGAATCCACCCAGGTTTGGCCACTGGCTCAGGAAGAGGGCAGGTTTTATTCATGAACTCTCCCTGTTGCTCCTTGAGCTGGTCTTGCTGCTGAGGGGTCCAAAAGAAACCCCAAACCATCAACAACCATAATATTTCTAAGAACAACAGCCACCCCTCCTGACCCTTCCTGTTTACTCCTGGGATTTCAGTCCAGATCAAAGCTGCTGGTGACCTTCCCTTCAAGGCAGAACTGCCTTCAACCAAACCACAGCACTGTCCCCAGCATTCCCAGAGGGGTTTCTTGTAAGCAATTCCCACTGCATCTGCTTCCCAGAAAACTGGCTGGGTCCTCTGCAGACTCCACACGTGTCCCCACTGCTGAATCCTGCTGGCACCCTGCAGGACACGGTGCCCAGTGCCAGGGAAGTGTTATCACCAGGAAAGATGAGCTGTGATGGAGAAGGAAAACCAGGAGAAGGCACCAGGCACCTCCAGATGTGCTGGAACAGCTCTCACCTAGATCCATGCAACTTCCCTGCTGTGCTGCAGTGAGCTGGGAATGAATCCACCTCAGTGTCCCCTGCAGCCAAGGGGACAAAGAGCTGCTCCTGGAAGAGATTCAGCTCATGCAAGAACCCATCTCTCTCCACAAACCAGAGTGGGACGGGCTTGAGGACCTGAATGAAGCTGAAGTGGTGCTTGCACGGCTCAGGAACTGCTCAGACCCTCTTCAAGGATCACTCCCTCCTGCCTTTATTCCACTCCCTCCTGCCTTTATTCCCAGACTCCCCCATTGTTTGAGTGCTGCTGAATCTTAACCATCAGGTGTTATTTATGGAGTTCTGTGGCCACCTCTGAGATTTCCATGTAATTAAACCAGTCTCCAGGCCCTGGAGGCACCAGGAGTGTAAATTCTCCCTCTGACACCATCCTGCCCACTGCATCTGGGCCTGCCCACACCTGTCTGTCCTGCATTCCTACAGAGCCAGGGCTAAATGCAACTCCTTTCCAGACCAAGTAATTCCAAGGACAGGAGAGCTGATGTGCCAGCCAGCTGGGCAATGTTTAGTGCCTCTCCTTGGCCTGTGCAGACCAAGCCCTGAGGGGCACAAACAGGACCCTGTTTCCATCTTACAGGCCACAGTCCCCCCTGTTTGCTCCTCTTTGATCCAAAGTCCACCCTGTGTCACCCACTGCCACTGGTGCCCTGCCCTGACCATTCCCAAACTCTTCCTCATGGAGTCACTGTGTCCAACACCCCCATAACAGGATCAGAGAGTGGTTTGGATTGGAAAGGGCATTAAAGACCATCTTGTTCCAGCCCTGCCCTGGACAGGGACACCTTCCACCACACCAGGTTGCTCAGAGTCCCCATCCAACCTGACCTTGAATGTTTCCTGGGATGGGGCATCTGGAATCATAGAATTATTTAGATTGGAAAAGCCCCCTAAACCATCAAGTCCAACCATTCCCCCAGCACGGCCAAGGCCACCACTGACCCGTGTCCCCAACTGCCACATCCACATGGCTTTTAAATTCCTCCAGGGATGGGGACTCCACCACTGCCCTGGGCAGCTGTGCCAGGGCTGGACAATTCTTTCCATGCAGAAATATTCCCTGATATCCATCCTAAACCTCCCCTGGCACAACTTGAAGCCATTTCACCTCATCCCATCACTTCCTACCTGGGAGAAGAGACTCTGCCAAGATCCCTAAAAAAGAAACAAAGGACTCTTCCAAAGCAACATGGTGTGGATCCACCTTCCTTGAGAGCTCGAGGGGGGAAAATGAGTGTATTCCAGGTGAGGTGCCACCAATATCCTCCCAGCCTCTGGGTTCCTACTGCCAGGAGTAGGAACAGTGTGGATCCCTCAGCCCCAGGGCACTTTACCTTTCAGGTGATGGGCCACCTCGGAGTAGGAGCGCAGCACTGCCAGGGACACGGCCTCCCCTGCAACACAGGAGAGGGGAAACACACCCTGGGGGACAGGCAGGGGACACACAGCCCCACCTTGCCCTCTGACAGTGTCACATCCCAGTCTCTACATCCTGAGGTGCTTCAAGCTCTGAAAGGCTTGAAATAAATAAGGAAAATTGAACTTTATGCTTCTGGATTTCTGCTTTTTCATATTTTAGGAGACAGCACCAGCTTGTCTAGGCCATCCCATGAATCACAGAATCATAGAATGGATTGGGTTGGAAAAGACCTCCGAGATCATC
>JAWWEV010000167.1:61970348-61980659 GCA_035583235.1 Hafferia zeledoni | reverse complement strand
AACTTCCCTTCAGGCAGTTCCAGACAGTGCTGAGGTCACCTCTGAGCCTCCTCTTCTCCAGGCTGAACACCCCCAGCCCCCTCAGCCTCTCTCCATAGGACCTGTGCTCATGCTACCATAACTTCCCCTCCTGTCCTACATTTTTCCCTATAAAATGAAGGTGAAAATGAACATGGATATCTCCTGGAGGACATTATCACACATTATCAGTCAATGAGAGGAACTGATTTAATCTCGTTGCTAACAGGGTTGAGAGACCCCTAGAGAAGGACTGGGCACATATTGATGGTTTAAACTTCTCTCCATGAGCCTGGAAAGCCTGGTGAGCATTCCAAGGTTAGGGAAGGGACAGCCAGGCCATGTTTCATACTCACAACTGGCATAGAACAGCACCACGACCCGGGGAGCCTCCAAGAGGGAAGAGTGGAAGGTCTCCTCTGTCAGGACAAGGACCTGCTCTAGGGGCAGCTCTTGCTTCTTGTCCCTGGAAATGGCTTCCACCACCTGGTCATCCTGGATGTCTGCAAGGAACCACAGGTATGCACAGGGCAGCGGGAGCTGCAGCCCCTGGGCCACCCCAGCAACACATTTTTGTAAGGCAGAACCTCCCAGCAGAGACATGGGGGTAAGTAACTACCTCTTATGGGGAGGGCAGGGACAGACACACAGACAAACCCACCAAAATGCCCTTATCCCACCTCACACCAGCTCCCCCTTTGCATCTGAACACCATTCTTTAAGTGTGTTGGCTCCCCTAAGATCCTGCCCCACTTTTTTTCAGAAAACACACCCAATTCTGCATGGAGAACAAAAGCATTTTCTTTATTCACTGCATGTTTTCTCCCTGGGGAAGGCAAGTCTGGAACTGCTCTTCCAAGAACATGTCCCAAAGCCTTTCAAAGACACTGGTAACTCTGAGGCTCTTCAGATGCTTGTAGAGGACACTGTTTTTGTGCACTTTAAACCCCTCACTCCTCTGAGGCTGGTGCATCCAAGCACAAGCACCCCTGTCCCTCACATTGTGGCTGTTCCTCTCACAGCTGTTCATTTTTCCCCCTGCTGTTTCCCCTAAAAATTATACCTGCCTGTCACATCCCAGTGATCTCAGAGAATGAAAGAGCCACTTTGTGGCCACCATGATGTGACTGTGATGGTTTGCAAGTGTTCTCTAATGCTTTAACATGTCTCCAGCAGATGCTGACTCATGTCCTGTCTGATGATAATCAGCTTTCCAATGCTTGATTTCACACCTTGATTGTTATTCTCTTTTTCATCCTCATCTTCCTCCTCCTCCTCCTCCTCCTGGATTGGTTTGACCTTATTCTTATCTTCCACCAGGGTTATAACTTCATCAGTGTCTTCCAAGACCAGGTATTGGATTGGCACTCCCTGAGGAAAACAGAATAAATCAGTGGAAGCAAAACGTCACTTTCTGCCTATTCTGTCTGCAAATCAAACTCCACTCCTTATTTTTGGGGTATGTCAACAGATCCCTAAAGCTGCCAAACAGGGGAACATCTGGGTTATGTTTCCTTTTTGTCACTCCAGGCTGAAGTTTCCTGGTGAGGAATGTGGGATCCTGTGGTGAAAGTGACCACCAGCTCCACCTTCCAACAACTTAACATGGATCCAACACTGCAGGAGAAATGTGAGTGGCCAAGCAGGGAAGGAGAGCAGCAAGGTACGGGGTCCACTTGGATGTCCCTTCATTAGAGGGGCCAGGCTGGGTCCCAGCAACCCACCAGAGCCTGGGAAACTGGCATAAAATATCCTTTATGTCATGGAGCTCAGCCAGGAAGAGTTTTCCCAAGAGTACAGGGGCTGTCAACCCATGGAAAGGAAAGAGCAAAATGTATTTCTCAGAAATGAGACCATGTCTGCTTAAAACCAGTTCTGGCTCTGGCTCAGACAAAGGCATTTGAGACAAAATAGAAATTTTATCATGAACTGAGAGAAATGACAAACTGCTGGCACCTCCCATTGGCACCGAGAGGAGCAACACAAAGTGCACATCAATCACCAGGGCATGGGAAGCCCTGGGGGGATTCTCAGGTCTGATCCTGTATCTCTGCAATCACAAGTGTGACAGTTCAGGTAATCTGGGGCAATGTGTGTTCTCTGGAATCTGCCAGCACCCAATCCCATCGTGCCTCACAAGCTGGGTCAGGTCCCTCCAGGGTTTAGCTCATCTTGATCAACCTCCTTTAACTCACACCCTGCCCTTCTCCCAGATCGTTGCCAGAGGCATTTGGTTACATCAGCTCAGCACAGACCTTTGGTTGTTTGCTCTTAGTTTCACACTCATTCCCTCTCCCACCTTTTGATGCCTTTCCTAAGAGGGTAAGGACCTTAATCTTTGGGGAATTTGTACTAGTTCATAACCTTGTGTTGCCTTAAGGTGTAGAGATGTCACTTTATGTTAAATAAACTCGGTATTTTATCTTTCCCAGCAGGCACAATTTCTCTGCAGTACCCAACTCTGCCAGTTCCAAATCACTGAATCATCATGGAATTGTCTGGGTTGGAAGGGAACTTAAAGATCATCCAGTTCCAGCCCCCTGCCATGGGCAGGGACACCTTCCACTATCCCAGGTTGCTCCAAGCCCTGTCCAGCCTGGCCTGGGACACTCCCAGGGATGGAACATCCGCAGCTTCTTTGGACACACATGTGCATCTTGGGAAAGACTCTTCCCCTTGAGCTTCAGGGAATGCTGTCAAATCACAACAGAGCCAAGCAACACCCCAACACCTCTTAAAAGCATCATGCCCAGAAAGGGACATAAGAGTTGTGCAATGAATAATCCAGCATCCAACCTCATCTGGTGTCTTCAGAGCAATGTTGGATCGGTGCAGAACATTCAAATCTACGAGGTCCCTTCCAAAATACAAAGTGAATGTTAGATTGCTGTGACATCTCAGGTCATTTCCTCCTCCTTTTGCCCTTAAACTTTCTATCAGTGCTGTTTCCTTTCCAAAATCCCTCTCTGTCTGACTGGTTTTCCACTTCTAAGCCAGCAAGGTAATCTGATTCCGGATGAGTCCTTCAATCCTCTTGCAGGACACAGCCTGATTTTATTGCCTCTTATCCAAATTTAAGCCCATTGACTGTCATGCTGGTGCTGGAGTAACTGAGCTCAGAAACACCACAAAAAGCAAGGAGAACCCCAAAGCACCTGAGAGAAATACCTGGACAAAAGGGCAACTCCTGCTTTGCCCAAGAGCTGCCAGGCCACAAACTCTGCTGTCCTCCTGTCGGCCTCATAGGTCTCTTTCTGGCTCAGGATGAACACAAGGGGCAGCCCAAGCTGCAGGTGGACAGTGGAGACCTTCTCTGGGTCCTCAGCAACCTCTGTCTGGAGAACAGACATGGTTATATTGCAGCACAGCCCCACAGTTTTTAGGTGCCTCAGCTCTTCTCCTGCACAGCCCAGGCCACCAAGTGTCCCCCAGTCACAGAAATGAGGAGATCCTCAAGAGAAAGCTTCCAACCCCAATTCTAAAACATCCAAGGAAGCAGAACACACACAGTTAAACTGTTCCAACACATCATGTTAAAAACCTGGGCTTTATTTTGCATATTGGTGTTTTTTTGGCTTAGCAACTCCAGGTGTCAAACCCCCATTCATTTTATTTACCTGGCACCCATTCCCTGGGGCAGCTGGAATGTTCCAGCCACGACTTGCAAGAGCTGGAATCCTCTCCCTTGCTGCCTTGGACAAGCTGCTTCATGACAGCATGGAGCTGCTTGATGGCTCCATGGGCCAAATCCAGGAGACTGAGTGAAGGAGACCCTTCCCAGCTCCTCTGCTCAACCTTGTGGATGGGCAGAGATGACCAGTGGGAACAGGAGGCTGCTGGAGCTCACTGCCCCATGGAAGGAGGAAATAGGACGGAACATCCTGTCCCTTGTGCTCAACGAAGTGTGAAGGACTGATATCAAATTCCACAGGGTGCTGAGCCTCCTGCAGGGAGCCTACAGGAGCAGCTTGGGACTTTGGGTTTGTCTGCTTTGGGAAGAGGAGGCTGAGGGATGACCCCACTGCTCTCCACAGGTTCCTGAGGGGATGTGGAGAGGGAAACACTGATACCTTCAGCATATCCAGGGATAGAACACGTAGAAATGGTTCAAAGCTGCATCAGGACAGGTTTAGGCAGGACATTAGGAAGCATTTCTTTACCAAGAGCAAGGTCAAGCACTGGAACAAGCTTCACATTGAGGAGGTCAGTGTTTAAGAGTCATTGGGACAATGCCCTCAATAATTAACTTTTGGCCACCGCTGAAATGGTCAGACAGCTGGGCCAGATGCTCCCTGTCCCTTGCTTGAACCCAATTTGGGAGCTTTGCCATCAGCTTCATGGGGAAGGAGCAGATTCTTATGCTCAGCTTTGCCCTCTGCTCTCTCACACCCACCCCAGCTGCCCTCACCCCCACAGCTCCTTTTTCCCATCATACCACCAAGGGAGCCCCCATGAGCTTGAGGTGCCTGTGGATGTTGAGCAGGGTCAGAGGCTGTCCCAGGGCTGTTCTCCTGCAGGGCTGTGCTGGGTCTGTGGCCCTCTGGCAGTGGCAGAACAGCAGCCAGGCAGAGGATACATTGGGGTCTTCATTGCTGTGAGAGAAAAACAAAACACTGAGCAGGGCTGGAAAATGCCCTGACAGAAGGACTGGGTTTCTTGGTATGTTTTATGGGGCAGATGATCCTCAAGTTGAGGGTTTGGCAGGACTGTGGAACTGTCTGGGAGAGCTGGGGGTGTTCACCTGGAGAAGAGAAGGATCCAGGGAGACCTCAGAGTCCTAAGGGGGCATAAAGGGGCTCCAAGACAGATGGAGAGGGACTTTGGACAAAGGCCTGGAGTGGCAGGACAAGAGGGCACAGCCTTGAGTTGAAGGAGAGCAGGTTTAGGTTAGATATTCTGAAGGAATTCCTGGCTGGGAGGGTGGGCAGGCCCTGGCACAGGTGCCCAGAGAAGCTGTGGCTGCCCCATCCCTGGGAGTGTCCCAGGCCAGGCTGGACAGGGCTTGGAGCAACCTGAGATAGTGGAAGGTGTCCCTGCCCATGGCAGGGGGTGGGATGGGATGGTCTTTCTGTGATTCTATGAACTGTTCCAGAGTCTTACTACTGACAGGTACAATTGTGTTCAGGTATATAAGAAGATCTAATGAAAGGTGTACACCAGGTGCAAATGATCCCAATCCCAAAGCAATTGGCCCAGCTTGAGAAGGACACAAATGAAGCTTTTCTCAGTGGGACCAGCCATGCCACTGCAGTGCAGACCCTGGCAAGAGGAGGAGAGCTGAAATCTTCAGCTTTGTTCATGTCTTTCCCCTCACTGGTGACATCTTACAGTGCTGTACAAGGAATATTCCACCTTTTGAACAACACAGTTTGAGGCTGTGCCAGAGGAAGCAATGAGATAATTCCCTGGATTGTTCCCTGTTTAGTTATTCCTGCCCTTACACCATCACTGGTGTTGGCCTGTGAGGTTAAATTTGGGAAGTCATGTGCCTTTTTCTATGCACCCATTTCCACTCCTGTAACAGGGACCACTTTTGTAAAGGGACTTAAGAGCTCTCTGTGGAAGAGCAGAGTGCAGCATTAAGCCCCCAAATCCTGCTGCCCCCCGTTGCTGAAAGCAGTTCCTGCCGGTGAAGCTCCCACCATACCAGCAGATCAGGAGGAACCGCTGGTGCCCTCTCTGCTTTAAGAATTAAGCCAATTCCTGCCAAATGACAACCGTGCCATCTAGTGGCAGCCACAGCGCCCTGGCCCTGATATCCTGCAAGGATGGGATGGCACCTCGGATGGCACTCTGGTGCCTGTCCTTCTGTCACCTGTGACAAAATCACGGGTAAATCGTTAGAGAATTATTAAGGTTGGAAAAACACTCCAAGACCATGGATTCCAACTGCTCCCCCAGCACTGCCAAGGCCACCACTAACCCATGACCCCAAGTGCCACCACTAACCCATGACCCCAAATGCCACCACTAACCCATGTCCCCAAGTGCCACATCCACATGGCCTTTAAATTCCTCCAGGGATAGGGAATCCACCACTGCCCTGGGCAGCCTGTTCTGTACACCTGACAACCCTTTCCACGTGGAATTTTTACTCAATATCCAATTTAAACCTCCCCTGGCATAGCTGATTCTGTCCCTTGTTCCCTGAGAGCAGAGCCCAACCCCCACTCCTGGCAGGGACTGCAGAGAGTGAGAAGGTCCCCCCTGAGCCTCCTTTTCTCCAGCTGAGCCCTGCCAGCTCCCTCAGCCCCTCCTGCTGCTCCAGCCCCTTCCCCAGCTCTGGTCCTTTTTTTGGACACACTCCAGCCCCTCAATGTCTCTCTTGTCAGGAGGATACTCCAAGACCAGGAACACAAGCAGCAGCTGGTTTTGGAAAAGTAAACCAGATCTGACTGTCCACCCTTGGCACAACATCCTAACACCATCCCAGATTTGACCTGGGAATCTGAGAAGCCAGGAGTGGAGCCAACCTCTGCAGGGAAGCAGCTCTCTCTCCACAGTGGGAGTGTGTTTGGACATACCCAGTGGCTTTCAGCAGCGATGCCTCAGTTGTCAGAACAAACTGGTGGATGGTCCCGTAGACAAAAGCCGCCTCCATCACAGCTCTGTGCTCTGGAAGGGGAAAGGCAAGATGAGCTCAGCTCTGTTCCCTCCAGATCTACTGTTTCATCCTTCCCAGGTGGAAATATCAATTCCCAGGCTTTCAGAAACTCTCAGCATAGAGCCACAGCTGCCTGATGACACACTGTGAAGGGAACAATTGGAGCTGGATCTCACTCCTGATCCCCAGCAAACACACAGGTGGTGTTTGTGAATCCATCCCACTGCAGAACCAGAGAGCTGGATTTATTTATTTTAAAGACAGCAACCACTGTCTTGCTTTCCCTCTCCAAGTCCATCTCTGAAAATTTATGCTCCCAGTAAAACTTTCCTGATTCAATTCATCCCTTTGGAAACACGGCAAGACATATGGAAGTGGAGAACTTGGGGCTGAGTGGCCCTTTCAGGTTTCCATTTGCAGCATTTTGGGTCAGACCCTCAGCTCCTGTGCATTGCAGTAAAATAAAGGCTCAGGGAGGACAGCAAAGATGGAAAGCTGAGTGCCAATACCTGCTGTCCCAGTAGCTGGTACGTAGGCAAAGACCATGTTCGACTTCCCTTTCAACACATTTTCAATGTTCTGAAGGTCTGACAGGGTTTCAACATATTTAACTTCATTGAAGAGCAGAGCACTGAGGAGGCAGAAAAAAACTCTCATTAATGACTTCAAATTTGCAGCCACACAACTATGATGGGGAAAAGAAGGTAAAATTCCAGCTTCTTGTTGGCAGATTGAAGATTCACAGTCAAATATGGCTGCCCAAAGGCTGGCAAAGTTTCTCAAGGGAGAAGATTTAACAGGGTCAAACCATATCACAGAGAGAAGCAAAGCCAAACCTTCTGCTTAGCTGAGAGCAGCCTCTGGGGTTGGTATTGAGGCAAAATGTTCTATCACCAAGTGGGAATGGAAAGTAAAGGATTTCCACAGGGATGGATTTGGTCTGTACTTACAACAGAACGTTGGCGACAATGGAGTTCACATCAAACAGGGCATCGGTGGGGAACTCTCTGATCAGGATGTTTCCTCTGGGGAAGGAAGAAAGAATCACCAAAGGAACTGGGAGAGATACTCTCCACCTGGCAGCAGGGAGTCTGTGAATTCTCTCAAGCCAAGGCAGGCACAGAAGGACAGGGAGGATGAGAGAGAAATGGCAAAACATGGCTTGAGACGCCTTTGATCCCAGCTGGGAATTGTTCAAGCCCAAGTACCATTGGTTGAGCAGGATCCTGCTGCACTCAGGGATGTGGGTCAGTGGTGGGCTTGGAGTGCTGGGGGAATGGTTGGACTTGATGGTCTTAAGGTCTTTTCCAAGCTAAATGATTCCGTGATTCTAAGTACCACAGTCAATGAGAACTGAGCTGATATGTGAAGGAGCTTCCAGCTGAAAACCCATGGAGAGATCCAGAGCTAAACCTTCCCAGGGCACAGGAGTTACCCACACCAACAGGAAGAGCACCCAAGAGTGGTCTTTTCCAGGACTAGGCCCAAAACCTCGTGGTTTGAGTGTAAGTCTGTGGCATTGGTGGTGGGAGGCCACAGGGACAGGAGAACACTGATGGAGGGCTTCTCCCATGGCTTCATCCCACAGCTCATTCCTCTGCTGCTCCAAAGAACATGGGCAGGTGGGAGGTTTCACACTGAGGACAAAGCATCTACTTTGCCTGTGTTGGACTGTTTGGAGGCACTTTTTGCTAAACTCTGTAGGTCACTGGAGTCCTCATGGCTCCTTTCTCCCTCCACAGACACCTCTGATCACTGACATTGTTTGCCCTGGAAAGGAATCCCAGTGCAGTGCCCAGGAATCCCCCTCACCTGAACAGGTAGGCTTTCCTTAAGGCATTTTCTTTTCCACAATACCTTGAGACATCCTCTTTGGGGCAATTAACCTAGAGAGCAAAGGCAAGTAATTACACAGTCAGCCCCACAAATGACCACACACGTACAGCACTGCAGCTTTCTTCTGTTCAAGAGTGCAAATACAGCCTTCCCAAGATTGCTAGGAAAGAAAATTCTGTAAAATGGAGTCCAGAGATGGGGATTAGAGTTTGTGCTTCAGTTCTCCAGCTCAGCTTGCTGATTTGGGCCAGATGGGATGAAGAGATCCCATGATCTGCCCAGCATATTCAAAGGGACAGATCACTGCTTGCTTATTAAACTTGGCTTGTAACTGGAGGAAATGAAATATATTCATATATATCAATAAAAGCACTAATAGTCCAACTACACTTCCCTAAATTTATAATTTCCTCACTTAATCTGCATAAAATTTCAGCTAAAAACCCCTTTCTATGAAATATTTATTACACTGAGTTGAAAAGAAGTGAACCAACCCCATCCATCATGGAAATCAAACAGGTTGCCCAGAGAAGCTGTGGCTGCCCCATCCCTAGAAGAGTCCAAGGCCAGGCTGGATGGGACTTGGAGCAACCTGGGACAGTGGAAGGTGTCCCTGCCCCTGGCAGGGGCAGTTGGAACAAGATGGCCTTTAAGGTCCCTCCCAACCTGTGATTTTATGATTCTATGACAAATGTGTGCCCATCCCTTCCCTACCCATCTCCTCCCACCTCCTCCTCACTCCCTCCTGCCCAGCAGGTTCCCTCTGTACCTTCACCACTGAAATGCCATAGTCCTGGAGGGCCTCGGCCGAGCTCTCAATCTGCTCCAGGAAGGGCTGGGCACCAGGAGAAACTGAAACACAAAAAACCCTCTGCAAGTTCTCAGAGTCAGGAGCATCCTCCTGTGAGACCTGGGAGCTGTGTTGGTGCTTCATCCCACCCCAGTGTCTTTGGGAAACCACACCTGGGGATCATGAAGGAGCAAAACAACAAAACAAGGCCAAGGATCTCCTCCTAATCCATGCCAGCCCTCAGCTCTCCTGCATGTAAGGGGTCATCCTTTGCCTGGCAGGTAACATGGAAGAGAAACTCAGCTCCTTTGAGGGGACAGTTCCTTAGGAGACTGGGTTTCTCTTCCATGGTATCTTCAGAAAATATTCCAGAAAATTAATGAAGAGGTTTGCAGGAGTGTTCCTGGGACATAGCCAGGAAAGAACCCATCCCAAAAGGTCTCTGCCTGTCAGGAGCACTTGGAGCTGTGCAAACCTTGACCAGCTCCCTTTGGGTTTAAAAATCTCCAGAATTGCCCCTTGACTGAGGAGGGCTGCAAAGTGATTGGAGGGATGGAGAACCTCTCCTTGAGGCAAGGCCCAGAGAATTGGAATTGCTCAGCTTGGAAAACAGAAGGCTCTGGGGTGACCTAATGTCATGGGTTTGGTCAGGTGGGCTAAATTTAGGCTTTAAAGTTTAGATTAGGCCTGAAGTTGTCAGGTGACTAGAGCTGGGCTGAGCTAGCTAACAGCTGACCTCTTCCAGCCAATGATACTGTATTCCATACCATGATACATCATATCAAAGGGAGTAGAATGCAGTGTGTGGGTGTGGCTTGGTCAGTTCCATCATGGCCGGGGTACAAGCCAGACGTGGTGCAGTTCCTGTCTTGGAGTAGGCCCCCTGCCCCTGCTGCTGTTACATCGTGTTTTGTTTGAGTCCAGGGAAGTAGAAATATTTTGTTATACTTTCCTTTTCTTGCTATGTGTCTTCTAGAGTGCTTATGGATCTAGAGCTATAGACTTTGTATTAATTGGGGAGCGGGAAGTTATTTCTTGTTATATATAACTTGTGTAAGTGTGT
>JAWWEV010000167.1:61939665-61957012 GCA_035583235.1 Hafferia zeledoni | reverse complement strand
CTGGAGTTGGCCCAAGGGTTGGACTTGATGATCTCGGAGGTCTCTTCCAACCCAATCCATTCTATGATTCTGTGATTCTCAAGTTGCAGCAGGGAAGGTTCAGGTTGGATATTAGGGAAAAATTTCTTCACTGAAAGGATGATCAGGCATTGGAACAGGGTGTCCAGGGTAGTGGTGGAGTCACCATCTCTGGAAGAGTTCAAAAACCCAATGGATATGGCACTTGGGGATATGGTTTAGTGATAAACAGGGTGGTGCTGGATTAATGGTTGGACTTGATGATTTTAGAGGTCTTTTTCAACCTTAGTGATTCTATGACCATCCCAAAGTGCTTAATCATAACCTACAGGCAAATTAAGGAGGATTCAGGGATATTTCTGTTTGGGAGTCACCACATGGTCCTTCCAAGGTGCAGGTTTCCAGTAACTCAGCTGAGTTTTAGGACTCAGAGTGGATTGTGCCACACTTCTAAACTTCTCTGGGCTGGTGTAGGACAATGGGATAGAGAATATCCATGGGGATGGATCCCTCCCTCTGCTGCAGAGCTGTGTCTTGTTCCTCACTGAGTGCTGCTTGAGCTCATCCTCCCTCAGACCAGGGAGAGGAGCCAAGCCGTGGAACTGGCTTTGGGAAGAAGGTCACTGACACTTTCTGATGCCCTTTGAAATGCTTGAAACTACACAGAGGATCAGACAACCTCAAATCCTGAAATGTCTCTGGAAATCCTCTTGGCAGGAGCCTGATTCCTGAAGCCTGTGTGCCATTTCCACCTCAGTGCTGCCTGGAAGGCAGGAGCCAAGCAATCCCAGCAGGAAAACAGCTGAGTAAAGGTGCCTTGTAGGAGATGAGGGGTCCTTCAGTGCAGCCACAGTCTGGGAGCTGACAGGGAAGGGGAAGAGAAGGGAAACTGAACCTCCACACCTATGCAGTGATCCCACAAGTACAGGTGTGCTGGATCTGTCTGGATGTTTCTCTGCCTCTTCCCATTTTCCTTCAAAGTCTGCAGTCAGGACATGAGCTTTGCTGGTGGCTGACTGTGACCCCAGATCTGGAATCTTTCCTGGTGGGCTCTGTACCTGGAGCTGCATTTTTCACAGGACACAACCCTGTTTTCCTGCTGTTTTCCTGACCAACTGGTTCCCTGTCCCCTTGCAGCAGGAACTCACATGTGAGCTCTGACTTGGGAGTGTCAACACCTTCCTGAACTGTCCCTAATTCCTTGGGCTCAAGTCCTACCCCTGTGTGCTTCAGCCTTCCACCTCTGGAGGACTTTCCACCATCTCAGAGTTACTTTTCAGGTGTATTTGTCCTACAAACTTCATAAGGATGGAGGAGCTGTGAGTTCCAAGTGCTTTTTCCAGCCTGCAGGTCCATGATCCAATACCAAAGGGCTATTTTAGATCAGCTATTTGTCTTGCTGAAGCACAGCAGCTCAAGCAGCCTTCTCTAATGTGGAAATCCAGTGTGGTTGAGGTGCTAAAATAAGCAGCCCAGAACACTGAGCAGAGGAGATGTACTTTTGAAGGATTTTAATGACTATCAAGTGCTAAACTCCCTGCTTTTCTTGGAGTTCCTAAGGTGTGGTGTTAAAGTCCCTGTCACATATGGGGTGTTATGGGCACCTGTATTTGGGTTGGGCTCTTGGAAGGAAAGAAGTACCAGTCTTTTGGGTCCAGTGCAAGACTTGGTGCTAATAAATAGTCTGGAGTCCTTGGAGGAGTCCAGCTGGATTCTGGCTTCCCTGTTTATCTCTTAACTAAATTTAAAGAAAACTGTAGGTCATGTGAAGTAACACTGTGCAAATCTTTCCTCCAGGTCATATTCAAAGTGAAATGTGCAGCTGAATTCAACAAGTACAAGTAAGTGATGCTGTTCTGACCTTCATGGCTCAAGGGGAGCTCACTGCAGGGCTGGGAGTGGGAGGTGCAGACCCCAGAGGCTGAACAGAGCTAATTCCATACCTGTGCTCTGACAAACAATCAGTGTTGTGCTTTGGAGCAGGACTGGGAGGTTCAAGGGTGCTCAGGAAGCTCAAGCATCCCAGTAACAAACTATATGAACTCTCAAGGTCATTCTGAGCCATCCCACCCCAGAAAAGATCTGCAGAATAACACTTGAGAAATAGGTGAGACCCGTGTTTGTGAAGCCCAGGTGCTTCCTAACCATTTCCAGGGAAGCCACTGGGAAATTCGAGCTCCAGTGGCTTTCAGGAAAGAAGTTGCAGTGGTTGTGATGACTCATGGCTTATTGACTGGAGTTAATGCAGAGCTGGAGCAACACTTAAAATCTGCAAGATAAGAACCTGACTGTCAGAAGATGAGTCTTGTAACTCATGACTGCTTACGCTGCTCATGTGTTCTGAGAGCAGCTCCAGCAAACACTCTGCAGGCTTGGGCTGTCAGTACAACCCCTGAAACCTGCTGGAATGCCTGAGCTTCCCAGCAGGCAGAGCACTGGGTGTGCTGGGAGGCTCTGATGAGACAGGAGGGTGGTGCAGAATAAGCCTGGACTTGTCCCACTCGAACTCCATTTTTCCTCCTCGCCTTCTCTCCAGGGTCCTGCTGTATCTGGGCTCCATCTTCACCAGCCTCCTCTTCCTAGTTGTGAATTTGACTTGTGCAATGTTGATCCATGGTGAGGTCCCGGAGAACCAGCTGAGGTGGACGGTCCTGGCCCGTGCCCTCGTCAACGACAGCCTCTTCATCCTCTGTGCCATCTCACTGGCTGGCTGCATGTGCAAGCTGGGAAAGATGTCTTCAGCCAATGTCTACCTCGAGTCCAAGGTAGGGAAATGCCTTGGGGGCTGCCCCTGGGACTGCACAGCCATCACTTGGGTTCTCAGCTGGATCTGGGAGTGCCTGCTGGCACCTGAGCTGCTCTTGCTCAAATATTCCTTCCAGTGACGAGGTGGCAGCTCTTGGATTCCTCCCTCCAGAAAGAGTTTGATCCTGCTGTGGGAATGATCTGCCCTGCATGTTTTAGGGGAATATCTTGTCTGCAGCTTTGGGAGATTTATCAGCTGCTTGTGCTTTTGAGGCTTAGAAAATATGGGATTTCCTTGTCTGTGGGGGGTTCTCTAAGAGCAGCAGGTGCAGTTTGTGCAGTATTATCACTAAGGACAGTAAAACTTGCAGCATATTGTTACCTGTGGCAGGTGCATAACAATTCTGAGCAAAGGAGACCCCCTCCAGCAGTCCAGCTTTAGCTGGGCTCTGTCTGGACAGGGTGAGATGTCCTGGATGAGATGAGCATGTTGGAAGTGGAGGAGAAGCTGCTGTCAGTCCTGCCCTGTGGCAGGACAGGTGAGGGTCTGAACACACATAGCTCTTTTCCAGCAGGTGGGAGAGTGGATGAGCCACCAGCAGTTGGCAGGAGCTGCAAGTAAGTGTGCTCTGGAGCTGCCTCCTTTTCCTCTGGGAAACCCCATCACCCCTGTCAAAGGCAGGAATTCCAGTGTGTGGACCTGGCCTTTTGGGAAGGGCAGACAGCAGGCCCCTGATGAGCCTGGAAACATCTGTAGGAAAAACCTGAGCATAGCCAGGTCAAGGTTGAAGCTGAGGCTTTCTGTAGGAGATGTCTGGCTCCTTAAGCAGCCAAGGGCATCCATGGTTTCCCAGAATCCAGGATGTGTGAACCATAAGTTACAGCTGCAGTGAGACCATCTAAGATGAGAACCTGCTCACATCCCTTCCTGCCTGGGCTTGGTATCCAGCTCTGACCAGCTCTGGGCACTGATTAACTTGCC
Source organism: Hafferia zeledoni (assembly GCA_035583235.1). NCBI lineage: Eukaryota > Metazoa > Chordata > Aves > Passeriformes > Thamnophilidae > Hafferia > Hafferia zeledoni. Next base: position 61,953,267 of record JAWWEV010000167.1, on the reverse strand, counting down.
AAGTTCACCCAGCACAGGAACGTCCTCTCCTTCCATGCCTGAGGCTGCCCATGGGGCCGTACTCTTGTGCAACCTGCTCCAGGGAAGTCTGTTCTCCAGCTGGATACTCAGCCTGGCTGTCTGCTACAGGTCTCTGCCTCCCTTCCCTGCCTTCGGGGCATCCCCTGATTTCCTGTGTGGAGGAGCTGCATAAAAAGGGTGGGGATAAGCAGAAGTGCTACACAAATGCCTGAAAAGGTTCTCCTGCCTCCTGAACTCCAGCTGTGAACCTGCTGACTCAAAGCCATCCAGCAAGGCTGGAGGTTCTGCCTCCACCACTGAGGGTGAAAGGCTGGAGCTGTAGGAAGGAGGCTGGACTGCATCCAGATCCTATCCTGTGGTCCTTGTGAGCTGGAGGTTTGCTTTACCACCTTTCCTTGTGGTGCCTTGACACCAAGGGCTCAGCTAACAGTGACAGAGCAGGAAGGGCTTCAGTGGTGTCACTTTGTTAGCAGCTGTTTTATGCTGACTCTTTCAAGACACTGCCTTGAGCTCCAAAGCCAGGAAAATAGAGCTGGCACAGCCCAGCTGGGATGTGGAGCAGGTCACTGAGATGAGCTTCCCCAGTTTAAACACAAAGGCAAGTGAGCTGCTGGCACGTGTTTCTCTGCCCACTCACTGACTTGGTGCCTCCCAGTAGCTGTTAAAGGGCTTCATGGGTGTATTTAGCAAAGCCTGGTTTGTCATAGAATCCCAGAATTGTTTGAGTTGGAAAGGGCCTTAAAGATCATCCAGTTTTACCCCCCCTGCCATGGGCAGAGACACCTTCCACTATTCCAGGCTGCTCCAAGCCCTGTCCAGCCTGGCCTTGGACACTCCCAGGGATGGGGCAGCCACAGCTTCTCTGGGCAACCTGTGCCAGGGTCTCACTGCCCTTCCAGCCAAAAATTCCTTCCTAGGCTCTTATAAATAGTCTCTCTCCATCTTTCCTGTCTGCTCCACTCAGGTATTGAGTCTCAGGCACCAGGTCTTTCTGCCCACCCCACATATTTGGGCTGCTTTCCTGGACCAAACACTGTGTGTGATGTCAGAGGTGCTGAGCTGCTGCAAGTGAATGCCTGGGTGAACATTTCTGCTGCAGAGAAGCAGCAAGTTGGTTTTTCTAGTGGTTGTTGTTGGCCTTGTGGAGATTCCCATGGGAAGGCAGTGAGTGGAATAGCATCTCCCTGGGCCACCAGCATGAAGCTGACTGATAAGATCCTGGCAATGACACTCCTGTGCCTCAGATCTTCCCTGCTCCCAAGTGGCACTGGCTGTGTAGATCTGTTCCTGGAATGAACTCATCACATGAGAAAGCTCTTAACCAGCTCTGAATATTTTAGCAACAACATACAAATGTTCTGGGTCATTCTTGCCTGCACAGCTTCTCATGTATTTAAGGGAAGGGGGGAAGAAAATCACAACTCTGTATTAAAACTCTTCTATTTCTTCCTGTTCCAGGGAACATCTGTCTGCCAGGCTATTCTTGTGGGATCTGTAGTGGCTCTTCTGTACTCCTCAAGGGCTTGCTATAACCTGGTAGCTGTGGCCATATCTCCAGACAGTGTTCCTGGTCCTTTTAACTATGGCTGGGACAACCTTTCAGACAAGGTGAGTGTCTGTGACCCCCAGTCCAGGGCCAGGAAAGTGAAATGCAGTCACTGCTCGTCCTGTGAGGGTGAAAAGGGGCTGGGGGTGTGTCTGGGTAGCTGAGACCCCAAACAAGCTGGATTTCTGCCTCCAGAAGCCCTGCTTGCTCTCTCCACTCAGCAAACCCGAGTCTTCCCCTATCCAGCCACTCCTTCAGGAAGGATTCCCTGTTGTGCTCTTCCTTTTTAGCCTGGCAGCTCTTCTTTTGAGGGAGAGGAGGGACAAGTCAACTAGAGCAGAAAGGCAATGCTTAATCAGGCATGGCTGTGTGTGAGGGAGAGTCACTGGTGTGGGGAGCGAGCTCCCAGTGCCCTGGTGGCACATGAACAGAACCAGCCCAGCTAAACCAGTAGCAGCAGCCAGGTAAGGGTCCCTGCGCTGGTTTAGGGACTCCTGCCTTCCAAAGGGTTTCTTTGCATTCCCAGTTCCAACTTTTGGGAGCTCTGTGGATGGGCTGGGGTTACACACACTCCTCTGACTTGTGTTCCACAGGTGCACGTGGAAGTGAGCAGTGAGGAATACGTGGTGTTTGGAGTGGTCCTTTTCCTCTGGGAGCTGTTGCCAACAACTTTCGTGGTGCTGTTCTTCCGGGCTCAGAGGCTGAGCCAGGACCTGGTAGGATTGAGCAAGTACTCAGGGAGTACTCAGGGGCAGGGAGGAGCCCCAGGGCACCTGGGGTGACTGTCAGGTGTATTTTGCTTCTGACCTAATTCCTTTCTCGTTGTCAGACTCCAGCAGGGATGGTGAACAGCCACAGTTACAGCTCCAGAGCCTATTTCTTTGACAATCCGAGGCGCTATGACAGCGACGACGACTTGTCACGGCTCGGGGCCAGAGAAGGAGGGTGAGTGTTGTGCTGCCATCCTGCTCCCTGTGGGGAAGGACAGAGCTCCTGGCTTCTGCTCTGAGGGAAAAATGTGGTGGAAGAGGCAGCTGGGGCAGGGAGCCTTCTGACTGAGCATTTGTTCCTTCTGCAGCTCACAAGGAGCTGTTTTTATTAGACAGAAGTGACCAGCCCCAAGAGGTGGTTTCGGATGGTGCCCACAGGTAGAAATATGTAGTGGTTACAGACAGACCTCATCCAGGGGCTGGTCTTTCTAAGATCTTCCCTCATCTGTGGGGCAGAGGGCTCTGAAATCATTCCGGAGCAGTTTCTCCACTGGAAATTGAGAGGTGGTGAAGTCCTGGGAGGGAGATGATCTCTGGGAACCAGGAAAAAGCTCTGCAGGAACCCCTGATAGGGGAGAGAATGGTCAGGTATCCCCAGCAGAACTGCAGAGGGAAACCTGGCAGCCCTGTCATCCAATGCTTTGGATTGGAGAGTACCTTACACACCATGTAATTCCAACTCCCTGCCTTGGGCAGGGACACCTTTTACTAGACCAAGTTGCTCCAAGCCCTGTCCAGCCTGACCTTGGACACACTTCACTTCACTTGCTGCCCAGGCGAGTACTGAGGAGTTCAGAGGTTCTGACTCTTCATAATCAGTGTAGGGCCTGGTGCTCTTTCCCTTGTACCTGTTTCATCACAGCCAGGCTCCCTGGAAATACTCTGCCTGCAGACCTGGATATCCTCATCAGTGCTGAAAGCCTCCTAGCATTGGAGAAACAAAATTAATTCATCTCTAAGTGTCCCTATCTGTTTTTTCTGCCTCTCCTCCAGCTTGGCCACCCCTCAGCGCTCAGGCTGCTACGGGTCCCTGGCCGGGAACGACAGCGGGACCCCCACGGACAGCGCGCCCTTGCTCTGCGCCGCCGGCGGCCCGGAGCCCAACCACCACAGCTCATACCCTGCCCCACACAACTGAGGAGGCTCCCTCTCTTCCCAGAGTGGCATTCATGTATAGGATTGTAACCTGGTTTTCTCTTTTCCTCCTCCTCCTCCTCCTCCTCCTCCCCTGAAGCATCTAACTCATGACACAAACATTCCACGACCTGCCGCAGCTGCGCGCGGGACTGAGCCGGAGGCTGCGGGCAGTAAGTAAGAGAACTGTGACTTTAAGGTACCATGTAGCAAAGTGAAGCTGAACTCTCTGGAAGCTTTTTCTTGGTCTGGTCTTCAAGATGTTGGCAGCTAAATGCACCAGAGCTTCCTCACTAGAAAAGAAACATCAAATGCATATTTGCACTTTTATCTGCACACTTGGAAGGAACGAATCTTGCTCAGGCTGTGCTTGGTCTGAGACTGTTCTAGTTACTCTTTTAATTGCACATCCATAGCTGGGAGAGGTACTGTCTTCCTGCAAAGACGTGTTCCGTGAAGTACTCTGCATCCTGACTCACTGGGAGTGGGAGCTGTGTCCAGGCAGGGCCTTCTGCACTGGATGCTCAAGCCTACTGTGCCATATTCCCACCTGGCAGGGCTGGGTGAGGCCTCGAGGCTGAGGGGGGGTCTTGCTCTGACTCCTGGTTCTCGTCCCACCTGGCTGCTGACCTGTCCCACCTGGGCCTGTGGCTCAGAGCTGAGGGGGAGTTCTGTCCCTACTGGCATTGAGACCAACCTGATGGCAGAGGGAGAGGTCTGGCTGTTCCCCTTCAGGGAGAGCTTGGAGCTGGCTCAGCAGGAGTGTGTGTACAGGAATGTGTGTGAATCCAGGGCTGCTGTACCCGGAGGGTGCTCAGAGCAGTCCTGCGCCCCCTCCTTGTCACCCATGGTGGGGTCCCCTCGTCCCCCTCAGTATTAAATTGCATTTAGTAGACAACCAAGAGTTTCAACGTGAAGTGAATGTGAACTGGTGGGTCCCCACTGAGGTGCAGGAGGTGTCTGGCTGCCTGTGGAATGTGCTGTTTCAGAGGGAAGGGGTAAAAACCACAGGGGTCTGATCCCTGGGCTCCTTGCTCTGCCCTCCAGGGCCTGGAGCCCTCCCACTGGAGTACACAGGGTGTGAGTGCTGGGTCAGCCTGGGAGAGGTTCCTCTGTCTCTCCTTCACCAAAGTAGCCAAGTCTGATCTGGGTTGGGCTCTTGGAGAGGAGGTTTGGTTTTATTCCTGGCTTGTCCCTGAGCCTGCTGTGGGGATGAGCGAAGCAGCTTTGGATGGAGACTCTGCTCCAGTGGGAGCTGCTCTGGCCACTGGTGCCAACCCACACTGGCACTGCTTTTGGCCTGCCTCGTGCTGCTCAAACCCCAGGCTGACCCTGGCCAGGGAGGGGTGTGGTGGGCAGTGGTCTGGGAGCTGGGGGGACCCTGAGGCAGCCTCAGTGTCTGAGCTGTGTGTGAGAGACCCCCCAGCCCCAGGGCAGCCCTGACCTCTCCTCACCAGTGTGGCCTGGTCCCCCCTCCCCTGTTGCTTGTGCTGAGCACAGTGTCACTTGTCCCATGGGAACACTGTGCTGGCCCCTCCCTGCTTCCCTGCTTCACTCTGGCTGGCCCAAAAAGAGCAGCACATCCTGCCTCTTTTTGGGGAAGGCAAAGATGGCAACTCTCAGCACATCCCTCGCTCGAGTACCTGACCCAGAGCTCCACCCTGGCTGCTCACCTGTCTCCTGGCAGGAACAGGTCACTCCATCTCAATCACTGCTTGGCTTGTGGCAAAGCTGATGAAGGGCCTGGCGTGTCCCCCTTCCTTCTGCTCCCATAAGTCACCAAAGACAGTAAGTGACGCTCGTGGCCCCTGTTCTTGCTTAAATTCCAAAGCACTAGGAGCACTTTAAGTTTTTCTTTAGAGGGAAAGGAGTGTAGTGCAAAAAAAAAAAAATTTAAAAAAAATTACAAAATCCAAGGGCTACAGGCTCATTGTTCCTATTGCACTGAAGCACACACCCACACTATGATCTTCCTGGATTTGGGATGGCAGGTCAGGGCAGTGAGTCTTGTTGCTGATGGACCCCTGAGCGACTGGCAAAGCGTTTGGGTTTTACTCCTTTGTCCGGTGGTTTCCGAACCGGCTGCTCCTCCCGGGGCCGGTCCCGTGTTTTACTGAAGTAATTTATAGCTGAGAAGTACAATGACTTTTTTAATGCATAGTTGCCTTTCATTAAACTTTCTTTTTTGGGTTGGGGGTTTTTTTGTTTCTTTTTTTTTTTGGTATGGTTTAACAGTGTTTTGGCTTTGCAGTCGGGCAGCAGCTGCTGCACCAGGAGCTGTGGCCAATGAATGTACCTATTTGTTCTTCACTAAACTGTAACCAAGCACTACTCTGTTGAAATAAATAAATAAATTTAAAAGGACTTTCTATGCTGGGTTTGCTCCCAGGGTGACCCAGCCAGCTCCAGGCGTGGCCCTGTGGTCCCCTGTGCCCTGCCAGGACCTGGCACATCCTCCTGCTCTGTTGAGACAGCGCTGGGAGCTTGTAAAGCTGCTGCTGGATGAGCTCTGAGGGTTGTCACAGGGGGCTTTGTCCTGTTATGTTTCTCTGGCTGCAGCCCAGGGGGATGCTGTGTCCTGAGGGAACAGTCTGGAGCTGTGTCAGGACAGGGTTAGATTTGGTATCAGGAAAAGGCTCTTCCCCAGAGGGTGGTGGGCACTGACCAGGCTCCCCCGGGCAGTGGGCACGGCCCCAAGGCTGCCAGAGCTCCAGGAGCATTTGGACAACAGGACAGGGACAGAGTGGGATTGTTGAGGTGTCTGTGCAAGGCCAAGGGTTGGACTGGATGATCCATGTGGATCCCTTCCAACCCAGGGAATTCTATATTCCCTGTGTCTCCAGCTTGTGAGGTACAATGTGCTCAAACCACCTCCTGGGGCTGGTCAGGAGACACATCTGGCCATGGGCTGTGCCTTGTCCTTTCCCAAGACCTGGATCCTCTTGCTGAAATCCCCAGTTCCCTCCTCAGAGCTTCCCTTATTCCCCGCCCCGGTTTATCTGTGTGGCCTTGAGCTCACAGCAAACAGCAGTGGCTCTGCTGGAGCAAACGCTGCCTCCTCCTGCCCTTCCGGCATTTTGGGAGCTCAGGATGGAAAACGGGGCTGCCACAGAGATCCAGGCTGGGGGGCTCTATTTTCCAGCAGCACCTCCCCCCAAGCATGTCCTTTGCCCCTGTTGCAGCATTCCTTGGATGGTGTAATCCTGGCTGGCTCCATCCCCGCAGGGACCCAGCTGGAAGCAGGGACAGGGAGTCACCCCTTACAGCTGCAGGGGCTCCATGGGCTGTGCCCACCCCAGCAGGGACCCTCTGCCCTGTCCCACTGCCCCACTGCTTGTCCTTGGAGCAGCAGAATTCCCTGTGCCTCATTCTGTGCCACTGCCAAGGAGCAGCAGCCCCAGGGTGGGCACATCCTTTCCCATTTTAGCCCTGCCTGGATACCATCCTCCAGGAAGCAGCTCCCAAAACAGGCCAAACCCACTTGCACAGGCTGGCAGGGGCAGGAAAGCCAGGAGAGGGCTGGAATTGGGGTCCTGGCAGCTGCTGCTGCCCCACGGAGACTTGGATGCAGCTGATGGTGAGCTTGGTGGGCTCCCCTTTTCCTCAATGAGAAGGGGGATCTTCAAGGTGCCAAACACCATTCATGGGGTTCCTCCAGTGTGATCCTTCTTGGTTCATCTTCCCAAGCTTTCAGTGGGGGCAGCAAGGACCATGAGGAACAGCCTGTTTCCCAAGGAAGTCACCTCAGGACAGCAGCAGCTCCTACAATCCCTTGAAGGTTTTTTTTATGCAGCAGGAAGTTAGTGAAAGTGAGGGGCTGGTTGGAATCGTGGAGCAGACAAGGAATTTCCCCCCAGATTTATTCAATGGCACAGTTCTTGCCCCATCTCCAGCTTCTGAAGGCAAAGCAATGGCTCTGACCCATCCAATAGCACAGCAACATTTCAAGGAGTTACTCCGAATGATCTTCCAATATATAAAATAAAATTTACAGATAGTCCCCACTTTTATACAAAAAAAAATAGCTTTTTTTTTCCCCTTGTACAAAATCTCTCATCAGCAGGTTAGAATCAGCTGGGAACAGGAGGCCCAGCAAGTGGTTTTCACTGTGAAAGTTGGAGTGTGATGCAACGATGGTGTTTGTCCATAAGTCTTTCTTTCTCCACTGAATTCACTGCATGTTTTGTAAGATATTCCTGAAGTTTTCCAGTTCTTTCACGCTGGTTGAAACCCTGTGTGCGAGGAAAGCAAAAGGGAAACATCACAGCAACATCCACATGATGAATTATTTAAAGTCTGAGAGAGAGAAAGGAGCTGTATCAAGCAAAGCTTCTCTGGAAGAGAGAATTTAGAATTCCAGCTAAATTAGGCTCTGCTTACAAACCAGGCCCTTCACTAATTTCACAGCCTCTTTTTAAAGCAAACACTGGGCATCCCAGTGGAACAGGATGTTACAGAGCTCAGCAGGGATCAAACCCATTAAGGACAGGTCAAGAAACAGAATATTCCAAGCTGCACAGGCAGGTCCTGGACTCTCCTGGTAATACTGTTTGCCAGAAACTCCAGGTCTGTCAACACCAAGAAGTGCTAATGTAAAACCAGAGCATCCCAAAATCCCCTCCTAAAGGCCTCGTTATCCTCCTTTTCTGCCAAAAACTCCTCATCCAGCTCTCTGCAGGGGCTGGATTGATGGATTCCTGTTAAATGCAGTCATGGCAAACAGATCTGGGAAGGAACTCGTGGAAGGAGAGCTCTAAGGACAGCAGCACTTGTCTGGGACAATGTGCTCCTAGCACAGAGTCCCACAGTTCCTTAAAAATGACCAAATTCTTTGTATCTGAACACAAATGCTTCCTGGAATTCCTTACATTAAAAATAGAGTATCCCAGAGTCACAGACTATTCCGAGTTGGAAGGGACCCACATATAAAGTTGTTTGAAATTTTTCCAGCTGTTGCAGTCCATATAACAACAGCTGGTACCTGAGACAGTATGATAAGAGCAAGAGTCACCCCCAAAATTGCTGAGAGGAACTGACTGTTCGAGCTGAAATGGGAGGTGACACACCAGCAGTGTAGAATTTGAGGAGAAAGCCTCAAACTCACCTTCCAAAGGCATTAAATAAGGCCACAATTTCTTGTCTGGTCAGCTGGAACCCGTAGGAAGGGCCACTCTCAGGTATCTTTTCTATGAGGTTCTCAGAGAAGAGGATCTTCAGGGCTGTTCCCAAGCCCTGTGTCTGTGCAGGGATCAAACAGGATCATTTAACAGCAGGGAGACACTCAGGGCCTGGTTCAAAGCTTAATTTTACTTCTCCTCCTCTGCAGCATCAACAGAGCAAGAGGATTTCATTTAGCCCAGAGGTTCTGCCTCCCCTCCCCTCTCCTGGGGAGCAGCAGGTTATCCCAATTTCCAGCTGCAAAATCCACAGGCAGCTGCTGCCAGGTCCAGCAGGCTGGAATCACCCCACTGCTTCCTGCTGCCTGGAGAGGGGAGGAATCAACCAGCCCTGAGCTGTGTCTGGGTGTCCAAAAACCACATCCACACGTGAGTCCCACCACCAGGTGCTTCCAGACACGCTGCTGACAAATCTTACCTGCAACTTCCCCCACAGGCGACATTTGAAGCAGCCAACACAGTCCATGATCTTGGAAATGTTCTTAAAGTGCAGCCTAAATTCCTCCTGGGGGAAAAGACATTCACATTGATCATGGTTAGGCACTAATCCCTGTGTTAATCCAAATTAATCCTGGAGTTCAGCAGGGCTCAGTTTGGGTAAAAGCCTCCTGGAGAGGGTCTTTGGCACCAATTACCTTTAGTTTAGCAGCTTCCTTTTTATTCCCTGCAAAGAAGGAGTTTTCATCGAAATGCAGCGGGAAAGACCTGGAAGGGAATGAAGAGGGTTTTGTTTCTCCCCAGGATGTTTGGGTGGCTGAAGTCCAGCTGCACAGTCAGGTGTGTGGATAAAATAGAGGTGTGAGCCACTGGACATCTCCACTCATGTTTTAATCTCAGATCCAACCCCAGTGGGGGCTGGAATTGGATGATTGAAGATCCCTTCTAACCCAAACCATCCTGGGGTTCTATCAGTTCTTTCCATCTGAGCTGGCATCTCACCTTGGAGACATTTCCAGCAATTCCTCGATGGTTTTGAAGCATTTTCAGTCTGTTTTCTAACAGACACAAACACAGGAGTGTGACAAGATAAATTCAAACACTGATCACAACAGGAGACACCCATTTCTGCCTGGTTCTGGTATCTTCTCTTTTTTTTACCCCAAACTCCATCCAATAGCCCAAAACTCTGTTACCAACATGTTTAGGATGTTTTTCTAGTCCAAAACACAAAGCCAGGACTGGTGTCCCACAGATGAGTCACACAAGGAGCCAATTTCAGGGCTGACGTGTAGGCAGTTATTAAATTAAATTCTGCTCAATCCAAAAGGCACCTGAGACTTATTAAAATGGTGGGCCTAATTAAACTGAGGGACTAATCACCCAAATCTTGCAATTTTCATACAGATATTAATGCTCTCCCAGCAAAACTACACTGCTGGTACAATGTCCCTGCTCACTGCAGGGGGGGTGGACTAGATGACCTTTAAAAGGTCCCTTCCAACCCAAACCATTCCAAGATTCTGTGATTCTACTGCACAAATCCCTCCACAACCTGCCTTTCTAGGAGCTGTAAGTGACAGGTTAAACACACTCAGAGATCCCAGGGTTTCCAGAGCCACTGTCCCCAGGTCCCAAGAGTAATTACTTGGCCAGATGGAGAATTTCCAGCAACAGGTGTTTCAATTCTGCATCCTGACTTTCATTCCCCGTGTACAGCTGGAAACCTGGGCGTTCAAAGAAGGGCAGCACTTTGGAGAGGGCCCTCAGCTCAATCAGGTAGAGAAAATAGAGGTTCTTGAGCCTTCTGGGACCTTCCCCTCTGGTGAGAACTTCATCAAACCTCTGCTGGAACTCGGTGACATTGGGGCCCCATCTCTTCTCTGACCACGTATCTGAGAGAGAAGAGAAAACCCCAGAGACACGAAGTGGGTGGGTTTAGTTGTGGTTCAACTCCTCCCACTGCACAAGTTCAGTGGTGAGATGTGATTCCAGCCAGGCAGAGCCAAGATTTCCCGAGTCATAACCCTTTCACTGATCCAAATTTATTCATAAATGGGTCAATTTTTAAACATTCATTCAAGTTGGAAAAGATCTCCAGGATCATCGAGCTCAACCTGTGATCAAACAGCACCTTGTCCCCCAGCCCAGAGCACTGAGTGCCACATCCAGTCCTTCCTTGGGCACCTCCAGGGGTGGGAACTCCAAACCTCCCTGGGCAGCCCCTTCCAAGGCCTGACAACCCTTTCAGTGAAGAAATTCTCCCTGAAAATTGCTCAAGAGAGGCATGATTTTAATCCAACTCAAACCCCAGGAAAGACACAACTCCTGCAGACCTTTCCCAAATGGTTCCTGAGGCTTCCTAATGAACATCTTAAGAGAATTCCTGATGATGTGGAACAGCAAGTGAGCAGAAGCATCCAAGGATTGGAGGAGACTGGTCTCTATTTTCCATTCTCAAGCCTATAAAGAATATTTCTGTTGCTCATCCTATTGTGTACTCAAAGTTATATAAAGCAGGTAGTGGAAGGTGTAATTGTCCTATCAGGGTGATGTTGCAATCCCAACTCAGCCCTTGCCTTTGATGTTTCCCTTGTTATTTCCCAGCCCCAACGTGCTCTAACTCACACTGAGGTGAGGTCTATGAGGGCTGTAGAGACTGAAACAGAATTACTGACTTAAATCCAAATGATTTACCCAAATTCCAACATCTATCACCTTGATTATGAAATTTGGATTCCTAAAATAGCTACTTATGGACCAAGGCATGGAAAGGAAATGGAAATGGCAGGTGGAAGTGGGTCAAGGATCTTGGGAAAGCCCAGCCAAGCATTTCACAGCCCAGGTGAGATTATTGCTAAAAACCAGGCTAGGAAGGGACAGCCTGGATGCACAGTTAGAAACCCACTCCAAAACAACCTTGGAGGAAGAACAGAAGGAATATGTGCTGGAAGTCTTGGCACAGAGAAAGCCCCAGGCACGTGGCAACTGCACCCCTAATCCTGCCACCCAACCTGGGTGCTGAGGAAGGGAAGAGAAGAGCACAGAAGGCTCAAATCCCGCTGGAATGAGCTCCAAGCAGCATTTAGCAAAGCCCTGGGAGTGCCCATTGGGGACTGAGGCTGGAGAGCTGGGCCAGGAGGGAGCACTCACCCTGCAGGAGGTACCTGGCGCTCAGGTGTATGTTGATGCTGGCATGGAGACCAGAGATGAGCCTGTAGAAAGCTCTTTTCTCCACACACACACCTGCAAAGAAAAGAAATGGGCAATTTAAGGCACTAAAAGCACCTGCTGAGTTTTCCTCTCCTGGCTGGAAGGCAGGAATTGAATCCCACCCAGTCTGACCACAAACCCCTCCACCCCCTGGCCAGTTTGTGTCCACCCCAGGAAGAGCAACCAAGTTCAGAGCCAGGATTACCTTTCAGCCACTTGTAAAACGTGTGCCCTGGAAGCAAAAGGAAAACACACATCAGTCTGAAGGTACAGCCCTGATGCCCTGAAAGCACCTCCAAGGCTGCTCCCAGAGGGCCTCTGCCCACTCCAGTTGGCAGAAACAGGGAAAGGAGCATTAAAAGAGCATGAAAATAGTTTCCCTGCCCACCCCTCTGACTGGGGTTTGTCTAACACGGCATGGCAGCAGCTCAACACAGCAGGTGAGCTTTCCCCAGGGGCTGGGGGGCCAAACAGCACAGCTGGGAAAATTGAGGATCATGGATTAGTTTCCTCTTCAGGGCAGAGGGAGGAGAGGGGTATTTTCATAAAACAAACAAACCAACCAGCGAAGAAAACCACAGAGTGCAACCAAGTGTGTACAATCAAACAAGTCAGGGTTTCAAACTCCTACTGCCACATGTTTGGAAGTGATCTGGGGAGCTGAAAAGTATTTGGGGATGATTTGGAGACAAAAAGATGCAGTGGAGAGCTCCAGGGAACAGCCTTTCCTAAGGGAATTGGGCACCCAGCTCGACCAGCTGACAGAGGCTGTTGGGATTCTGAGTCTTCTCCAAGCTTTCTCAGCAATTAGCACTGAAAACATCCCAGAGCACAAATCCTGCTCCTGAAGGCTTCCCACTCTTCAGAGATTGGCATCAAACAGGGCCTGTGCTCTTAAAAACTGCTGGTGGACTTTTGAATACCTTCACATGAGGATGGGCTGGGACAGGGAGCAAATGGCACAGGGTCCTCTTCTCTCTGGTGAGCAGGGACAGGACCCAGGGAATGGCTGGAGCTGTGTCAGGGCAGGGTCAGGTTGGATCTCAGGGAAAGGTCCTTCCCCCAGAGGGTGGTGGGCACTGCCCAGGCTCTCCAGGGCAGTGGGCACAGCCCCAAGGCTGCCAGAGCTCCAGGAGGGTTTGGCCAATGGGACAGAGTGGGATTGTTGGGGTGTCTGTGCAGGGCCAGGAGTTGGACTGGATGATCCTTGTGATCCCACTCAGGATATTCTGCGTGATTTCTGTTTTGCCTGACTAATGGTTTTGCAGTATCTCATGGCACAGCTCAGAGCAGCACAACAAAGACACATCTGTTTCTGTTATCAGTCAAAACAAACAGGGGCACTCACCTCCATCGTCTCCTGGTGGAAAAAAGCACAAGTGGTGGAGAGAGAGGGAAAAAAAGAGGATAAAAAATTACACACAACCAAAATGAAACTCCAAAGCACAAGCTCTGCTCTGTTATTCTGCTCTGACAGGAGAAGGAGCCTCTCCAGGGAGGTTTAAGAATGTTTTGAACACAAAGAACTCCAAGACACCGGATGGGCACCGGAGCTGAGTAACCTGACCAGTGTAGGAGGGATCAATATTTGCAAAGGAAGTAAAACCTGATATTTCCAAGGACATTGCACATCTCCTTCAGCAGTGCTGCCCCTGAAGAGCCAATCCTTTGCACCAGGGGAGGGGGAAAAGCATCTCCATAGTTTGAGGAAAAATAAAGAGCATAAGTCCTATGGAGAGAGGCTGAGGGAGCTGGGGGTGTTTAGCCTGGAGAAGAGGAGGCTCAGAGGTGACCTCAGCACTGT
>JAWWEV010000167.1:61853776-61865931 GCA_035583235.1 Hafferia zeledoni | reverse complement strand
TGCTGGCCACGCTATTTTTGATCCAGGCCAGGATCCCATTGGCCTTCTTGGCCACCTGGGCACACTGTTGGCTCATGATGATTCCTTGATATTTAACACACCCCGTGCTTTTGTTAACAAAATTCCTCCTGCCCAGCCCAGCAGCCCCACCGACCTTGCATTGAAGTGCGTGATGCCGAACTCCGGCAGCGACTGCCAGGCTTGGATAAACCGCATCTTGGCCTCGATGAGGCTCATCTGAGCCACGTTCTGGTGGGCTTCCAGGATGCGTGCCGTGATCTGCGGGTGGCCAACACACCAGAGTTAGGGAAGGGGGCCCTCAGTGGCACCTCACCCGAACGGGAACGGCTCGGGAGGTGCTCGGGAGCCGCCGCGGATCCGAACGCGGATAATCAATGACTTCTACCCCAAGGTCCTATTTCAGCCCTGGCTGCTCAAAGCCTGTGACCACGGCAGAGAAATGTGAAGCTTCCCTCCTCCAGACATATAAAAGCCACTGTAGAGCTGAGCTGTCTGGAGGCAAAGAGCTGGTCAGGCTCTCAGGGAATTTTAAGGCGCAGGATGTGAGTGAACAACAAGGCAAATTTGTGGTGTAGGGTTTCCAGTTTTGCAGCACAAATCACTGGGGATCATTACAAAAACCAACCAGGGCCCAGGTTTCTCAGGGAGGGTGTAGGTTTTGTTAGTGTTTTCATCGCTGCTCTCTAAACCAAAGGGGTTCTAGATTATTTTTATTTTAAATGTACCTTAATTTTATTGTTGCTGTCACTTACCAAGTCTCTTACATAGCCTGGCTGTAGATGGCAAGGCGAAATGGGGAAAAAAAAAACACCAAAAGGAGGCAGAAAGAAAAAAAAGCAATCAGAAATATGGCAACAAAGCAAAGAAAAAGTGTAAATTAACTGCAAACCAAAGTTCAAGCCAAAAAAAAAAACAAAACCAAACCAAACACATGCACAATTCCTTAGGTGGAAAAGCAGCCAAAGTGAATGTGAGCAGGGACAAGCGAGCAGAGATCCACCGCTCGTGCCGGCCCTGCCGGAGCTCTGGTGTGATCCCAGCTGGGTCCTGGCATTGCTTTTGGTTCTGAGATGGTTTTGTCTGGATTTCAGGAAAAGGTCCTTCCCCCAGAGGGTGGTGGGCACTGCCCAGGCCCCCCAGGGCAGTGGGCACAGCCCCGAGGCTGACAGAGCTCCAGGAGGGTTTGGACAATGGGGCAGAGTGGGATTGTTGGGGTGTCTGTGCAGGGTCAGGATCTGATCCCTGTGGATCCCTTCCAACTCAGAAAATTCTGTGATTCTCTGGACCTGCTGGTGGATGAAGGGGAGGGGAAAGCTGCTGGCTTGGAATAGAGTTCATGTCCTCACATTCTTCCCTGAGTCTCTGCACAAACTCCAGGCCGCTCACTGGCAGAGGAAGCTCAAGAGCTCACTCTGAGCTCACCAGCTCCTTTCATTGGGGATATGCAGAGAAATGCTTCAGGTTAATTAACATCAAATGGGCTTCCAGGGATGGACCTGCCCTTGCTGGCTCCAACACCAAACCCCACAAAAGCACCTGAGAGCTGTGAAAACACAAATTTTGGGTTGGGTTTTGTTTATTTGCATTTACAATTTGGTGCTTCCAAACCCAACCTGCCAATCCTATTCTGCTGCACAGCCACATGGAGCCAAACATAACCAGATGAGTTTGGGGCTGGGGAGGACCAAGAGCTTCTGGTAAATCCTCCAGCAAGGCCCTCTGCCAATTCCCATTCTGACTGTTTGTGGGCTGCTCGACCTCCCCCTCCTCCTCTTTCTCCTCCTCCTCCTCCTCTTTCCCTGTGCCGGGGCCACGGAGAGACCCTTGCGGTCAAATTCCTCACATTCCCACAGCCTCCATCCCTCATTCCTCCCAGCAAACATCCTCTGCTCTCCAAGCTTTGCCTCTGGATGTGAAGGAAAATCCTAAATCCGCTGTTTAGCTGATGTCTGTGAGGGACCAGGCACTGGCACCATGGCTGCTGTTCCAGCTGGGATCAGGACGAGGGCTCGTGCCCATCCCCACGATTCCATGGATTTTGTTTTTATAACCAGGATACCTGCACAATAAGCAAGTTTTCCAAGCTTGTATTTTTCCAGGTGCCTCCGTTTTACCGGAAACCCAGAAAGTATCATATATATGTTAAAATAGTATATTTATGCAGCCTCTCCTCCATCCAAGTGGATATAAAGGCTTATTCAGAAGAATAATAAGGGCTATATAAAATATAACTCCACTGCCAGGAAATCATCGTGCTGTGCCAATAAAAAAGTTATATTTTTCCTGCTTCTCTGACTTGCAGCCTTTTTCTGGGCTTGGAGAAATCTCATCCAGCCACAGCCAGCAGTCAAGGCGCTGTAGGATTTAAGTCACCAAAAGGCCAAGGAGCAATGCTTTACTTATTTCTTGCTGCTGTTCTGACACATAACGTCTTTCAGAGAGTCAGGCATTTCTTTCCAGCAGGGAACAGTTCAGCCCTGTCCTGCAGGGATGGGACGGAGCGTGGAGTTCAAGCTGGAGTCACAGCAACTCAAAAATGAAGCAGTGTTTGGAGGACTGGCATTTGGAAGCAGTGGGAAAGCAAAGAGAGAAATGTGCAAACTGCGTTTCAGCCAAGTGTGGATAAAGCATCCAAAGCAACTGCAACTCTGCTGATCCTGGGGATTTCTCCATGGATTCTGTGCAGGGAATGGGGTTCTAATCCCAGCACCGGGGGATTGAGTCCAGCTGCAGGGAGAAATGGGGCAGCTGACCCCATCACTCCACCACCACTCATCAGCAGGGGCCAAACCATTCCCAAAATGTATTTCAAACAAATGTAACCCAATTTTAAATGTATTTACAATTCAAGATTCCCCGCTGCCTGTGCTGTGCCCGTGCACATCACAGAGCACCTGGCACAGTGCAGGTGGTGGGTGCCATCCCCAGGTGCTGCATCCAAACCATGCCCTTCGGTCACATCTCCTTTTAGTAACCACGTGCATCCCATGAGGTGAGGACATCCAAAAACATGTCACGTTAAACACCAGCTACTGCCAAAACACATGCCCAGTCAGCCCAGTCCACGCCAACACCAAATCCAACGCCAACGTCGATGTCAACGCCAACGTTGATGTCAACGCCAACGTCGATGTCAACATTAACGCCAACGTCAACGTTGATGTCAATGCCAACGCCAACGTCAACATCGACGCCAACACTGATGTCAACGCCAACATCAACGTTCAACATCAACGCCAACGTCAACGCCGGCGTCAACATCAACGTCAATGCCACCGTCAATGTCAATGCCAACGTCAACACCAACGTCAGGTTGGACCAGTACGTACCTGCTTGTTCTTGTACTTCTTCAGGTATCGAGGAGAAACCAGACACTCGGGATTGATGTCTGTGTTGATCTGCTCCGGGATCAGCTGCGGGTCGGGGTTCAAATGCTGCATTTTCAGGAAGGACAGGATGTTCTGCACTTCCATGCCGTAGGAGCTGTCGGCCATGGTCTTGCCCTTGGAGGCCAGGCGGCAGGCGGCCATCCAGCTGGCGTACTGCGTCTCCTGCCCCCCAAAACACAGACCCGCGCCCGTCAGAGCCGTGGGGGGACCGCCACACCCTCCAGATACAACTCCAGGGAGCCCTCACTACCCTTCCAGCCCCAGGAGACTCAAACATGCACAAAGATGGGCAGAAACACAGCCAATGCGTAGACTAAAACCACGGGACTAAGCCAAGAAAGAGCAGGGAATGATTTTCTGCTCCAAACTCAGAGATGAGTGAGCTGGAATGCATTTGGAATGCTGAGATCAGACACGGGGGAGTGCATTTTCTATTTATTTTTTACTTAACAGCACCTCAGCACGAGCTGATGGTGGGGAAAGAGTGAAGAGGTGGCCACTCCAAGTGATAAACTTACGGTGTCGCAGCGCAGCCAAATTTCATTCATCCCCTCTGCCACCGGAATCAGGAGTTTGATGTTGAACTTCTGACCAGAGATGTTCACATCAGGGGTAACTTCACATCCTGCAAGGAGGTTTAACAAAGGAGTGAGGAACTATGCTTGAAAAACAGGGGGGAAAAGCAAAAATTGGGAAAGAAAAGGCAAAGTTCTCCAGCTGAAGGGTCTCAGTGATGCCAAAGCTTTGCAAGCACATCTTCCATGGGATGAACATCTCACACAGCAGGGACAAAACCCATGTCAGATGTCTCTTTTTCCAAGTGACAGGAAAACTGGGGGGAAAAAGCAAGACCTGATTTGAAAGGAATGAAGCCAAAGCTAATGTGTGGCTACAGAATTAATCTTGTGGATCCTGCCTGGCCTTGTGAATGGATCCCATGGACAGCAAACACCCCAAAATTTTAACAGAATATGCTGAGCTGGAAGAGACCCACAAGGATCATCCAATCCAACTCCTGGCCCTGCACAGACACTCCGACAACTGACCCTGTCCCTTAGAGTGTTGCTCAAACACTCCTTAAGCTCTGGAAGCCTTAGGGCTGTGCCCACTGCCCTGGGGAGCCTGGTCAGTGCCCACCACCCTCTGGGGGAAGAACATTTCCTTTCAGGAATGGGTAGGAAAAGGTGACTGGATGGGTGTTGACTCTCACTCTGAAACTTCTGTATGTTATTTATACAAGGATGGGATGCTCCATCCCTGGAATTATTCAATGTTGGATGAGGCTTGGAGCAACCTGTCTAGTGGGAGGTGTCCCTGCACATGGCAAGGGTTGGAACAAGATGGTTTTAAGGTCCCTTCCAACCCAAACCAGCCTGTGATTCCACAATTTTGGCTGCTACAGTGAGCGGTGAGGTGTGAGCATCCCGCTCCCTGAGTCTGGAGAGAACTCCAAGTGCTTGGATAAACACAGGGGGTGATGAACTGAAGCAGCCAAGTCCTCCCGGGTGCCGCTTCAACGCCGCCTCCGAGATTCCTTAAAAGTGCCGTCACAGCAGATCTGTCAAAAGCTCCCAAAAAGGTCCTGCGGGCCGGGCCTCGCTCCGACAGCAGCCCGAGGTCGCTTGGCATCCCATCTGCTCCTGCCTCCACAGGGAAAACAAATGAGCTCTCTCTGCAGCTCCGTGGCTGCCGGAGCAGGAATGTTTAACTTGACACAAGGAAAGCAGCAACTGTAGGAATTTAAAAACCTGAGGCTTGCAGGGAGCGCTCGAGCGAGGCTGCCCTCAACCAGCACTGGGCAGAGGAGGGAAAATAATCTAAGGCAGCAGAGGAGGGAAAATAATCTAAGGCAGCAGAGGAGGGAAAATAACCTAAGGCAGCAGAGGAGGAGAGTGTTGGTTCTTTCCAGGTTAAATTCTTTTTCTGCCGCGGGAATTCATTCAATCCTTTCGGGTAAGTCGGACAAAAAGGAGAAGGGCAAGTGGAAAGTGTCCCTGTCCATGGCAGGGGTTGGAATGAGGTGGTCTTTAAGGTCCTTTCCAACCCAAACCATTCTATGGTTCCTTAAGTTGTCTCCTCATGCCACTGGGGAGGTGTTGGTGCTTCCAAGTGGGATCACACTGTCTAGAAGTCCAAGTCTGTGCTACTCTACCAAACCCAGTCACCTCATTCTTTTAAACACATTCACCCAACCTTGGGATGACATGTCAGGGTGATAAAGCAGTGGGAAAGAAAGATGCAGGAGGAGCAGCCTGTTACTGGAATAAAAAGCAGCTTCTGTTCCCTCACCTCGTGCTTCTCTTACCTCTCAGGTTCATCTGGTGAGCAGGAGTCCCGTTGGATTCCTCTTTGCTTTTGTAGCAGGAGATGGAGGTATCTTTGAAGGTGCACCAGTAGGGCTTGTAGCCTTTCAACGTCAGCTTCTTGGGCCTGCCAGACACATGGAGGGACATCACACTTGGTTTAAGCTCCTCAAACAAGCTGCTGCACCAGGAAACTCATTATTTCACCCCTGGAAACCTGCTGTCAGCAGCCTGGGTTATTCCCACCCCTGGGATAGTCCCTGCCTGGGGGCTCAGCCATCCTTTCACTGCAGAGCTGAGCTCCAATTGCAAGTTTGGGCTTCTCAATCCCATAGAGGAAATCTGGGGCAAGATGAAGGGAGCTGGAGAACTGTGTTACAAAAACAGACATGTCCATGGACCGCTGCAAAATGTGCCTCTCCACCCACCATGTTAAATGGGAACCACTTTGCCAGACCTGCGAAGGGAAGTGGCACTTCCAAAGACTTGCCAGCCACATGCACGAGTGCCCTTTTGTTTTAAACACTCCACACCACAAAGGTTCAGTTCTTTTCTTTGGAAAACACAGACTTTGCTTGATTCTGCAGGAGAACTGATGGCCCTGCAAACCTACAGCCCAGTGACCACCTGGTATGGTGGGACCCTGAGCTCATCCCACCATGAATCCAGGACCTCAGAGTTCCAAGTATCTGAATTTTTTATCCTTCCCTCATTTCTAACCCTTATTTTAAGGCTGGACCTGCAGCTTTTCATGCATTTCTCATATTTTCATTCCAGAAACAACTGTTGATCCTCATCTGCAGGGATCAAATATGTGATGGCTCTAATTGCTTGTCCTCAGGGATCTGCACTTCCATTTCCAAGCAAAAGTGAGCTGGGGGCTCCTTGTGTCAGAAGGACATCAGGGAGCTGGAGGAGAAACACCCTGTCTGCCTGCACCTCCCTGCTCCCACCCTTCTGATGGACACCTGAGCTGGGGCATCCACTCCTTGCTGGATTTCCTCCTGCTCCAAAAGCCCTGGAACACACAGCCCTGCCCGGGGAAACCTCCCAACCACAATTCCCTTTGAAAGCTGCTTCCCACTATGGAGGAAGTCCCCAGCCTTCAGCCAAGCCATCCCACACGTGCAGGGTTTTCCATCCTCTGTTAAAGATGCTTTAATGCATTTTTACTGTCTTTGGAGGTTTTGGGGGGCTCTTTTAAATTGCAGGAAGAGCATTTTGATGGATACAAAATACAGAGATATTGGGAAGGAATTCCTGGCTATGAGGGTGGGGAGGTCCTGGCACAGGTTGGGCAGAGAAGCTGTGGCTGCCCCATCCCTGGGAGTGTCCCAGGCCAGGTTGGACAGGGCTTGGAGCAACGTGGGCTGGTGGGAGGTGTCCCTGCCCATGGCAGAGGGTGGCACTGGATGGGCTTTACGGCTCCTTCCAACCCAAAACACTGTGGGATTCCATGATTTTGGCTGGCAGGGGAGGGAGAACTATTCCAAATCCCTGCAGCAACACCAGGCACGTACAGGGACATATTTACAGGAGTTAAACCTATGGAATATTAGGGACATATAACGCAGCTCCTCCCCAGCCAAAGTGTCTCAAGAGGGACATCCAAAGCTGGGCCAGCCCTCAACACAACACTGTGCCATTTACACTGGATTTTTGGCACTAAAATACCACCTGCCCCCCCTTTTTTGCAGCACATGGAATTCTGTGTTCAATTTGACAGCCTCAAGTCCCAACCCCGGGGGTTCAGGGCTCTCACCAGGCGTAGAACCGGCAGCTTCTGGCTGCTCCATCTCCTGACGCTCCAATTTGCAGGCAATTAGCTCCCTGAGTCGTGCCTAATTTTATTGGCAAATCAGCAGATCAAAGGCAAGAACAAGTCCTTTGTTTGTTTGTTTCTTCGAGGGGGGGAAAGAAACACCCACTGAGGGGCTGCAGCCCTGAAACTTTGCCCCAGTTAAGCCAGACCACAAGCCCAGACAGACGCAGAGACCTTATTAATTCGAGTTTTTCAGAGCTGTGAGTGCCAGGTTTTGGCTTCAGAACCAAACAATTAATAACATAAAGGTTTGTTCCAGAGCTATTTTGCTGCCTACAGCCTTTCTTCCCCTCTGTCTTAACAGTTCTGCTGTGAAATCTCATCAGTATTCCCAGTTTCCAGAACTTTCACTGGATCCCTCACTGCAGCCGGCAATAAATTGCCAAAGACAGTGGTGGCTGCCAAAAATGTTGCTCCAAGCCCAGACACTGCTGTTCCTGGTTTCCACATTCCCCCATCCAAGTCAAAGCAAACTAAAAAAAAATCCCTAAATCCTGAGCGAGCTGGAAGAGGAGCAGAGTCAACTTAACCTGCTCCTTTTGGCACAGAGAGGGTGGAGAGACCGGGTTAGAATCCTGCAAACCAGGAGAAGTATCTGAGGGGGGTTTTGAGGTTTTGCTCTGAATTTTAGGGTGGTTTGTTGCCTCCTGGGCATTAAATGTGTTAAAGAAACATCCCAGCACACACCTATGGGATGCAGCAAACTCTCCCCGCAGGAAAACATCCTGAAATGTGTATTTAAGAACGAATCAACATCAGGTATTGAATATTTTGAATCTCTTAAGGCCAGGAGATTAAAAAAAACAGATATTAAGAGGTAGGACCATTAATTATTCATTGCCATTACCAGTTTCACGAGCAGCTCTTCCCATCAGCACTTACTTGAAGACTTTAATGTAGTCAGCGAGCTCTGGGATGGAAGTGATGTCACCCTGCAAATCAAAGATTATTCCATTCACTCTGGGAGCTGGGATGGAGCATCCAGGAGGGAAGGGATGTGGTGCAGAGAAGGGAGCAGTAATGGGGCTTAGGGGTCACAAAGCTGCTCCTGAGAAAGCCTCAGAGCCACCTCCTGGGAGAGGCAAGTGGTGAAAAATCCATGGCAGTGCTGCCAGGAAAGCAGAGGACAAGGTTGTGTTTTCCTTTGAGGAATTCCTGCTGTTGCTGGAGCCGATTCCCACCACGAGGTCACAGCCACTCATGTTCACACTGGAATTTTCTCCTCCTTTAGTTACTTCCTTATGCTCCAAACAAAAGGAAAAGATGCACCTTCACAAAGAACTGACCAGGGAAAGGATTTCTATGTCTAGAAAGTCTTTCCCCCTCTCCTGGAGTTTTAAATATTGGATTTAAATTCCATTTTTTCACGAGGAAAATGTACTGGGAGGCACTTGCAATTCCCAGGAGCTGGAATTAAAGGGTTTTTGAGGGACAGAAAAAAGAAGGATTGCTCCAGCAGCTTCCAGTAGCAGGACAGTTTCCTTTCAGTCTGCACTGAACTGTTTATAGATACCACAGGGAAAAAAAAAGCAGAATCTAAACAAACAATCCAGTAATTGCCCATTATCCGTATTCAATTACTCGAATGCATCTGGAAATGGCTCCTGCCTGCAAGCCCTACGGAAAGGGATGGGGGTTTTTTTGGATGAATCATTGTCCTCTTCCCTCTTATCTGGCAGGGCTTGCTCCTTAGTGATGTGTTTCAAATCTGGTTTTGCAAAGAAATTAGAAAATATGTCTCGGGGATAGAAATTTGTCGTCGTTTCTGTGGCGGCCACGGGTTCCTGTTGCAAAGCTCTGCTGTTCTCAGTGCCCAGAAAGCATCCAAGAATGGAGGTGACTTCAAAAAGACCCTTCACAAACACTTACAAAAATTATGTGAAGTGTAAAACCGGAAGATTTCAGGGATTTTAGGGTTGGAAAGAACTTAAAATGAAATTCAGAGAGGGTATAAATATGCAAAATGCCTGCAAAAGCTGTGCTGGGCCAAGGCTGACAGGACTGAGTCCCTTTAATGCACTTTAATTTTAAAGCTTTACATTTTTAAAGGTGGAAAAACAGCGTTAAAACAGCAAATCTGAAAAAAAAAACCCTGAATCCTCTGAAATACAGACACAGGCTAAAATTCAGTCTAATAAAAATGAGGTTTCATAAGAATAAATTAGTTCTGAAAATCACAGCAGCCCTTTTAGGTGCTGTAAAATAGCAATTAGAAACAGAGGGAGAGAAAGCTCAGAGTGAGAACTCAGTATTTGGGAAAGTCAGAAGTGAGGACAGAAACCAAATTAATTTAAATTTAGTTTTCCATTATTTCATCAGGAAGGTGGCTTGATGTAGGGGGGGTTCAGTAAGATCCTGGCTCCTCCAGGACTTCTACAGCTGCTGCCTGGGGTTCCCTCTCCCCACAACTATCCCTTGCTATCAAAAAAACCCCTGTTTTAAAGAAAATATTATTGGGGTTTATGTTTTGAGTTGCTTCACTGGGCTGGGGGCAACTTTCTCATAAAGAAATGGGGAAAAAAAAAGGAGAGGAAGGAAATAAAAAAGGTTGGATGTCTGGAAGAATTCCCAGAGAGGGATGGAGGGGCCACACAAGCCACCTTGCAACCCTTACCAGGATCGTGGATGTCTTCCCACCTTCCAAGGTAATTTCCAGGTCTGAGAGTGCAGCATCCACCTCATCCACGTCCTTGTCGCTGTTGTTCAGGTGGTTTTCCGAGGACATGATGGACAGCTTGTTGATGTGGTACTGGAAGACAAAGCACAGCATTACCCTGGGATGCTCCTGAGATCCACCACATCCTGTGGGGTCATCCCGACACGGCCAATGAGCTTGGGAAGCTGAGTGGAAAAGTGGAGCAGAGGCACCAAGTGCTGAGGCCTCAGTGCAGCTCACTCAGGAGTGACCATCCTGGATGGTTTCAGTCCAAGGAGTTGGGGGTACAATCCCTGAAGGACCTCTCTGGACCCTGTAGGGCAGAGCTGCTCTTTCCACAGCATCACAGACTGGCTGAGTTTGGAAGGGACCTCTCGAGGTCACCTGGTCTTACTCCCTGCTCCACCAAGAGCTGTTGTCCAGGACCATGTCCAGCTGGATTCTGAGTAACTTTGTGGAGACTCCACAACCTCTCTGGCAACCTGTGCCAGTGCTCAGTCACCCTCAGGGTAAAAAAATGTTTCCTGATGTTTAGAGGGAACCTCCTGTTTTCCCGGTTGTGTCCATGGCCTCTGGTCCTGCCACTGGGCACCTCTGTCCAGCTCCTTTCTGCCTCCCACCAGGTATTTATGGACTTTACAAGATCCCCCAGGGCCTTCTCTTCTCCAGGAAGAACAATCCTCAGTGTTTCTCATAGGAGAGAAGCTCCTGGACCTTCATCATCCTTGTGGCCCTTCACTGGACTCTCTCCAGTATGTCCATATCTCTCCAGCCCTGGGGAGCCCAGAACTGGACCCAGTACTCCAGGTGTGGCCTCACCAGTGCCAAGCAGAGGGGCAGGAACACCCCAATTGATACCCAGCAATGCTCTGCCCAGTGCAAACCTGGCTGGATGGGTTGTTCCCACCAGGGGCAGCCCTCCCAGTGCCTAAAGGGGCTCCAGGAGGGCTGGAGAGGGACTGGGAACAAGGGATGGAGGGATAGGACACAGGAATGGCTTCCCACTGCCAGAGGGCAGGGTTAGATGGGATATTAGGAAGGAATTCTTGGCTGGGAGGGTGGGTAGGCCCTGGCACAGGTTACCCAGAGAAGCTGTGGCTGCCCCATGCCTGGAAGGGCCCAAGACCAGGTTGGACAGGGCTTGGAGCAACCTGGGCTGGTGAGAGGTGTCTCTGCCCATGGCAGGGGGTTTGGAAAAAGATGGGCTTTAATGTCCCTTCCAACCCACACCACTCTGTGTCTTTGCATCTGTTTTTGCTGCAGAAAACCACAACATCCCAGAGATCTCACAGGAAGGACTGTGCCCAACCCACTCTGCAGTGCCTGGATGTAAACTGAGTCATTATATTTCTGTTTTCACTCCTTGTTTTCCTGGGAGTGGCCCTTGGAGCAGACAGCCCTGCTCCTGAGGGGGATATTCCTGCATCCTACAGCGACGAGTCGTGCCAGACCACACGGAATAAATGTCTGCCATCCGTCCCACAGAAGTCAATAGCAGGTACAGCATTTATGCCAAATCACACCGAGGATTTCATAAAACAGAGAAATAAATAGTTCTGGGAAACCCACAGATCATCCCCAGCTGTCTGGGGGGCACAGGGCCAGGAAGGCACAGTTCAGTAACCTTGTGTATGTATTGGGGGGGTTTAAGACGGGCAAAACGGAAAGTTAAGATCGATAAAAACATGTTTGGTAAAAGGAGGTCAAGCCCTTTTTCATGAGAAAGCATCAGCAGCAAGTATTTTAATTATCTAATAAACTCAAGTGAGGATTAGGAGATGGGAAATGATCCAATTTCTGCCACCAGGAGAAGGCCAAGCTCCCACCAAAGACAAGGGGAGGCTTAGAACACATGATTTTAGGCTGAAGAAACTGAAGGTTTGGATTGGATATTGGGAAGGAATTCCTGGCTGGGAGGGTGGGCAGGCCCTGGCACAGGTTGCCCAGAGAAGCTGTGGCTGCCC
>JAWWEV010000167.1:61840451-61853676 GCA_035583235.1 Hafferia zeledoni | reverse complement strand
CCTTCCAGCCCAAACCATCCCAGGATTCTGTGAGACTTCACTTTAAGCCACAAATTCCCATTCCTGCACTCTTTGGTGAACCAAAACCCTACACTGGAGTCCCGGGAATTTCCAAGGGAAGTTTAGTCAAGCAAGCAAAGTCAGTGGGTTAATTGGCTAAATAAAACTGGAAGTGTCCTCTTGAAAATCCTTGTACTGGAATTTAAGGAGCACCAGAAATGAAAATTGAGACTCCGGTTTTACTACAGAAAACCTCAAGAAACCCTTGACAATCACATTTCAGCAACCCTTCCTTTGGCACTGGAGTTTCCTTCCAGTGAAAGATGAAGAAGGAAACAACAAAGGAGGAAAAGACAGAAAAACTGCAGCTCCCACTTCCAGCTGGTGTCAGGAACAGGGACAGGTCTCCCTAAACACAGCACACAGCCTGAACTTTAAAAATTAGTTCTAACCACTCCCTGGAAGTGTCCCAGGCCAGGTTGGACAGGGCTTGGAGCAACCTGGGATAGTGGGAGGTGTCCCTGCCAATGGCAGGGGGTGGAACGAGATGGTCTTTAGGGCCCCTTCCAACCCAAACCATCCTGTGACTCCACGATTTCATTTATCAGGTTAACCAATGGAGAAATCTGCAAAGCCACAAACCCACGTTTAACCCAAACCACCAGTGCCTGGGGCTGTCTCGTACCTGCAGCGCCGCAAACATCATCATCTCCTCCTCCGTGCACTCGATCTCCTCCAGCAGAATCGCCCACTTGGACTGCTCATACAGCTGGTTGATCCTGATGGCGTCGTACTACGGCACAGCACGGAAAACACGGCATGGTCGGAAAATGTACGAGCCCAGTTCAAGGCAAACCACCTCATGCCATGCCAGGGGGTTGGAATCAGATGGTCTTTAAGGTCTCTTCCAACCCAAACCATCCTGGGATTCTCTGATCTCTCATTTCAACACAACATTCCAATCTGAGACTGAAAATCCTCTGCCACTGAGCAGCTCTAAGAACCCTCAGAGCATTCTGAGCAACACCTAAACATTAGGAAACTGATATATAAGGAGCACAAATCCTGGATTTGATGTCTGCACGACCCATTTTCAAACTCCATTCAGACAGGCATGTTTTTTTTTGGAAGGTTTACCAACACAAAAGCCTGTTAGAGATCCAGGCACCCTTTCCTCCAAGCCTGTAAGATGCAAGTGAAACAAGTACCTTTGGATTCAGGTCAAAAAAGCTGTAGTACTTGAACCGAAGTAGCAAAGCCTCGTTTTCTTTCACCTCCTGCTCCATCAGGGATCGGGACGAATCCAGCCACCTGTGAATTGCCAACATGGGATAACACACACAAAACGTTCCGGCGGAGTCGCGACGACGCTTTGCAGAACACAATTTGGAATCAGCAGGGAAAAAAAACAAAACAAATCCTGGACACCTGAACTCACCCTTGGTTGATTTTGGCTTTGTCGAGCAGCGTCTGGGGCTTGTACATTTTTGCCAAGGACTCTGGGGAGGTGACGGGCTGGCTCACGGCCAGGATTCCCGGATTGCCTTCCGACAGGGCGCTGTCACCGAACCAGGCGGAGGTGGGGGACAGGGGGCTGCCGTCGTGAGCGTCGTACGTCGGCGTCATCGTTTTGCTATACAGTCCTGGGCTTGAATAGATATTTCCTACCAGCAAGGGGAATAAAAGCCAGGAGTTACCTTTGGGACAAAGCTCTGCCTGCTCCCAACCAAGCCAACTCATGGAAAACCTTCCCTTTTTCCGCCATTCTCTTTCCACAATGGGAAAACACTGCGCTGCTTGTTCTCCCACGGAAAGCTGTCCCTCTCCTCTCTCTCTCTCTTGGCTCTTCTCCAAGAGCAAAACTGATGGAAAACTCATTCCAGCCCATACGGTGGGAAAAGACACAGGTCTCCCATGCTGGGAAAATCCTGCCCCCGGAGCTTCTGTGGCACCTGGGACATGAGTGGCCCCCGACTTACCGGTATTACCTGTTGCTTAAAGATTTTGGAAGTCAAAGGTTTTAGAGGAGCAGGAAAATAAACTAAGGGTTCAGCCAAAGAGACCAGAGGTAGAGGGCAAAAGTCCTACTGAGGTGGAGCTCACCTTTGACGGGGCCGATGTAAAGAATATCGGTGCCTATGGAGAGGGAAAAGAAAGGAGGGAAGTGAGAAGGCGAGAGAAAGTCACCCGGAGAGCAGGAAAGGACAGAAGCCAAAAATGGGCATTTTTAGGAGGAGGCAGAACAGCTCAGGTGAGGTGGAACCACCCAGATGGAGTGTTGGCAGCGGCGCTGGTGGACTCGGCAGCGAAGCGACCCGAGTGTGATTCCCGTTATTTTATCCACGTTACGAGAACAGCCGAGCACGGAAAGGCGGCACTTCCCACATGGAAAAGCTGGCTGAGATGGCCACACACACTTGGGATTAACGTGCTGAGCGAGTGGTGCATGTGGAGCAGAACTGATCCCGAAACACACGTTACCCACAGGCCTTTCAAAGCTTGTACTCAAAGCAGACAAGAAACCACCACACCCAAACCTTTTAAAATTAATAATTTCAAGAGAAAGAAGCAAATCCAGCTTGGTGTCTCATATCCCAAAATAGCTGAGAGTTGAACAGAGGCTGCCTCATCCCTGGAAGTGTTCCCAAACAGGTTGGATGGGGCTTGGAGTGAGCTGGGATAGTGGAAGGTGTCCCTGCCCATGGCAGGGTTTGGGACTGGATGGGCTTTAAGGTCCCTTCCAACCCAAACCACTCTATGAAACAGCCCCTGTTCATCTCACAAGAACATTGATTTTGACATCAATATAAAATCCAGATTTTCAAAGTAAGGGAGGATCAACCACCGTATCCTAAAGCCAGGAATTCCACTGCATACACACACTGGGCAACCAGCTCACTCAGCAGCATCTGCTGGACATAAATCTGCCCACCAGGACCTGGAAGGTCCAGCAAAAATCTGGATTTTTGGGAAAGCACTGTGTCCTTCTCACATCATGAGCCTGTTCAGACATGCAATTCACTGCACCCAAACTCTCCCTCCCAGAGCACTGCTGAGGGTGCTGAAGGTGTGACAGGGTTGAGATGTCACAGACAGGGTCACTTGTGCCACCTCTTGCTGCTCCAAAGCACCTTCTCACTCCAGACCATCCTTCCTCCCTCACTGCACAAGGAATGGCACAAAGCTGAGCTACACTGGAAAAGTCCAAACCAATAAAAAACCTTTCCAAACCCTAATTTTTCACGATGGGTATCTCAAGGAGTAGGAGGCACAGTGTGAATCAGCAGCCCATGATTGCCAACATCATGCCTGGGAAACACCAAATAATACGGAAATGGAATTCTAAACTGCCTGACAGGATGGAAAATAGAACTGAAAACCATCCAACAAGAAAACCACCAGGTTGCTCTTAATGCTCCTGCAGGTTTTGCTGGAATCCTGGTCTGGATGGGACCAATGACCATCCCAGCATCCTGGCCTGGATGGGACCAATGACCATCCCAGCATCCTGGCCTGGATGGGACCAGTGAGCACCATGGGGACCTCCATCAAGACCGATCAGATCCAGGCATGTGCAAAAAAGCACTAGAAATGGTGAAGGGGTGGAGATCTCTCCCTTCAAGCTCCACACTTGCAAGGAGAAGGCCAGGGATGATTTGCCAGGTACTCAGACCAGGTACTTACACTTTGGAAGTTGGACTTGATGATCCTTATGGTCCCTTCCAACTTGAGATATCCTATGATTCTATGCTTATAAAAGCAGCAGAAAGGTGCTCTCCCCATGGGCTGCTACAACACTGGAGCAGAGCAGTCCAACAAGAACATCCATCACCATCCATCAACCACATCCCAAAGGATGCTCCTGCCATCCTCACAATGTGCCAATCTCAGCCTTCACGTGGCTCAAGCTCCCAAGGTAGAGCACCACCTGGACCAACAAAGAAAATCCCACTTCTTGCCCCAAATAGGGCAGGTTTTTCCAAGGATTTCCCTCCACATTCCTCTGACTGAGCATCTGCTCCATCAGAGCAAAGTTTCCCCTCCACTGTTCCCATCACCTTCTCTAAACACCTCAAACATCTCAAAGGCACCTTCCCTTAAAAAATTTGCCCAAGGCCAGGCAATGTCATGGAAAGTTCCAGCAGAAATAGCTACAAATTTGGCTAATTTCTACAAACAAGTGAATACAGGTCTTCTAATGGAAAGTGTTGGGCAACACGACCTGTGGGTGTATTGGCAGCTCCGTTTCACTGCCAGGTTTGGGATGCTCAGTGACAAAACACACCCAGCACACTGAAATCAGCACATCCTGAATTATTAACTCCTTTTCCAGAAACATTCAGCACACAGGCTGATGTTGGAACAAGGCTAGAAACAGTTTATTCAGATTAAAACCACGACTTTTATCTAATGGCACCTGAACACGTGGGAATTCAACCTGCTGCAAGTGATTTCATTCACAAAGCAAAGCCAGCAAAGTGACTCACTGAAAGAGCAATAAATAATTAAAATAAACCTTCTCTTTTGTCTGCATTTCCCCCAGAGCAGGCCAAGTATTTCCTATTAATCCAGCAGAGATGCTCTCTGTGAACACGGACTTTTGGAAAGGCTCAGTACAGACTTTCGAGATGAAAATGCCAAATGGAAATGAAAATTGGC
The DNA here is from genome assembly GCA_035583235.1 of Hafferia zeledoni. Classification (NCBI taxonomy): domain Eukaryota; kingdom Metazoa; phylum Chordata; class Aves; order Passeriformes; family Thamnophilidae; genus Hafferia; species Hafferia zeledoni. Next base: position 61,849,017 of record JAWWEV010000167.1, on the reverse strand, counting down.
TGGAGCCTTGCCCAATGCAGGGAAAATTCCCTGAGCCAGGAGTGGGAGAGGATGAGTCCAGAAGTCTTTTTAAGTAACCGAGAGGAGAAAGAGCAGGATCAGAGTAAAAGGACTACTTTTCCCTTGCTAAGATCCGTGCTGATGGTTTGGTGTGGATTCCGTGGTGCAAAAACCTTTCTGCCTGCAAGTCCAGCACCACCACTGGCATTAACCACACTCCATGCCCTTCCCTTCAGTTAATTTAACACCAATTAATACAAGTTCACTGAATTCCAAAGTATTTTTTTTAACTAAAACTGCCTTGCTACTCTTGGATTCAAACCTAAGAGCTCTGGCAGCCAGACACGTCTCTCCCACCCAGCATTGCTCCAACCCTGCAAATCCAGTTGGGATAAAGTGCTCCCACTTGGCCAAAATGATGGTTTAAACTCCTGCCATTTGCCTTCAAACACCAGATTTTCAGCAGCCATGGAACAGAGCTGAGAACCCCTCTGCTTGCAAACACCTGCACCAACTTTCTGCCTGGAGAAAGAGATGTTCCTCCATCAGGGATGTTATTCCATCAGGGATGTTACTCCACCAGCAATTCTCTTCCCAGTGCTCCTCTGGTTCTGGAATTCAGACCAGCAAACCACCCTCCAGCAATAAAAGAGGGATTTTTTTAGCATTACAATCCATAGCCACCCACTTAACATAAGGCAACACTAATCTAGTTATAAAACTGCTCTTGCTGGGCTATAAATACGGACTAAGACAGCCCAAAACACACCTGGAATTTGACATTAGGAACGATTTCCCTCAAGGAAACCTCCCAGTAACACGATCTGAGTGGTAAAGTGGTCACATTTGTGTGTCACACTTGTGTTCTGGTTTATTTTAGGAAGCCTGGTGTGGTTCTGCTCCCCGAAATGCGTGACAGCTCCAGACATGCATCGGTGCCCGAGTGCTGCAGCCCTGCAGGACTTGTGCCATTTCTCTGGGGTCTGTTTCTTGCACAGACCTCCAGGAATTAAATCAGACTGGCATTGCTGTGGCATTTTCCCCCCCCTCCTGTTTTGTTTCCTGGCTCACCAGACCCTGGTGTGATCAGAGGACCCTCCAGCTCGAAGGCGTCGTCTTCGCATTGATCGTCCAATTTCTTCTTTTTTTTCTTTGAGGGATCTCTGGGTTTCCTCAACAGGGAGAGCTCTTCTGGATGCCTGATGTCTGGAGAGAAAATGGACCACTTTTGTAACAGCAGGAGGGAAAAAAAGAGGAAAAAAAAGGAGGAAACCAGAATATCCTTCCACTAGGAACAACGTCCAGCCATGTGCAGAACCTCCCCTGGCTGATTTTCCTGCTTTGCAATGGTTAAAAATGAAGTTGAGGACATTTTCCCTGCAAGGCTGTTGGGAAACAAACACCGTCCTTGGCTGGAAAGGTAACAAAACGTTTGGGTAAAATGTGGAATTTCCCAGGCACAACCACTCAAATGTAAATATAAGCACTGGCAGAGGCTGTGACAGAGCCTGGTACCACTTTCACCCATTAAATATAAATAAATAATATGGATAATGTAAGTAATATAAACACAAATAATATAAAATATTAATTAAATAATATAAATTATTACTATAAATAGTATATACACACAATATAGAAATACAATACATAATAATATATAAATCTAATAATACAAAATAATATATAAATAATAAAAATATAGAAGTAGAAATAGAAATAGATACAGGAATTGAAATAGAAATCAGCACACGAACCCCTGTTTAGCCATGTAGGTAACAGGTCAGGTTCTCCCACTTCCATAGGGACAATCCAAGAGTGAAGCCAATCCAAGAGTTAAGCCAGGTGGAACTTCAAGCCTATATTTAAGGCACCCAAATTTTTAAGAGATTTTGGCCAAAGTGTTTCCTTTTCACAGCAAATCTCTCCCATTTCCCTGCCCTGGACAAGCCTGAACTATTTAAAGACCATTTAAAATGAGGGGCACCCAGTGTGTTGCTGTTTGAAGCCATGGGAATATGGGGAGCAATGGAAAAGGGAATTTTAGGGTCATTTCCCACAAAGGTGGTACTTTGGGTCTGCTGCAGCTGCTTCCAAGCGGGAAGGAGCTCCTTGGGAAAGCAAAGCCCACTGTCCATTGTACCACTGAGACCTCCAAGGGGCTGGAGCAGGGCCAGGGGTCCCTCACTGGTGCTGGGAAATCCAGGAGGGGGGAAACCCCTCTGTCTGCTCTAAACTGGGCTCACTCCAGCTGTGGGAAGTGACCTGGAAAAGCACAGCCCTGGGCATGGAGCCATCCCACTGCCATGGGGAAAGGCTGCAGAAGGGCTGGAGAGCTCAGAAATACAGCTTGGATTGGGAAAATCATGATTAGAGAGCTGGGGGCGTCACCTGGAGAAGAGAAGGCTCCAGGGAGACCTGAGAGCCCCTTCCAGTGCCTAAAGGGGCTCCAGGAGAGCTGGAGAGGGACTGGGGACAAGGGATGGAGGGACAGGATACAGGGAATGGCTTCCCACTGCCAGAAGGCAGGGACAGATGGGATATTGGGAAGAAATTCTTGGCTGTGAGGCTGGGCAGGCCCTGGCACAGTTTGGGCAGAGAAGCTGTGGCTGCCCCATCCCTGGAAGTGTCCAGGTTGGATGAGGTTTAGAACAACCTGGGATAGTGGAAGTTGTCCCTGCCCATGGCAGGGGGTGGAATGAGATGGTCTTTACATTCCCTTCCAACCCAAACCATCCTATCATTCTATGATGATTCTATGGAAAGGAGATTATTCCATGTGCCTGAGGCTGGAAGGAGTTCTGGAATCTCCCCTGCAGCTGGTTGTCCACGTCCAAGCCCAAGCCCCCGTGTTGTTCCTTGCTCTGTTTTCCCCACAGATCACCCCAAAATGCTCAGCTGCACAGAGATGTGCAAAGCTCTGCCTTTGGCATTCCCTAAGGAAAGCAGCCCCTCATCCCATCCCTGAGCCAGTGATGCTCAGGAGCCAAAGGAACTGGAGCAGCCAGGCTGTGTTTTCCCACCCTGAGGAATGCTGTAGGAGAAAATAAGCCATCCTCCTAAGGAGGAGAATTACAGGGCTGGGATCTCTCCACGTGCTGGTGGGACCCAGGAGTGGGATTAGAATTAAACCTGGAATTTGGTGCCCAGCCCATGACCTGAGCAGGACACACGCCCAGGGCAGATGGGGCTGTGCCAGCTCAGGCTCCCCCACACAGCATCGCATCTTCTTCCTTAGTGCAAATAAGCTGGGAAATATCTGGCTGGGAACTTGCCCCATCCAGGTGACTTCCAGGGATGGATCCCACTGGCCCTGCCAATCCTGAATCCAGAGGTTGGGCACATCTGGATTTAACCACATGTTATACTGCAGATCATCATCCAGCACAGCTTTATTTCTATACTTATATTTACTTACATATAATATTTACAAATTTATCTCTATATAAGAATTATCTCATTCAAGCTCTATTTATGTATTTATATATATTTATTTCAATCATGTAAGAGCATCCCAGAACAGTTTGGGTTGGAAGGAACCCTAAAACCCATCTTATTCCATGGGCAGGGACACCTTCCTCCAGACCAGGTTGCTCCAAGTCCCATCCAATTTGGCCTTGGAAGACTTTGTGGTCAGAAATATACAGATTCACATATGAATTATATATAGAGATTTAGAATCTACATATAATATAATATAATAACACTTTGTGGTCAAAAATATACAGATTCACATATTAATTATATATATATATATAATCTACATATAATAACTATAATATAAAATGTACTAATGTAATATAATATAAAATGTACTAATATAATATATAATAATATAATGTATATAATAATATATAATATAATGTAATAATATAATATATAATAATATACTATATAATATTATATATAATATAAAATATATATAATATTATCTATAATATATAATCTATTTAAGATACATATATTTTATATCTATTTATATATAAATAGATAAATACATTAAAATGTATTATCTATATAATTTATATCTTAAGTGTAAACATGCTTGAATTTATTATTTTTTATATAATAATATATATTATTATATATATTTGGTATATATTATATATTACATTATTATATATTATATTTTATATATAATATATTTATACTTATATTCATATACTTATCTATTTCTTTTTAGAGATAAGCTTCGTTTAATCTCAGCTTTAATTTACCACTGATTAAATATTACCACATCCACATCACCCCACTCAACCCCATCCCTGCACCCCCCGGTTTCACTGCCCAACTTTCTGACCATTTCTAGCAATAAATACCCAGAGCCTGAATCCAGCCAGCTCCACACATTCCCACCTCTCCCAGCCAGCTTACCTCATGGAGCAAAAATCTGCTGGGACAACCGGGGTCAGCGCGGGGGACAACAGGCAGCAGAGCCTGAACCGAGGAGTTCCCCTGGTATTTCGGAGCAAGGTTGAGGCCCTGCTGTTTATTTATGGTGCATTAGCAACTGATGGAGCCTCTCAGCTGGAAGCACTCAGGGAGGCTGGAGAAGGGCTCAGGGCCAAGCCCGGCTCCTGGAAGCAATCGCTTGGAGTCGGCCCAAGGCTTGACCATCTGATTTCAAAGAGACTTTTTATAGTCCCTCAGTTGTTCCTGAGGATGTCAGAGGGTTACAAGGAGACAGGCAGCTGCTTCCAAAGGGCACGTGGCTGCAGGGTATGGCACAGGCAGCGTGTCCTTGTGATGCTGGAGCATCCCTGCAGCCCAGCACGGCTCCCAGGGAGAGGCAGAAAATTCCTTCCCAAAACCTGATGGATGTACCAAGACTTTACAAACTCACTTGGGTGCTTGGCCTAGAGAAGAGAAGGGTCCAAGGAAAACTTAGAGACCCTTCCAGTGCCTAAAGGGGGTCCAAGAGAGCTGGAGAGGGACTTGGGACAAGGACCCGGAGGGACAGGATACAGGGAATGGCTTCAAACTGACAGGGCAGGGTTAGATGGGATATTGGAAAGAAATTCTTGGCTCTGAGGGTGGGCAGGGCCTGGCACAGGGTGCCCAGAAAAGCTGTGGCTGCCCCATCCCTGGGAGTGTCCAAGGCCAGGCTGGACAGGGCTTGGAGCAGCCTGGGCTGGTGGGAGGTGTCCCTGCCCATGGCAGGGGGTGGAACTGGATGGTCTTTAATGTCCCTTCCAACCCAAACCATTCCTTGATTCTATGGAAAAGAGTTTACAAATCATGCCTGAACCTTAAAGGAAGGGTTTCAGAGCTCAAAATACAACCAACAAAGGCAGCTTTCAACCTTCAAGAGAAATTTTCCCCACTCTTGGATGAAGCCATTTGAGTCCCTACAGCCTTTTCTCTTCCATCTGCCTGCAAGAGCCTGCAGGAACCCACTTGTGCCTGTGTTGCCTCTGGCTGAAGGGAAACCTTTTCCTGTGTAATCTCCATTCCTCATCCAGCCCCTGCACAGCTTGTGCAGCCCAGCTGTTCCCATTTATTTCCCACCCAGACACAACCAGCAGAGCTGGGATTAAACCCTCTTTCTTCACAGAGCGCTGCACCATCTGTACCCCCCCAAAAAAAGGACTTTAAAAAAAAATCTGCCTCAGAGGGTGCAAAATTCCCAACCCGTGCTCTTTTGCACTAAAATCCACCAAGTAAATCTTGCAGCTGCTGCATCTTTAACTAACTCCAAGATGTGCTGTGATGGGAATCACAGAATGGTTTGGGTTGGAATGGACTGTAAAGCCCATCTCATTCCAAGCCCTGCCATGGACAGGGACATCTTCCACAATCCCAGGTTGCTCCAAGCCCTGTCCAACCTGACCTTGGACACTTCCAGGGATGGGGCAGCCACAGTTTCTCTGGGCACTGGAAAGCAGAGGTAGGAAGGGATGGGAGTGAAAACCTCAGGGGTGATTTTAGTTCTTGTCCAAGATGCAGAGTCCCCAGACCCCACCAGGCAGCTCAGAAAGGGGTCAGGGGACACACAGTGATGGTTCTGGTGCTCCAAGTGATGCACTTTCCCTCCCACAAGGAATTGGATTTATGGATTTCTTACATCACCCACATATAGGACGCAATGTCATTGACTGGAAGGGGCTGTCTGAGTGTTTACCAACTTCCCCAAAAATTAAGATTATGGGAAATCACACTAGTTTCAACATTCAGTTCTGATAACATACAGAAAATCATTTGAAATATAAAGGAAATTTTGATATAGAAGGAAAATTAATGCTCCAAAGAAGCTTTCAGCATCCAATTTCCCACTCAATTACTGGCTCCCTTCAAGGCCAGAGGGCTGGTTCAACATTAGCCCTTGAACCATAAAAACTCCCTAATTTTACTTGTAGCACAGACAGCATTTAGGGGAAATCCTCTCTTTAATGCTGATCCAGCCACCCTCCTCCAGGAAACATGTTTTGAAGTGGGATATCTCTGGGAAGTGGGATATCTCTGCACTGGGTCACCGCTGCCTCAAACCAATGACTCACAAAAATGACAGCCTTTGTGCATGAGCCTTACAAAAATGAGACCTCAAACCCCATTTCTCTTCCATTCCAGACTTAAGAACAACAACCAAAAAAAGAGTATTTTTCTTTGGAAGGAGAGAATTCTGCGGATCGTTTGTCATGGTGTAAGTTTACAGAATTAAATATCTCACTTCTCTTCACTTGAGATAAAGTTTTGCAAAACAGACCAGAGGGGAAAAAAACCCACCCAAACCAAAAAAAAAAAAAAGACTTGCATAACTTGTGAAGTGCCTGGAGATAAGGCTGTGGTTGAACTGGACTCTGGGCAGTATCTGATGGGGCAGGTCCTCACCCCTCAGCACAGTTTACCAGGTTTGTACATTCAGAACATTTTATTATGGGTTCTTCAGATGCCCAGGAACTTAAATATTTATTTGGGCAAAAGCCAAGCTCTCCACTCGCTGCTGGGGCCCTGCAGCTTTGTCAGGACATCCCACAAAGCCTTCTGAGATCCTCAGTGAGTCCTGCAGCTTTGTCAGGACATCCCAAAACCTTCTGAGATCCTCAGTGAGTCCTGCAGCTTTGTCAGGACATCCCACAAAGCCCTCTGAGATCCTCAGTGAGTCCTACAGGCACAGCATCAACCGGGGCTGCCCCAGCAGGGGTTTTGCTGGAGCCTTCCCAAATGCTGGGTGGAAAATCCAAGCACCTGTTGACTTAGTGATTTGCTGATGGAGCAAAACCACCCAAAAATGGGCTCAGTGGGGTGTGCAGTGGTGTGAATGCCCCTGTGAGTGGTACCCAGAGCCAAAGGAGGAGGAAGAGGAGGAGGCAGCAGTGATGGAGCCAAGCGTTACTCCAAGGCCAATAAAAAGGGCCATTGGAGACACAGAGTCAACAGACACGGAATGTCTGGGTGGTTTTTTCCGTAAGTGGGATGAAATCCCCAGACTCCCTTTATCCAGATGCCTCTCAGAGCACAGGCAGCACTACAAGCCTTGCCCCTGAAGGGGCTGAACTCCAGCAAAAGGCAAATTAAACTCAACTAAATTAAGCCCCACAAACCAGAGAAAAACAATCCACTTACACCCTCAGCCCATAAAGAGCAATCCCAGCAATTCCAAGGAAGGCAGTAGCACCGGCTCTGCCAGCATCTCCTCATGTCTTCAGCATGAGAGTCTATTTAAAGGGTCTCTGTCAACAGCAGAGTAAGGATGAAAAAATTCACTGACTCACACAGTGACACAACCTGATGCTGCTCGACAGGCAGAACACGACCAGGGGTGGGGAGAAGGGGGGAGAATGGAGAGTTTTCTTCCATTTCAGACACTTTGTAATTAAATCTCCTGACTTCCCTGACACCACTTTCTGGAGTTGGTCTGGATCCTGCACGACAGTGGAACAGGGGCAGGCAATAAAAGGGGAAGACGCCGCCGTTGGCAGCGGAACACTCAGCCCTCACAGCTGAAGAGCTGAGTACGTTGCAATTTGGCCAGCTCTGGAAATGGTAAGATTTCCTTCCACACCCATCCCCTGGACATATTTAGAAATGGCTGTGCTGCTGCCAAACCTCTCTGCTCATGGCAGGGAAAGGCAGCAAAGCCCCCACCCCGTGCTGCACCACGTCCGTCCCCACATGATTGCCGCCCCCGATGATGCTGAGCATCCCCTGACTGTATCCCGAGATCCTGGAGTCATTTAGTTTGGAAAAGACTTCCAAGACCACCAAATCCAACCTCTGACTGATCTCCACCTTGTCCCCCAGCCCAGAGCATTGGGTGCCACATCCAGTTGTTCCCTGGACACCTCTAGGGATGGGGACTCCAAACCTCCCTGGGCAGCCCCTTCCCAATGCCTGACCATCCTTTCTGTGAGGAAATTCCTCCTGAATGCTGCATTTGCTTCCCAAATCCCCACTCTGAGATGCTCATATCCATCTACCAGCACTCCATTTCACTCCATAATTTTAGAATCATAGAATAGAATCATAGAATCGATTGGGTTGGAAAAGAACTCCGAGATCATCAAGTCCAACCCTTGGGCCAACTCCAGTCCCTTTACCAGATCATGGCACTCAGTGCCACGGCCAA
>JAWWEV010000167.1:61790057-61804033 GCA_035583235.1 Hafferia zeledoni | reverse complement strand
GCTGAAGTCCTGGGAGCAGCATTGGGATCTCAGGTGGCTTTGGCAGGTGACACCACAATTGCCACCTTCTGTCCCCAGACAGCTTGTGGTCCCATCAAGTGACACCCCAGGTGGCACAGGGAAGAGCAGCTCCCATTCTTTGAGGAGGGGCAGGGAGAATGAGAATCCAAGTTTCTTTTCCCTGGGAGAGGAGTCAGGATCAGGCAGGGACACCCTGCAGTGTCCTTACATGTCTTCTCCATCCCCCCAACACTCAGGGATGTGCTGCTGGAGAACCACTCAGCTGGAATAACCTTCTCTGGAAAATTCCCAGCACGGAGAAACCCCGAGTCAACTTTCCAGGCAAGGCTGTAGGAAATGAGAAGTGCTACAAAACTGGAGCACAAAGACTGGCACATTCCTGCTCTCCTGCATCCCACAAGATCAAACAGATGGGGATTGTCCTGTAAGGAAAAGCAATTTCAGAAGGGAAAAAAAAAAAAAAAAAATGTTCTTTGCAGGGTAGTTGCTTCAGAGACCGGGGGTGACATTTCCAGCAGGGCAAGGAATGCTACACAGTCATATCCCAGCTAATACAAGGAAGATTTGGGCTCGTTTCCAAGCACTTTGGCTTTGGGCCAGTCACTTAACTCTCAGCATCTCAGTTCCTGCAGCTGGAAAAGGCCAAGCTGTTCTTCCCGGCCCCTGGAATCTCCGGGGCTGTGAGGACTTTGGGAAGTGGGGATGGGATGTACATCTCCAAGTGTGAGTGGGCCCTGGTTTTCAGACACCCAGTGCCACGCTCACAGGTGCAAGGTCAGGTTCAGGAAGCATCACTGGAATGCTGCTTGTTTGGGGAGCTGTTTCTGTTGGCCAAGTGCTGGAAACTGCCCAGTGGGATGTTGGGAGCATTGAGATGGCTCCTAACTTAGGAAATCTGGCACCAGTGCTGAAGGTCTGGGGGTCAACAGGAGGTGACCTGAAGGCAAGGCCTTAAAAGAAATCCAGGAGGGACATGTCTGTCTGTCTGTCCCTCCAAGATCCATTCCAGGCAGCATCTCCCATCCTTCACTTCCAGCATTTCTTTAAGTAAACAGATAAAAGGCCAAGTTCACCTAATCAGAGAGTCACTGAATATCCTGAGCTGGAAGGGACCCATAAGGACCATCAAGTCCGACTCCTGGCCCAGCACAGGATCCAGCTGGGATTGCTCATCAAAATTCCCTTGGGAATTTCCTAGACATCCCAGGCACAACAATCCGCAGGCAAACGGCATCGGGGTGGGACTGCCCAGCTCCTGGAAATCCATTTCTGGGGCAGGACAGCTCCCAAAAGACACCAAGCACCCAAAAACCAGGCAAGCATCTTGGTGCTCCTCCTCTCCAGGACACTCATCCCTCTCCTCCCAGGAGCTGGGATGTTTCAGAGCTCGAGGAGGCGACTCCCAGAGCTGCCTGCAAACTAGAAAACCTTCTGTCAGGAAGAAGTCACAAGGCATCCTAACCAGAAACATATTTGGGGAGTGAGTCAGTGGAGGGGGAAGCAAAAAAGAAAGTTGCACCCTTTAACTTGATGAAAAAAGCAGATGGCAACAGCCAGTATTGTGGACAACATTCCCTGCGCCGGCAGCTGAGCCAGGCAGAAAATCATGACTCAACTGCTGCATTTCATCCAAATCTAAAGAAAAATCTCCTTCAGGAGGGGTGTCTTCAGGGAGAGTCAGCAAGAACTGATTTAGCTGGTTAATTAACTAAATTGCTTGGAGAGGGGGAGATTGTGCAGCGGGTTTTAATCCCTGATTTAAACACAGCTCACAAGTGAGTGCTGCAAACGTGCCTGGGGAACAAAATGTCTTTATCCGTGCTCAGATACACACAGAGCTTCTCCTGACAAACCCAGGAGGAGCCTGATGCTTCCACAGCAACAGCTTGCAGCCAGAGCTCCTGCTTTCCCCCAAAAGGCTGGGAATATGGCACCATAAATCAGAAACCCAGGGAGGCCAAGAATGCCAGCAGGATTATGAAATAGAGCTGAGAATTGGCAAAAGGTTTGTGGCGAAATCCATACGGCTCCGGCTTTGCTTTGGGGACACATTGCATGGAGCAGGAATGACACGGGTTGCAGACATTCCCAGGCATTCCCAGGCACTGGCACTTGCTGAGGCCACTCAGGGTCAAAATTCACTGCAGGAAAAGAGAGTCTGAAGCAGCAAATCCTCAGCTTTGGGGGTTTTTTTCCCCCAATGCTCTGGTTGCAGATGTTAAAGTTGTAACACCCAGACAGGCCCAGGACTTGGGAAAGAAAGTGAATAATCCCTAGAAAGCAGCCTGGTGATGGGTGGGGAGCTGACACAGCAACCCTTCCTGGCTTAAGCCATCCATCAGTGCCTGAGTTTGGGTGGCTCTGGGACAGAAAGCTCAACCCAGCTGCTCCTGAGAGGCTGCCCACTGAAAATGGGCTGGAGATGGTGCTCCAGGTAACCCCCAGGATGGGACAGGCTCAGAATCATGGAATCACTCAGGTTGGAAAAGTCCTCTAAGATAAGTCCAACCACTCCCCCAGCATTTCCAAGGCCACCACTGACTCATGTCCCCAAGTGCCACATCTACATGGCTTTTAAATCCCTCCAGAGATGGGGACTTCACCCTGCCCTGGGCAGCTGTGCCAGGGATGGACAACCCTTCCCATGAAGAAATTTTTCCTAATATCCAAACTAGATCTCCCCTGGTGCACCTTGAAGCTGTTTCCTCTTGACCTGTTACCTGGGAGCACAGACCAGCAATTCCCTGGAGACAGATGTGGGTGCTGTTGGTTCCCTGCTCCAGCTCTGAGATCCCATTTAAGCAGATGGGAAAGGAGTTTCCTTGCAGGACTGTTCCCAGCTGAGGGTGGTCACTGGGGCAATTAATTCCCACCAGGACAGGCCTTGTGATAGCAACATTTTGGGTGAGTTCCTCAGCTCAGCTGTGCTCATGGTGAGTGGGAGGGGATTGCTCAGTACTGAGGAGTAATTGATAGGAGGACAAAGTGGGATGGTTTAAAACTGTCAGAGGGAAGGGTTAGATGGGATATTGGAAAGGAATTCTTGGCTGGAAGGGTGGGCAGGCCCTGGCACAGGTGCCCAGAGAAGCTGTGGCTGCCCCAGCCCTGGGAGTGTCCCAGGCCAGGCTGGACAGGGCTTGGAGCAACCTGGGCTGGTGGGAGGTGTCCCTGCCCATGGAGGGGGTGGGACTGGATTATCCTTAAGGTCCCTTCCAAGCAAACCACTCTGTGACTCTGTGACTAAGAGGGTGCTGGGGCAGGACAGCCCCTGGTGAGAGGCAGTTCTAGAGCTCCCACCCCACTCTCTGCCATCCACTGGGCGCCCACGTGTCCTGGTGGGAACATCAAGCTCCAACATGTGCTGCACACGTGCTGCCTGATACACATCAGGCTGTTCCCAGCCTGCCAAGCTCTGCCTTGATTTAATCAGAGCCTCTCCTGCCTGCTCTGTCTCCCCCTCCTCCCCCCCTCATGCAGATGTGGTGTCTCCAACACGGAGGTGGGTTCGTGACACACATCCATGGAAGGAACATTTCTGCCCTCTTCCCTTTCCTGCAGCCACCACAAAGCAGCCTCACCTCCCTCCCTGTCTCCTGCTGGGTTTTGTATGAAAATTCAACCTCCCCCACACAATTGCATGCGAGGGGCAGTCTGGAAGGCATAAAGGAGAAATCCTGAGGAGTTTGCCAAGAGGCAGAATTGTCCCATCCCAACACTGAGCTTTGGAAACACAGAATATTCAGCTGCTACCTCAGGATGAGCCCTCCCTGCAGAGCACACAAAGCCACATCCCAGATCTTTAAGGATTCCTTTGCTGACAGGATCTCACCTCATCCAGAGCACAGAGAATAACTGAAGGAGCCTCTCAGAGCCCAGAAGTTGGGAAACTATTTGGGAAAATCCTGGTGGAATGTAGTGGTGGCATTGCTGGAACAGGCTCCTGTAAGACAGCAGGTGGGAGATAAAATCATGGAACCCCAGAATGGTTTGGGTTGGAAGGGACCTTAAAGTCCATCCCATTCCACCCCCTGCCATGGGCAAGGACACCTTCCACTGTCCCAGGTTGCTCCAAGCCCTGTCCAACCTGGCCTGGGACACTCCCAGGGATGGGGCAGCCACAGCTTCTCTGGGCCACCTGTGCCAGGACCTGCCCACCCTCCCAGGGAAGAATCCCATCCCAATATTCCATCTAAATCTCTCCTCTTTTAGTTTAAAACCGTTCCCCCTTGTCCTAAAACATGGGGTTTGTTTTGGAAGTCATCTGTCCCTCTTTGCAAATTAGCCTAAGAATTTCCATACTGAAAGTGCATCTTGCAATGCTGAAAGTACATGAAGTTATTTTTAAACTTAACTACTGGTTACTTAAAAGTGCTTATGAGCCTGAATATTTCTGACAAATCCTGCAGCAATAAACATCCTGGGGAGTTATCACAGCAGGACATTGGCATTTTCAGAGTGAGGATATGGATGCTCCTCATTTGGCCCTTCAGCTCAACATGACAGGAGCAGGATGGAAAGGCGGGAAGATAAAACATCTGTGCATGTTTTGGCTCTTCTCATCTTTCAGAGGTTTTTGCAATTTTGCATTTCCAACAGGAAACCCCTGCCCTGGGAGCTGGGGGGGACGACTGTTCCTGCCCAGCTGGACTCACAAAGGGCAGGAATTGGGGCAGCCCCACGGAGAGGGGGGAGCCCCAATATCTCCCTGAGGACTGGCTGGTTTCATGAGCGATTTAGTTTAGATATTGGGAAAAAATTCCTGGCTGGGAGGGTGGGCAGGCCCTGGCACAGGTTGCCCAGAGAAGCTGTGGCTGCCCCATCCCTGGGAGTGTCCAAGGCCAGGTTGGATGGAGATGGTGGGAGGTGTCCCTGCCCATGGCAGGGGGAGGCACTGGTTGAGCTTTAAGGTTCTTTATAACCCAAACCATCCTGTGATTCTCTGGTGGCAGCAGAAACTTGGTTTTAGTTTGGGGTAGGTGTGAGAGACAGCAGTAGGTGCAGAGACCACAAATCCAAAGCCAGCAGAGCTGCTCTCCTTTCCCCCTTCCTATGGCTTTGATTTCCAGCCAGTCTGGGCTTTGTGCAGGCAGAGGAATATGAACAGAAACCCAGAGTGGCACAATGAGAAGATGAGACAGAGCTGCCCTTTAAGCAGGCGATGTGGGACCAGCCTGAGATGAGACAGTGCCTTCTGGAGATCCTGAAAGAGCCATAAACCCAGCAAGAACAACAAACTGGATGTGGGGCCCTTGGGGATCAAGTGTGTGGTCAGGGCTGCAGCCTGCTGAGAAATTTGGACTTCACCTCTCCCATCCCAACCCCACTGGGGGCTGGAACTAAATGATCTTTAAGGTCCCTTCCAGCCAAAGCCATTCTAGGATTGTGTGTCCATGCCCACAATCAATGAGGCCCCAGGGAATGGGCAGAAATGGTATTTTATTTAAGAAACAAAGAGAGAAGTTAATCCATGGCAGATGCTCTCAGAGTTGTCAAATGAAAACCCTCTCTTTGGATAAATCATCGAGGATTTCCAAACCACAAGAGATGGCTCAAGGGACATCTCGTGTTTGCAGGGATCTCACTGACTTCCCCCTCCCAAGGGATAGGGACTGGCCAGGGTTTGCTAGAGAGCTGCTGCTGGGGACAGAGGGGAAAAGGCTGAGCCTGGAATTTGCTTTCCAATGGGACCACAGAGCACTGACCTCCAGGGTGAAGTGCAGCTTCACAGCCAGGTATTTCTCTCCCTGGATCAGGATTTCTCCTGTGGGAAGAGGAGACCATGTCAGCACCCTGAGCTGTGCTGGCAGCTTTAGTGCCCCTGCACTGGCACCAGGGAACACAGAACATTGTGTTTCTGCAGCAAAGCCTGGGTCAAACAGCCCCCAGGGATGCAGGAGAAACACGAGGAGCAAGGAATGAGCCTGGGGAGGGACCAGCCCAGCCCCACAGCTGCTCAAATTCAGGGACAATGACTGAAAGGGCTTTGTTACTCCCAGGGTTCAGCTGATGGCAGCAGCCAGAGGTGACACAACGCAGAGAGAGAGAACAAACCCCTCCTGGAAGCTGAGCACATCCATGTGGGATTTGCTGGTGCTGAACTGCCAGGAGGAGTCTCAGGGATCCCACCAGGAGGAGGTGCCCCTCAGGATTCAAGTGGGTGCCAAAATTTCCCTTCAGCTCTTGAGGATGCTCAGACAAGGATGAAGAAAATGTTCGTTCCAGTGGACAGAAATCAAGAAGAAAAAAACCCCAACACTTCAGAAGAGGTTTGAGTGCAATGAGGGAGAGACAAGAGACCTGAAAAATACCTGTGGGAGAGGGAGGGAGAAGCTCTACCAAGACAAAGCGTGGGGGTTTTTTGGTAGAAAATGATTATTAAATGCACCTCAAACTGTGTCTTGGTGTGTAACAGCTTTCTGATGGTGACTGAAGGTGTTTGGCAGAGACTGGGGGGGGAGATGACCCTGTACCAGCACAGAGAAATCACCTGAAATCCAAATTCAGTAGAAAAACAAAGATTGGAGGCAGAAACTCGATCTCCAAGCTAATAATGGAAAAATGGGGAACAAGGAGCTCCAAATCAACTTGCAGGGCAGAGGGAGCACAATTATACATTAACTATGTAACTGCAAACAGTTGACACAGGGATTATTCATGGACTCAACCTGAGTAAGATCAATTCCCAACCACTGAGCTACTGGCAGAGTCAGCTCTGTGGGAAAGAAGCACCAGGAGAGCAGGAAGAAGAGGTGGCAACCAGGCAAAATATATGGATGAGAATGTGAAACATGTTTCAGTTCAGCCTGATAATACTAATTAGGAAAGGAGATAAAATAATTGGAGTTGGCCAGCCAGACTGTGAAATAAAGCAAAGGGTGTCTGACTCCAGAAACTCTGGCAGGAAAGCAGAGAGTGAGTGTATATAAATTAAAGGAGGTTGTAGTAAAACCATGACAGAATAATTAGGAGAAAAGGGACAGAATTAAATAAAAGTAATAAAATTAAGGCTCATTATCTGCAAAAATGACCTTGTCAAATTTGGACAAAGAGCTCAAGGCCAAGTTTGGAAAACAGGTCGGTATCAGGCCCAAGACTGACAGTGGTGAAGAACATTCCCCTTATCTTGGTTTCTCAAGAAAAACCACCAGCCAACATAGCTTGGAAAGCTAAACATGGTCCCTGCAGAAGAAAACAAGTCAGTAATTGGAAGCCAGGACATTCCAGCTCTATATTATGCCACAGACCATCTGACCAGAAAGTTTTAAGCATGAAATTTTGACTTTAGCATGCAGGGATGCGACCCTTCTTGAATCCCTGCTGCACCACAGAACAGGGCAATCCTTTTTCTACCACCTTCAAAATCTACTTTTAAAATAGGATTTCATCCCTGCAGGAGGATGAGAGGTACTTTTTGAGATTAGAAGATGAAAGTCTGCCAACAAGCATGCTTAACATCTCTGCATACACTTCAAAATACATCTCCATTTATTCTTTCAAGGTGTGTTTTATGTTTGGAATTAAACTTGGAGACGAGTAGGTGGTCCATGGAGTTACTAATTAGACCAGAATCATAAACAAACACACCCATTAACTCAGGAAAAATGCCAAGGAATGAACAGGTATTGGTCCTCATTATCCCTTCTCCTCCCAGCAATGGGATTTACTCCTCAGCTCCACCTTCTCCTCGAGTTTCCAAGGGGCTCATCCCTTCTATGGAGAGCAGTCAGCAAGTACCAGCATGTTCTGAGGCAAGGGGAGCAGCTACTCCATAAATCTGAACCATGTCCTGGACAACAGCAGAGTTTGCCCAGACCACAAGAATGACAGGAATTAACCCCTTTTGTTTCCTTCCCTTGGCAAGGGATCGAGTGTGGATCCAGTGGAGTGAAGGGACAGGGCAGCTCAGAGCCCTGAAACACCAACCACACACCTTTGGGAACGTTTTGCACGGGCTAAATAGAAAAGGAGACTCTCCTTTTTATGTTGAAGTTGCCCTAATTAGGAAGAGCTGATTAAACAGCTTATCTGGGAAGGCAGCACAGCAAACAGGAGGCTGTTTGCAGGAGCAGGGGTGTCCCTGCTCCCTCCTCTCCCAGGATGTTTTCCTTGCCTAGGATTGCTCATCTCCCAAGGTAAACATGGCAGGCAGGACAGCTAAAATTTGCTGAGGCCACATGGAATTTGTCACAGCCCCACAGGGATGCAAGGTCTGAGGGTTGGGTGTTGGTTCCCTGCTGTTTGTGTCACCTTCCCTTTCCATCCTTCCACTCCTCCCTGCCCTTCTGTGTTGATTTTCCCCCCTTCAGAATTATCCTAAATCCATAACCCCACACAGAGTCCTAGATCCCAATTCCTTCCCCATTCATGTGGAGCAGGGAAGAAAAAAGCAGCAGCCCAAATAAATATTATTTGGGAGAAGAGCCACTGTCTCCCCCCAAAAGGGAACCCTTGGATGGTTTCCATATCTCAAGCCACTGCTCTGCTGCTCTGGGCTGATGTTGCCACATCTGTTTACACTGAGGACACAACTCCTCACCTCCACAGACTGATTTTTTTGTTTTTTTAACTGAAATTTAGGTCCTGCAGCTTCCACATGTGCCATCCAGAGCACAAATACCTGAGGCAAAGGCAGCTCAGAGGTCAAACATCTGACACTTCTACTCCAGGTTGTTTTAATCCTTTCATCCCAACACTTCCCTCTTGGCTTCTAATTAGCTGCAGATACAAAGCTAATCTAAATGTTGGTATTCTCAGGCCTCACCAAGTTTATTTTATGGTGCTCTTTCCTCAGGATAAGATCCCTCCACATAAATATACATATGTTTTTATACAAACACACACATATATGCATTTAATTGTGGCAAACAGAGGACAGCTGGATCCTCTGGAATCCAACCCAAAGTGCCTGAGAAACACTTGGAATCTGCAAGAGCAAAGGCACTTACCTCAGAGAAGAATGTGACTGATGGCATTTGTGTGAAACCACAAATATTTATTTTTAATGAAAAAATACTTAAAGTGTGCCACAGTGTCCATATATTCATTTGAATAGTAGTACAAAGATATGCATTTCTGAGAAAAAGTCTTAAACACTGTAGAAAATAAATGTGGTTCTTAAATTATGTCAAAAGAAACCAGTAAAAAAGTCATGTTTTATACACTGGAATAAAATGAAACGAGTAGAGAGAATAATAAATTATAATTACAGTATTTCAAATATTTGCTTCATGCTTTTTTTTTTCAGCATTAGTTTCTAAATGTGTCATGTAGAATAGGCCCTCAGAATCCAGCAGTCAGAATGGGCTTTCCATGTGGATAATTGGACGTGGAGCTGAATAAAGTCCTGGAAAAATGACACCAGGACTGGTACAGAAAACATCAGAAGGTGGCAGTTCAGAAAACTGGTACAGAAAACATCAGAACATGGCAGTTTTAGGCTTGTACTGAACATGTGTTTTTGTCAGTGGAAATAATTTAGTTTATTTTTTTTTTTTAAAATAACTCATTTTTGTATAGTTGAATGAACTAACCAGCAATTATGGTCATTAGCAAGGATGTCACCCAAGCTCACGGGATGGACACGCTGCACTGGCTCTGACAAGAATTTGGAACCCTTTCAGGTCTGATTAAGCACTGCAAAATGTTTAAAACTATAAAGTGCTTCGAAATACAAATCATTTTTCCTCTTTAGAAATAGGAAAAGACCCCAAACATGCACAGAAACCTGAAACCTCCACGCCTTGGGATGCTGCAGCTCTGCAGTCAAACATCCGCTTTGTGCCGTTGGTTGGAAAATTTCCTTTCCCATCCCTGGTCAAAAATTCAAATAGTGTCTAAATTGGATTTGTCAGTCTCTTCCTGGTCTTGTTTGTACATGAAGGTTAGAAGGAACAGAGCAATATCCAGGGATGACCAGTAAGCAGTGTGGGATGTGACTGCTGACCAGTATCTGCTCTCCACGAGACCTTCCCTGAGCTCAAAGTCGATCCTGTGCTCCAGTTCCACTGCAAGGTGAACAGGAAACAACAACGGGGTTAGAACTGCAAAAACACCAGCATGTTTTGCCATCAGCTCTTGGCTCTGATTCTGCTTGTTGTACATAAAACACAGGTAAAACACTCTGTGTTTACATTTCACAGGCCACTCGACCAAATCAAAATTTATTAATATATAAATACAGTTCAATGCACATGAATTGAGCACAAACCTGACCTAAGAGTGGTGCTTAGTTAAAAAAAAAAGCAAAACAGGAAACTAAACCTGCTCTTTGAGGTCTTTTCCAACCTAAATGATTCTATGGGAAGGGCTGTTTTGCTTATAGTAACTCTATAAATACATTTATTTATACTTGCTATTGTAGCCACACAGAAATATCCAGAAAATGCTGAGGCCCTACTAGAAAATACTGATTTTGTGAAATAAATGGATTTCTTGCATTTTTAGTGTCTTTGCAAGGAGAATACACCCAATACTACAGGTCCTTTCTGCAAAGCCATCCCTCCACAGCTCTAGCCCTTTTAATATCCTGATTATTGCAAACATATTTCAGCAGTTGTCCTTTTATTTCAATGGCTCTTTGATTAATGCCACATTCAAAGTAATTGCCACTGCATTTTAACAGGACTGATGGTTCATCTATTGTTGAGGCACTTTAGTGGTCAGAAAATCTCTACAAGCAGCAACAGAATAAAAAGGACAAAAAACCTAAAAGGCTGCTCAGCTATAAAAGCCAACCTCCCATACTGAATCCAAAATGCAGCCATTTATCAAAGCCAGTTTGAAGGAATTTGAATTCTTGGCTCCAAGAGCACAGAAAGGGAGCAGGCAGGGAATGACACGTCCCCATGTTTTTCCAGGAGCTGCAACCCCACTTTGCAGCAAGGAGAGGGAGTCAGAGCCTTGGAACACCAGGACACAACTGCAGTCATTTCCAGGAAGATGTGTCTGTCCAAAAAACCCCGGTGGCTCTGCAGGAAGGACGCCCTGACCGGCTCTGGGAGGTTGGGTGGCTGCCAAACCCCACCACAGGCTGCCCTCTCGGGAGCAAAACCTCTGGTTGGGTATTGCATCATTCAGCCTCGCTGGCCTCTGCTCCATGTTCTCCTTCTATGGAGCAGGGATGGCTTCCAGCTCCCAGGGATGTGGGATTCCTGCAGAAAGCCCCTGACGTGCCAACAGCCTCGGGAAGGACCTCAGGCAGCTCTGACAGTCCCTGTCCTGCCTCTCTGTCTCCCTCGAGTCTAAAATGAGCTTCTTGTCCCCAGGCAGTGACTCAGTCAGGTTATCTCTTGAAACTGGTGATGAACAGACAGCAATGACCATGTGAATGCTGTCACAAGATACAACACATTGTGACTCCTCTGATTGCAAAACTGCCCCCTCCATCCTGCAGCAGTGCCAGTGGGGAGCTCTGAAATAAAATCAAGGATGAGCTTCCTTAAAGGAAGTACCTATTCTTTAAAAAAAGCCCCTCAGCTGCTAAAATTGCACTTTCTGTTTTGGATGGTTCAGATCAGCAGCTTCTGTTTCCAGTCATACATGTTTTTAAATCCAGATTGCTTCAGAATTGGACTCGCATGGGCAAACTGGAAATGTATGGGGAATAAAGAACTTAAACCAAAAGAGGGCAGATTGATTGGATATTAGGAGAGATTCTTCCCTGTGAGGGTGGGCAGGCCCTGGCACAGGTTGCCCAGAGAAGCTGTGGCTGCCCCATCCCTGGAAGTGTCCAAGGCCAGGTTGGACGGGGCTTGGAGCAACCTGGGCTGGTGGGAGGTGTCCCTGCCTATGGAAGGGAATGGAACTGGGTGGGCTTTAAGGTCCCTTCTAACTCAAATCATTCTATGAAATTTAAATAAATCCATGTAATGATAAATGACAAGTGGGATTCTCTGAAACAATTATTGCTTTTCCTATTGGATGTCTGGGAACTACTGACATGGAGATCCCATTAGCCCAAACTCATCCAGTCCTACCTGAGTGTATGGTGTACATGTATGTACAAACACCTGTGCAGATAAACCTCCTCTGAGAGGGAAAAAAGGTTAAAAGAAGAACAAAGATTCAGTCCTTGGGGTCTTCAGAGATTCCAGACACAGAACAGACTCACAGAATTCCAGAATGGTTTGTGTTGGAAGGGAATTTAAAGATCATCTTGTCCCATGGGCAGGGACAGCCTTCACTATCCCAGGTTGCTCCAAGCCCTGTCCAGCCTGGCCTTGGACACTTCCAGGGATGCCACAGCTTCTCTGGGCATCCTGTGCCAGTGCCAGGTCTGCTGGTGGGCTCATCACTCACCAGTGGGCTCCAGGAAGCCCGAGCTGCTGTGGGGCAAAGGTGGCGTCCCAACAGTCGTGGCCTTCTTGTCCTCCCCGTCGGCTCCATCTTTTCCCGTCTCCAGAGTCTGTGGAGTTGTGCTGGACCGACCAAACCTGGAGAACAGCATCCCACCAAGGCCCTTCCCGATGCTTGCAGCTCCTGCAGCCAGCACAGAGGGGAAAAAAAACCCCCCCAAGCAGCATAAATCAAACTGCAAATCAAAGTTAGTGCAGCACCCACTAATTAGAGCTGAGTGACAGGAGGCTGAAAACACCCCTCGTGCTTCTCCAGGGTGGGAACAGCTCATCTGACTGAGGAGTGCACTGTTTATCCTGAGACTAATCTTGTGTACAAGCAAAAGCTGTAATTTGGAAACTGCATTTAGGGGAAAAAAGACATGAGATTAGTTCTGCAGCGAGAAATCTGGTACTTTGAAAGATATGTTGTCATTCCTCTCTCATAAAAAATCTGAGACAAAATGCTTTATAACAATCTTGGCAGCTCCTGCACTTAAGAATCCCATCAGGACATTTAAGAGTCCTTAAATTGGCATTGCCCTTACAGATATTTTAAAATGTTATATCATCCTTTGAAAGGACTATTTGGTTGCTCAGGAATGAGGGTGTGAAAGGTAAGAGCAGCTATGCCATGTTTTATCCTGACTTTGCTGCCACCTCATGGACAAGACATTAAAGTCACTACAGGAA
Source organism: Hafferia zeledoni (assembly GCA_035583235.1). Lineage (NCBI taxonomy): Eukaryota > Metazoa > Chordata > Aves > Passeriformes > Thamnophilidae > Hafferia > Hafferia zeledoni. The sequence goes on along the minus strand of JAWWEV010000167.1, from coordinate 61,790,987 downwards.
CCCCTCCCAAAAAAGCCACCCTGCTTTGAAATACCACACATTTCTACTTAAGGACTAAACTGCTTTTATATACTTTACTTATTTGGTTGGGAAGATTCCTGGCACGAGGATTCTTCCAAATCCCACACAGAGAGCTAAAGAAAAGCCTTGAGTCAACAAAAACTGCAAGTGCACGCTCAAGGATAAGCTCCAGTGAAGGGAATTTAAGCTCACTTAAACCAGGGCTTATTTTGACTCAGAAAGCCAGAAGGAAACAGACTTTCTATTAAAACAGCCTGAATTTTGTATTGTAAAACCACGAGTTAAATGTAACTGTAATAGTTTACATGGTGTGATTTTTCTCCTATTTGCCAATACTAGAAAATGTAGACAGAAAACAGGTTTTAATTTAACCTTTTTTCCATGAAGTAGAGTGGAAACTATTAAATCACTGGGATGTTACTTCAATAAGGCAGACAAAAATAAGGCAGCAACAGGACAAACTACATCATCTGCCCCCAAGCCCTGACTCCAGTGCAGGCAAACTGGTTTTTTTCTTCAAAGTAAATGTCAGCTGGGATTAAAACAAAACATTTAAAGCAAAACTCTCTGATTCTGCAAAACAGACAGAACAGAATCATGGAAAGGTTTGGGCTGGAAAGGGACCTTAAAGGTCATCTCATTCCACCCCCTGCCATGGGCAGGGACAGCTTCCACTATCCCAGGTTGCTCCAAGCCCTGTCCAGCCTGGCCTTGGACACTTCCAGGGATGCCACAGCTTCTCTGCCCAACCTGTGCCAGGGCCTGCCCACCCTCCCAGCCAAAAATTCCTTCCCAATATCCCATCTAACCCTGCTCTCTGGCAGTGGGAAGCCATTCCCCCTTGTCCTGTCCCTCCATGCCTTGTCCCCAGTCCCTCTCCAGCTCTCCTGGAGCCCCTTTAGGCACTGG
>JAWWEV010000167.1:61709604-61737737 GCA_035583235.1 Hafferia zeledoni | reverse complement strand
AGCCTCGCTGAGCTCCCAGCCCCGCTCCGCCCGCCCGGCTGTGCCCGCCCAGCCCCGGCTGCGCTCCCGGCCCCGCTCCGCCCGCCGCGCTCCGCCCCACCCAACCTCGCTGCGCTCCCGGCCCGGCCCCTCTCGCCCGGCTGTGCCCGCCCAGCCCCGCTGCGCTGTCAGTTCCGCCCTCCCGGCTGTGCCCGCCCAGTCCCGCTGCGCTCCCCGGCCCCGCTCCGCCCGCCCGGCCGTGCCCGCCCAGCCCCGCCGCGCTCCCGGCCCCGCTGCCGCTGCCGCAGCCGCTTCCTTGCGAGCGGGCGGGGGGAGGCGCCGCATTGTCACGGGCGGCGCGACGGGGGCGGGGCGGGAGCGGCGGCGGAGGGGACGGAGCGGAGGGTACACAGAGCATGGCGGGGTGGGAGACGGCATGTGTGGCGCCCTGGCACAGCACTGTGACCCCGTGTCTGTGTGTGACACCGAGTGTGTCACCCTGCGTGTGTGTGACACTGAGTATGTATCCCCACGTGTGTGTCACCCTGCGTGTGTGTGACACTGAGAATGTCACCCTGTGTGTGTGTGTGACACGCAGTACATCACCCCGTGTGTGTGTGACAGCAACCATGTCACCTTGCGTGTGTGTGACACAACCACAGAATAGGTTATGTTGAGTTGGAAAGGACCCACAAGGATCATGGAGTCCAACTCCTGGCCCTGCACAGGAACAGCCCCAAGAGTCACACCCTGTGTCTGAGAGGATCATCCAAACCCTCCTGGAGCTCTGGCAGCCTTGGGGCCGTGCCCACTGCCATGGGGAGCCTGTTCAGTGCCCACCACACTCTGGGGGAAGAACCTCTTCCTGATCCAGCCTAAACCGCTGCTTTGTAGGGGTGTCACACCCTGTGACTACCAGAGTTCGACAGGGATCCCTCCTGTGCGCACCCCTACACTTCACACCAAGGAAACCCCATGGGTTGTAGGGAGGGACAGTCATGCACAAGGTGACATTATGGGTGAAATGTCCTCTCTGATCTCAACACCTGGTCAGATTTGACCTCTGCTTGCTGATGTGAAACCCCTTTTCCCTTCAGCCAGGCATTTCTCTGTTGTGTAGGGGGGTGTGTGAGACTGGCATACCCCAAACACACACTCTGCACACTAACATGGGCTCAACAACCCAGAGCCACCCTTGTACAAGAGAAACCCCACTCCTCCAAGTACCAGCTATGCCCCCCAAAATCAGAGGAGTTGGGCTTCACCTGCACTTGTTTATGTGTGAGAGAGACAGAAAGTAATTTCCACCTCCAATACACACCCTCTTAAATCAACAGGAGAGGGTGTTGAAATGCATATCTGTGTGATAAAACACCTGGCAGCCTGCAGCAGGAACAAGGATGAGGGACGGTGTCCAGATTTTACACCTGTGTGGGACAACTCCCTGTCCCAACACAAACCTTCCAGCCAAGTGAGGGGCAGTGATGGATCACCTCCACGGTGCCAGTTTCTCCCCAGCATCCTTTCTCATAGTGTGGGCAGGAGACTCCCAGAAACACACCCTGGCTTACTGGGGTGGGTTCATCTGTTTGTGAGACACCCTCCCCTTTTTGCAACATGCCCAGGAGGAAGGAGGCAGTGAGAGGGACGAGTGATACTCCTATCTCAGGAACACCTGGACGGGTGAGGGAGGTGATACCTGCACCTCTGTTACACCTCTGTGTACCACGTCCTATGCCTTTCTCACACACACATCACAGCTGGTGGTCTGTGGCCACCAGCCATGTCCATCCTGCAGAATCAGTCACTGAGGTTGGAAAACAGCTCTGAGATAATCAAGTCCAACCTGTGCCTGATGCCCACCTCGTCACCCAGCTCAGAGCACTGACTGCCACGGCCAGTTGATTCTTCAACACCTACAGGGGTGGGGACTCCACCACCAAACTGAGCAGCCCAATCCCTTTCCAGGAAGAAATTCTTCCTGATGTCCAACCTCGACCTCAACCTCCCCATTTCCTCTTACCTTGTCACTAATTGTCTTGGATAAGATTCTGACACCCCCACCCCCACCACCCCTCCAGCTCTGCCCTCCTGGCAGGGATTGCAGAGCCAGAAGGTCCCCCCTGAACCTCCTTTTCTCCAGGCTGAGCTTCCCCAGCTCTTTCAGCTGCTCCTGCTGCTCCAGACCCTTGTCCAGTTCCGTTCTCATCCCTGGACTTGCTCCAGCCCGTCAATGGTTTCCTTGTCCTGAGGGGCCCAAAACTGAAATCAGAATTTGAGATGTGCCTTGACCAGTGCCCAGCACAGGAGGACAGTCACTGGCCTGGTCCTGCTGCCACACTATTGCTGGTACAGATCATGTGCCATTGGTCTTCTTGCCCACCTGGGCACACCTGGGCTCATGTCCAGCTGCTGTCACAGCACCCCCAGGTCCTTTCCCACTGGGCAGCTCTCCAGCCACTCTGCCCTCAGCCCCGAGCACTGCACGGGGCTGTTGTGACCAACATCCTGACGGGGGGCTGTGGCTGTGTGATGGTTGTACCCCCAACCCCACCTTCACATCCACACCCACACACATTTTCCTAAGGTAAGGACAGGGGAAGGAGAGGGACTGGATGTCACCCCTGCCTGTGCTGGCCTGTGTTGGATGGTGGGGTTTTTTACCCCACCTCAAAGGGTTGTGTGTGTGTGAGTGTTCTACACATTCATGTGCCACCACCCCTAAATGTCTGTGTGTGTCATTTTCCTTCTGTATTTACAGCCAAAGCCCCACTGTGAGCTGTGGGAAAAAACCCAAGATACAGAGCATGTGTTCCCTGATTCCCCCTTCTGCCTCTCTCCATCCTCCAGTCTGCAGTGACAAGGGGACTTCTGTGCATTGCACATTGTTGGATGTCCAAAAACAGGCCTGTGCCCTCCCTCCTGTGTCTGCTTTCAGTCAGGGAATCCTGTTAATGGACTGTGGTAAAACCCAGAGAGAGGCCAGATTGAGTTCAGGCTGGAAGGGAAGGTGAAGCTTTTAAAAACGTTCACTGCTGGCGTGGTGTTTCCCTGAGTCATTAAATCCTGCTGAAAGACTGCACATGGATCCTTGGCTGCACCAGCAGCACTCTGCAAACCTAAAAGCTCCAAGAACCTTGTTAATTCAACCACAGGGGCTTTGTGCATGTTTGTTCTATCTTTTCAAATGGCTAAAGAGAGGAAAAAGAAGTCGGGGAAGAGGCTGTGCTGGGGTGTTTGGTTCCATTGCTCTACCAAAAGGGATAGGATCTGTTTGTTTAACTCATCTTTTGCATTTCTAATGAACTGCACAAGGTAATCTCATCCTGAAGCCTTGTCCCAGATTTTTCTCCACAGTGGGGAAGAAAAAGGGAATGTTAGTTATCTTGTAGATTGCTTTGCAGACACAGATTGTAGGATTCTCACTTTTTGTCCCCATTTCCATCAAAGCCAGTGGAATTTCACCATCTTCTCCTTCAACAAGTGTTTCACCCTTCATGTCATCCTACTCAGATTCTCTCTCCTTTGCTCCTTGTCTGAGATCAAGGGAGGATTGTCCAAATGATCAAGGGGCATTTCTTTACTTATTTTATATATTTTTTCAGATTATGGAATCACAAAATGGTTTGGGTTGGAAGAGAGCTTAAAGACTATTTAGTTACACCCTGTGCCATGGGCAGGGACACCTTCCACTACCCCAGGTTGCTCCAATCCCCATCCACCCTGGCCTTGGACACTTCCAGGGCTGGGGCAGCCACAGCTTCTCTGCCCCACCTGTGCCAGGGCCTGCCCACCCTCCCAGTCAGGAATTCCTTCCCTATATCCAATCTAACCTTGTCCTCGGGCAGTAGGAGGCCATTCCCTCTTGTCCTGTCCCTCCATCCCTTGTCCCAAGTCCCTCTCCAGCTCTCTTGGAGCCTCTTTAGGTGCTGGAAGGGGCTCTCAGGTCTTCCTGGAGCCTTCTCTTCTCCAGGCTGAACAACCTTGCACTTACCTGAGCTGCCACCAGTGATGATTTGATTCATTTTTTGATGAACAGTTCTGAGGGCACAAGTCTGTTCTCCAAGACACAGATGCTACAATCACTGTGCAGTCTCTCTGTGAACAATTGGTAGAAAGACTGAGCACTACCAGTTCCTCCTCCTCCTCCTCCTCCTCCTCCTCCTCCTCCTGCTGCTGCTGAAGCTGGACATCAGCACAGGGTTGTGATGTGACTGCTCTTTATCACAGCTGCCTTGGAGACCTACAAAGACACATTGCCTGAAAACTGGTGTATTAAAAGCAAAATGAAGGGAACCCCAGAGCCTGGAGCCCCTCCTGAAGGAGTTCCCATGGCTTTCATTTTGATTTTGTGAGGTCTTTGCTGGGATGGACTGGTATGAATGAAGTTGTGAGCCCAGACCTCTCTCATTTGAGCTCAGAAATGGAGTATTTCCCCCTTTTTAGTGTTAGCAGCTCTGAGCTCACAGATGTGGAGCAGCTGGAAACTTCCTGGCATGACAGGACTCCAGTTCCATCAGCACAGGGTTACAAGAAATGAAAAATAAGACCAAAAGTATAACCTTCATTTACTTGTTCCACTGTAAGCTTCCTTACAGTGGAACAAATGTGGAAGTTTTAAGGCAAACTTACCTTTATTTTGAAATGTTGTTTATGTAACACTGTGATTTTCCATACAGATCCTGGTGGGTTCCTTCCAACTCAAGATCCTGGTGGGTCCCTTCCAACTCAGGATATTCTATTCTACAACTAAGAGTGGCAGGTACTGTGATCCTTCTGTCATGAGACCTTCAAAGAAGACTTCCACATACCTATATCTATATCTATGTTTATACCTATATCTATGTCTGTCTGTCTGTCTGTCTGTCTATCTATCTATCTATCTATCTATCTATCTATCTATCTATCTATCTATCTATCCATATTTCCTTTCTGCAGTGTAAATGTATTTGGGAACTTACTGGGAAGGAGATAAGGAGGCTCCCAAGGACCTCCCTTTGTCCAAGAGGAAAAGGTATCACAAAGGTAAATATAATAATAAATAAGGATTCTGTGACTGTGAACTCATACTGCCAAGTTCTCCTGATTATCCTCATCCCATCAGTCTCTGTTCACAAGACAAGCTACTCCCATCAGTGCATTTTTAAGTAATGAAACTACTCCCAGTTTATAAATGATGTGATCATCTTGTATTTTCTTGCAGTTCCCTTATAAAGCACAATGAACAGCACAAGTGCAAGTGCTTGCAAGAGTCCATTAGCAACAGCCTTTATCCATTGATGAATCCTTTATTACAAAGCCATTTTAAGATCTTTCCATTAGCTATTTTTAAACCATTTGTTATGCACCCATATTGATTTTGTGTATATATTTTTGTCCTGTGCAGCACTGAGTCAACACCGTTCCTGCTATCAGCTGTACCTGTGATTTTATTAAAGAACAAGATGAAGTTTGCTCTTTGACAGGAACCATTTCCCACAAAAACTGCTGATTGCTGTTCCACTACATCCCCACTCTCCATCTCCCTATTAACTGGTACAAACCACTTCATTATACCCAGGTCAGGAGCGATGTTGGACTTGCCAGCCTGAAATTACACGGACTTACCTTAGTCACGCTCTTCAAATATTGACACAACTTTGTTTTTCTTCTTAGAAATGGTTTCCTGGGCTGTTTATAAACTCTCACATTCCCACCTTGTGTGAGAACAGTCATCTGAAGAACCAGCTCTTCAAATGATGACACACACCTCCTCTAGACCTGCTGGTTTTCAAATGTTAGTTGTTCTTTTGATGTTCTTTTTAAAGTTGCTTGGATGGGAAGTGTTTCATCATCATTATATAACATGGAAATGGCACTCTGGAAATGACATTTAACTTTGTCCCAAATACAGGCAGGAAATATTTATCAAACACTTCTGCTTTTTTTTTTTTCTTTTTTTTTTCTTTTTTTTCCCCCCCCAGTTTCACAGCTACCCAAATATATTTAGATACACAGAGAGTATTAGTACTTGGACTCTGCTAAAACATTGTTCATCAAATTAAACAGTGTTCCAAAAAAGTCTTTGCTTACAACAAATTTTCTGCACAGGGAACGTTAACTCTTTGGCTCTTTTAGAAGATATATTGGTCAAGTGGCTTCAAAATCCCCTCTGTGAGTGTTTTTCCTACTGTCAGACATGTGAGCCTTGTCTGGTTTTTTATATTTTTCTTTTCCTTGAACTATTGGCACAGCACTGTTGGCCCAGTTCTTATGCCAAGGTCAAAGTGCCTTTCAGTAGATGTAAAATGTTATTCCAAAGCCACAGATCCACATTCCTTTACCCCTGCTGGAAGAAGCAGCAGAATATCCCCCTTGCTCTGAAAGACAAGGATCAGGGAGCAAGGAGAGGGACATTTCTGTGATAGCAGATATTGTCTCTCTCAATGCAGCATTGTTAAATTGCACAGACTTCTCCCTTCTTTTTTTTTTTTTTTTTTTTCCCACATTGTTCCAGGTCAAACAAAGGAAGAAAGCAAAGAAATGATCCCTGACAGGAATATTTGCCCTTTCAGGCTTTGATCTGGCAAGGTCCTGGTGGGAAGTGCTCACCTTTGTGTGGGTGAGACTCACAGAAAACCAGGCACAGGCTGGTGCTGCTGGCAAAGAAAAGGCTGAACTGGAGCCACTCTGCTGGTGTGGGCTCAGCCCCTCCATCTCCTCCTTCCCTCTGCCTCTCCATGGATATGGATTTTGTTCCTTTTGGAGGAGTGAATGAGAACGGGGCAACCTGTTGAACATGACAAAGCTGATGGGATAGGGGAAGGATTTCTGATGATGAGTTTAGAAAATGATGTTGTCAGAGAGATGTGGGAGATTGATTATTGCTCCCAAAATATCCTGGCCCTGCACATGTGCCCCTGGAATGAAGATGACAAAGATGTGGAAAGATGTAAAAGCATCAAATGCAGGGACTGCACTCAATCTTTTAGCCAAGACCCCTTTAACATTCTTCTGAGGAGTGTTAAAGGAAAGTTAGTTGCAAGGTAGGCTCATAGAGATGGTGAAAATACCTCTCCCATAAATGTGTTTGCCATCCAAGGTGTGTGTCCTGCACCAGGGAGTGTGACAGAATCATGGAATGGGGCAGGGTAGAAGGGACCACAGTGGGTCATCTAGTCCACCCTCCCTGCTCCAGCAGGGTCACCCCAGAGCACATGGCACAGGATTGTGTCCAAACTGTTCTGGAATATCTCCAGTGAGGAGCCTCCATACCCTCTCTGGTATCTGTTCAGTGCTTGGTCACTGCACAGGGAAGAAATTTTTCCTTATGCTCAGGTGGAACTTCCTGGGCATCAGTTCCTGCCCTTTCCTCTTGTCCCATTTCTGGGCACCCTGAGCAGAGCCTGGTCCATCCGCTGACACCCTCCTTCAGATACTCCAAGTCCTTCAAACCCAGGTACTTCTCCTCTCACAGCATTGCTGTAGCCCATCCCCAAGGTGCCAACAGCTGCCCCTCAAATGGTGCCATCTCATTTCTGAGATATGTCCCTTCCTTCCAAATGACTCTTCCAAGCCAGTTCTGTCACGTGCCTCTTGGCTCTGGGATTGGGGCAGTTCCCAGTGTTAGAGGGGTTGCTATCGTTGGTTTATTTTCCTTGCTAGAGATGGCGAATAGATGGATAAAAATAGTGTAGAAAAGGTAGTTCTTACGTTTTCAACCAGTTGTAACAGGATGCAGAAATTCCTTGAAAAATTCCTTGAAGCTCTGCTTTCTCCACATCTTTCATTTAGCCAAAGCTGTTAAAATATAATCTGAGAGTAAACTTATCTCTCCCCATGTTTGTTGTTTTTGTTCCAGAGATGTTTGGCACACAGGGGGCAAATTAGACTTGTAGATCCAAGAAAAATAAATGAAGTTGACGCAGATTTTTTTTTTTTAGGGACAAAGAGAGGGGTGTTGTGTAACATTCTGGTCAGTGTTGACTGTGGAATCAACAGGATGAAGGCTGGAAACAAGGACTCTGCATCCTTACTGTGCCAGCCACTGAGCCAAGAGGCAAAGCAGAAAGGCCCTCCAGAGGAAACCATCACAGAACTTTGGGAAAATGGGAAGCTGGTTCCTTTTTGTAAATGCTGAGGCAAAGAGTAAGAGGTCACTGTCTCTCCCAAACACCTTGCTGCTGGGGATTTGAAAAGATGTGAAGCACAGAACATTTTTCACCACAAAGGAAAATAAAAAATCCTTTTATTCTGCACAAAACTCCCTGCCTGGTGAGTGACTGAAAAGCCACGAACAAGAGGTGGTTACAGGGTGTGAAAAGATTTAAAAGGAACAAAGAAAAATCCACTTGGGAGATGGCTGGAGGATGCAGAGCCAGGGAGAGGAGGGTTCTGTAGGGTGGTGGGGCTGTGATAGAATTCACAGCTGAGGATCCTGAGAGAGGGGTCAGATGAGGAAAAAAGAAATTTTAATGCCCTCAGGGCTGGAGTCACAAGGCCTGGAGGATTATACTCAAGTGTTTTGGCTCATAGTAATACACAAAAGCAGTGCTGGAATTGCAGGACCTTGGGAACAGTTGGCACTAAAAATGACATTGAGGTCACTGTCAGTGGGATGGTGTGTGAAATCTTGGCTTTACTGACACACTGTGAGTATTGCCACTGATTTCAGCAGGGTTAAAAAGTCACCCACTCTCTGGGGCTCAGCCTTTCCCCTCCCAAACATTTATTATTGTCAATGATTCCCAATCCACGGATATATTTCTGGTTCAAACCTGAGGTGACTGTCACACACGATGAATCATAAGGATACAAAATGTATTCCCCAGTCCCTGTTGTACACTCTGTTCTGGGAAAGCACAGCAGCAGTGCCTGTCATTGCAGCCTTGAGGGACATAACTCCCAAAGTGAGAGTGGCCCTGGGAACACTCACATAAAGTCAGAGAATTTCTGAAATACCTGCCTGAAGTAGCGTCTGGCTGAGAAGACCTTTGAGCCTCACAGATCTGCAGAGAGGCAGACGCTCCGTCTTTGTAAGATGTCACCTGAGAGTAGGTGTGACCTCAGATCATCTGATTCCCGAGGGAACGTCCTTCTGACTTGTGTTTTAGCAGGTAAAATGGGACCTTCTCTGCCTGTGGCTGTGGCCTGTCCCTGAGCAGAGGGCTGTGGAAGGCAGACACAGCAGCCAAAGTCACCAGGCTGTCACGTGTCAGGGAGCTGTCGGGTGGTCAGGTGACAGCCAGGACCACATTCCAGCTATAAATACACCACATTTTATTCTCTCTGTGGAAGTGCTTCCATCAAAAGCTCCCCATTCCAGAGGGTGTCAGGACACTCTGGCTTTGCTGACTATTCCAGCTACTCTGCTCTGCCTCCAGCACCAGAGTTAGTCACTTCTCCTCCAACACGCTGTTAAAAGGTCTCCTCTTTGATGTCATGGCTGGAAGATGGATTGAACTGAGCTTTGAGAGGCACTGAAGGCCAACTGTTCCCACAGCCAGGCCAGTGGGGCAGGCAGGAGATCTCCTTCCTATTTATAGTGGAAGTTCTATTTTAGCAAGTAGTGAAGAGCCTGGCAAGGAAAGTCAGGAGAGGGGCCTCGGAGAGTGAGCCCTTTCCAGTTAAACTCATTCAGCTTTCACATTTTCCAAGCTCTTATGGGCTGAAATGAGGCAGTTTGTGTTCATATGGTACAGGAAGATCAAAAAGAAAAAAAAAGAACAAGCATCTGATGTGGAAAATCTCCCTGTGGTAGAAAATCTGACTCTGGTAGGAAACCTGACTGTGGTGGAAAACTTCCAAGGACTGGGGTTATTGAAAAGGCCACTTGAAGAATTTTCTTTCCCTGTTTTTTTGCAGAGGTAGATGATCATCTAACTGTGAGATAATCCTCTTGCCTCTCATCAATTTGCCTTCACTCAGATCAATGTACAGTCCCCAAAGTTCCCATTTATACAATGCATGGTGACATATAAATACTTCCAGCATCTCCAGCCTGGGTGCCATGGATGGGGACACGTGTGGCTGCTCAGGGGACTGGATTCCTCCTGTTTCTGACCTGTGGATCTGTCCCTGGCCTGGCATAAATGCAGTAACCAAGACCTTTCAGAGTATTTTCAGTAGGTTGAATCAGACCCCTTTCCAGAGTATTCCAAAGGCTTCCTAGGGTGGTTATTTAAGTCCCAGGTCACAGTAGCCCTCTCACCCCAGGTGAACTGTGTGAGTTAGAAGCTTAAAGTCAAGTACATTCTGTTGTACAGCAGGCTGGAATTGGGTGGGTCTGCAAACCAGTGGTGTCTTTAAGGATCCTTTCCCTGTTCCCCACACAGGGAGTCACACCTGCCCTCCCAGATTGGCTCAGCACAGATATGGCATTTTGGGTGGGTGAGGGAGAGGCAAACTTTTGGTGTCACTCTCACTGCCTCCGATTTCACACCCTGATCTCAGGGCTTGTTTGTGCTGCAGGACTTTATCACTTGGTTATTGCACAGGATTTGGATTTCGTGAGGGAGGCTCTGGCAACACTCTGACACATCCAAAGCTGGTGTCAGCACTGCAATCAGCTCACTGAGCAGCAGAGTAATGACAGGTTTAATGATGTGAACATCTGTATTCAGGCAGTGATGTGCTTTGCCCTGTCTTCTTTTTACAGTGATTTTCAGCCAGCACTTCTTGATGTGGTGGGGGGAGGGAAAAATCAGAACCATGTTCTGTGCTCTCACCCCTCCTGGCCTGAGTGGGGGGCCAGGACTGCAGGTTGTGGGTTGGGAAGGTAAAGCACAGTCAGACAAAGTGGATATGCTGCAGTCAGACCTCTCTGGGCAGAGGAAACTCCAAGCACAGGGAATATTCGTCCATAATTTTCTGTTCAGGTCCTTAAGGAAATGGAGACAATGTTTCTGGTGGGAGGCAGGATGGCAGTGAACAGGCTTTGTCATTGTGGTCTCCACATCTGTGAGATCTTGGGCCCTTAACAAGTGCCAAGGTGCCGGTGTTGGACCTTTCATTGGTTTGTACCTGAGACAGACCCCTGGAAGTCACCAAACAAAAGGGTCTGTCCTTTCTGCTGCCTTTTCTATGACCTGGACATGGCTCAAAATGAGAGGCTCAGCTTCCCCCTCATGCTCCAAGAGAGCCCCTTCACTCTGCTCTGGTGAGACCTCACCTGCAGAGCTGCCTCCAGCTCTGGAGCCCCCAGCACAGGAAGGACATGGAGCTGCTGGAGCGAGTCCAGGGGAGGCCACAAAGGTGATCAGAAGGATGGAGCAGCTCTGCTGGGAGGAGGGGCTGGGAGAGTTGGGACTGTTCAGCCCGGAGAAGAGAAGGCTCCAGGGAGACCTGAGAGCCCCTTCCAGTGCCTAAAGGGGCTCCAGGAGAACTGAAGAGGGACTTTGGACAGGGGCCTGGAGGGACAGCACACAGGGAATGGCTTCCCACTGCCAGAGGGCAAGGTTAGTTGGGATATTGGGAAGGAATTGTTGGCTGTGAGGGTGGGCAGGCCCTGGCACAGGTTGGGCAGAGAAGCTGTGGCTGCCCCATCCCTGGGAGTGTCCCAGGCCAGGTTGGACAGGGCTTGGAGCAACCTGGGGTAGTGGGAGGTGTCCCTGCCCATGGCAGGGGGTGGAATGAGAGGGTCTTTAAGGTCCCTTCCAACCCAAACCATTCTGGAATTCTATGATTGCTGCTACTCTTGTAAGGTTTTATTTTAATTCTGCATCAGTTCCATATGCTTTCCTTCTCTCCTTTCTCAAGACCTAGAAAAGCCAGCCAAGAATCCACATTTTGCAACTGTTGTAACTTTTATAACTGTTTTGGATGCTGGAAAAGCAATACCCAAGGAAAGAGGCCAAAGCCAGCAAAAATGTGGCATATGATAAGATGGGAAGAGTATCTGTTTCCCCAGCAGCCAAATCATAAATGACAGTTGAAATCAAGCAGGGATCTCTATTTTTATTCATCTTTTCTCTCTACTTTACCTTGCTTTTTTGTAACAGGAAAGGAAGGGCCTATTGCTTGCCTATGACTTGGGAAATCCAGGGATCTGCGCTTTTTTTTGTGGAGCCTCTGTCAGGCAAACAAGCAAATACACATATTGCAAACACATCATCCCTCCTCTTTATTCACAGACTATTCACAGTTATGTATTCACAGACTATTCTGAGTTCGAAGGGACCCACAAGGATCATCGAGTCCAACTCTTCAGTCAATGGCCCACACAGGGGATTGAACCCATGACCTTGGCATTATTTACAACCAAGTTTTAACCAACTGAGCTGATCTCAGGGTCACTTCATGGCAGAAGACCTTCACCAAGCAGTTTTTCCTCATTTTTGTGGTCTGCTCAAGCTCATTAATTCCATCCACACTAAACATTTTGCTTAGGAAAAACATCCCTCTGCCTTGGGATTTTCCTTTTTCTCCCATCCTGCTTTTTCTCTTTGTGTGGCTTGTGGATGTGCTGGTGAACAACACTCATCTATCTCTGTGTCTGTGCTCAGCAGGAACAAAACACTCTGCTCCTGCTGCCTTTCCTGTTGCTCCCATTTTTGGGGGTGGCCTCATCCTCTGACAAGGAGCTCAGCCCCTTCAGGGGTTCACTCCAAGAGCTCAGGTTGAGGACTCTTTGCTCACAGCAGGCAGGAGAAGCTCCTTGTTTTCACCTGTTATAAACCAGGTGATAGCGCTCGACTGGAAGGATTCTCTGACTTCATGTGGATTCCTTAGTGAGCTTCTCTGAGGATTTCATTCAGTCAGGGAGGCAGGAATCTTTCCAGCAGCATCTGTGTGCTCTTGCTTTATTTATTTTACTCAGCTGTTGGTACCTGAGGCACCTCAAGCAGCTGCCCCCTCCACCCTGAGGATCACACAGTCATGGAATCCTGGAATGGGATTTGGAAGGAACCTTAAAGATCACCCTATTCCAAGCCCCTGCCATGGGCAGGGACACCTTCCACTAGCCCAGGGACACCTTCCACTATTCCAGGTTGCTCCAAGTTCTGTCCAACCTGGCCTGGGACACCTCCAGGGATGGGCAGGTGACATGGAGTCTTTTCTGTCCCCTTCACCCACCCTTGCTGTGGGTTTTCCTCCACACACGCTGCAAAAGTCAGAGCAGCCCTTGGCAGCCCCCGCCCCTGCAGTGCCCCGGGGCACGAAACTGGTGGGGGAGGCATTTCCCCACACAGCACCCAGCCCTCCCTCCCACCGCCCCCCCTGCTGCCAGACCAAGGGAGGGAGCAGCAGGACAGGGAAATGCAAAGACAAATAAAGCCATCATGCAAACAAACCTCTTCTTGCTGCAGAGCAGCACAGATCACAAACCCCATCTCCAGACAGCCTGGTCCTTCCTAACCCCACAACAACCCATCACAGCTACACTGCTGTGTGTAGCAAGATGGCTCAAGGCAGCAAATTTTGGAAAATCAAGCTTCCTTCTGGGTTGATCTCAGCCTGGGTTAATTGTTCTTTAAGCTCTGAAATGGCTTTTGTGTCACAATTTGATTTGCACATGATGATGCTCATTTATTTCAGGTAATTCTTTCCCTCCTTTTAGCAACAACATACCTGGTGATCTAGAAATACCTGATTCAATTAAAACATATCTAGAATGCTCAGGAGGCTTTAATAGCTCTTAATGAATACGATTATGTATGATTTAAAGACCTTAACCAGGACAGGGGATCACTGTGCTGGGTGTTGTGCCAAACAGAGAAGTACAACCATGTTTGCTCCCCCAAATATGCCAACTCTAAGGAGGAACTGAAAAATGAAGAAAAATGAGGTATTTTGACATGTTGGCAGAGAGTAAAGTGAAACACTGAATCATCAAATGGTTTGTGGGAGGGCACACAGGGCTCTGGCAGAGTCTGGGTGTGAATCCAGATCAGAAGGTGTCCCCAAGCCAGATGACAGCTGTTCCCTCCCTCTCATCTGCCTCCAGGGTCCCTCTTAAAGAAGGAGCAGGGAAAAATCACTGTGATGAAAACAAGACTAGGAGAAAGCGCTGAGGGAAAGGTTTCATGTCTCCTGCAGCCTCTCTCCTGGCCCTCCTGGCAGTAGGAGAACATTAATACTGGGGAGAGAGATTAATGCACAGACTTCCAACCAGCTCAGGGAAGGCACAACTGTGACCACGCTCCACAAAAAGGAAGTTCAGACATGTGTCAGTACAGCTGAGCTGGCTGCATTTCTGTGTTGGATAAATACTGATTGATAACAGGCTGCCAAGTGTTCAAATGACTGCCTTAGGAGCCTATTTTTTTAATTCTTTTTTTTTGGAGTTTGCTAGTTTTTGTGCAGCGAGACCATCCCAAGCATTTGGATCCCATCTGTGGTGGCTGTGCATCCATTGTCCAAAAGGACGTGATGGAGGCATCAGAGATTTAAACTTCCTGTCCCCTGTGGCTCCTTACAAGAGTCATTAAAAGCAGGCTCTTCAAACTGATCCTGTGATGCTGAGACACTGCTTTTCCCTCCATCCCAGCTCCACATTCTCACTTCCAGATTTTGCCCTTTGGTGGAAAGAAACATTCATGGAAAAACAGCCCTGCATCACTGTTGCTAAAATGCTGATTTTTTTCCTGTCATGCAGCTTCTGTGAAACTCCAGCATGAAAGAACACAGTGAGTGACTTTAGAAATCCATGTAGAAATTGTACTAATAGGGCTAATTACAAAAAATCATCACTTATCTGGGTCTCACACTCAAAATCTGTGTTTTTTAGATGTGCCTTTGGTCTCTGCAGGAGTCTGACTCTTTCAATGAAAGAAAAGAAATATGTAAGCAATTAGAACCCTTCTTTTTGTGGAATGCTTTTTGCAAAGATAATCAATGTCCTAAAGGCATCATGTACTGCTTATAATAGTGAGAAATACATAAAAGTCCTGAGGAATTGGAATTGCATCCAAATCCTTGCTCTGCAACGGGCACGTAGCTTGGGAATTTCTTTAAGGTCAATGACCATAGACAGAATTTTTTTTATTAGGCAATGCTCATCAGATTGAGGCTGGTCCAATCAAAGATGTGAGGAGTCGGCTTTGGCTCTGCTTGGCAGCAAAACCCACTAATCCGAGTGCCACAGATGCTGAGACATTCCTTCATATGGCATGAGCCAAGTCCTGGGCGCTGCCAAGAGCCTCCTGTGAAATTCCTGGGAACTGGGAGTGTGTGGCACCTGGCAAGAACAAGCTTGCTGTAAAAACTCTTTGGAAAGGACACGGTTTGCATACCAGGTGTAGTAAACTGACTGTGGCCTCGGTTTTAGTGTTTTCCAGCACGAGCTGACACCGACTCGTGGTGTAGGGAGGTTTGTAAAGCAGGGTGGGGAGTTTGCCCCAGGATTTACAGGCTGGAATGTCATTCATACAGCCCAAATCACGTGGCTCTCTCTTCTATGGCTTTACAATAAAATCTTGGCTACTGTTTAGTAAGGCCTGTTTTGCCCTGAGAAAGGAAGAGATTCCCCACCACTGTTGCTGAGAAACATCAAACCCATTGCACAACTGCTGGGAATCATGAGAGGAGCCCAGCAGCTACTGAGCCAGCCTGTGCCCAGACTTGGCATTGACTTGGAGAGCTCTGCAAGAGGATTGAACTTGATAAAAGCTTCACACCAAGTCCAGACACAGAGTGGAAAAAGGCAGGTTCTCCCTCTTCCACCTGTGAGTGCCAAATCTTTAAGCTCTGTAGTCAAGCTGCACAAAGCCAAACATGCTGAGGACTTGTGCATCCACATATTGCCCCTCAAATTCTGGGTTCAGTTTTGGGCCCTTCAGTTCAGGAAGGACACTGAGGGGCTGGAGCATGTTCAGAGAAGGGCAATGGAGCTGGGAAAGGTGCTGGAGCACAAATCTGATGAGGAATAGCTGAGGGATCCAAAGGGGTTCAGCCTGGAGAAAAGGAGGCTCAGGGGGGAACTTCTCCCTCTCTGCAATCCCTGACAGGAGGGAGGAGCCAGGGGAGGGTTGGGCTCTGCTCCCAGGGAATGAGGGACAGGATGAAGGGAAACAGCCTCAGGTTGCTCCAGGGCAGGTTTAAGTTGGATTTTAGGAAAAATTTCCTCTCAAAAGGGCTGTGCATCCCTGGCACAGCTGTCCAGAGCAGTGGTGGAATCCCCATCCCTGGAGGGATTTAAAAGCCACATGGATGTGGCACTTGGGGACATGGGTCAGTGGTGGCCTTGGCAGTGCTGGGGAATGGTTCAACTCCATGATCTGAGAGGGCTTTTCCAACCTTAATGATTTCAAAATTCTATCTTCAGAGAGGGTCCTCACAGCTCACCAGCACCTCAGCTCTGCAGAAGGGTAGCTCAGATATTGCTGGAGCTGTGGGAGCATTTGGGAATCACCAGGGGAGGATGAGGTCTCATGGCTAAGACCAATGGCAGAACAAAAAAACCAAATGGTAGAACTGCCCTGCCAAATAATTTTTGCTGATATTTCATGTTTTGATATTCATCCCTTCAGATATTTTCCTGAAGACAAATTAATTGGTGTTGTCATGAGGTTTTTCTGCAGCAAAATCCTGCTACAAACCTTGCTTATCTGGCAGCAGAGCTCCTTTCTTACCAGTGATTCTTATCTCTGTGTTGAGCAAAGCACATGAAATATGCTTTCATCTGATTGAGAAAGAGGTAAGAAGGATAAGAAGAGATAAGAAGGGACTGGCTGACTAGTGGGAGATGCAAAGGAGATTACAGGAACCTTGCATCAGTCCTGCACAAACAGGTGGTGGAGCCTGTGAGAGACAATGATCAGGGCTCACTCCAAAATACTTGGTGCACCTGATGTGCATTTTGTTGTGAGTGATCCTCTGGCACATTTTTTGGCGTGTTTGTCTTGTTTATACACAAAACCCCAAACCAATACCAACCATCAACCAAAAAAAACCCCTAAAACCTCCCAAAGTGTTTATGAGTTGTGGCACAGATTCCCAGCTATTCCTCCAGCACCCACCCAGGTCCTGGGGTGAGCTGCTGTGCTCAGACACACTCAGTCTGGGGCTGTCTGATCAGTTGGGTGGTCCCTGCTCCTGCAGCAGGAACAGATATTTTTTGGATGGTTTCTCATGGAATCAATGTGGATCCACACAGTGGGCCTGGTGTTAAGTGAATTTTTCCACTATCTCACCTAATCCACCCCTATGAGCTGGACAATGAAATTTCATTGATTTCCCTGACCCGGAAGGGACCCATGAGGGTCATCCAGTCCAACTCCTGGCCCTGCTCAGGACATCAATGTCACCATGTGCCTCAGAGCATTGTCCAAACACTCCTGGAGCTCTGGTTGCCTTGGGGCCGTGTCCAGTGCCCTGGGGAGCCTGGTCAGTGCCCAACCACTCTCTGGGTGAAGAAATTTGACCTAGTTCTGAAGACATGCAACCTAATCTTGCTCTCTGGGGCATTAGAAGTAAATTTGAGCAACCTCTTCTCTCCTTACCCATTTACTGCTCTATTTCAGCCTGTAAATCCCATTAATTTTGTTGTTTGCAGATCCAGTTGTACAGGGGAAAATGTTTGGATTTTATTGCTATGATAAGCTGTGAAGATTTGACTCAATATCTACTGTAAATGAGAAAAGTGTTTTAAAAAGAAAGTGGCCTTGCACAACACATGAACATTTTGTAACAACAGCTGGTCTAAGAGTCCTACTGGGACATGATCTTGGCTTTGCTTTTGAGAAGAAATCCTTCCCTGTGAGGGTGGGCAGGCCCTGGCACAGGTTGGGCAGAGAAGCTGTGGCTGCCCCATCCCTGGAAGTGTCCAAGGCGAGGTTGGACAGGGCTTGGAGCAACCTGGGCTGGTGGAAGGTGTCCCTGCCCATGGCAGGGGAGTGGAATGAGGTGATCTTTAAGGTCCCTTCCAATCCAAACCGTTCTGGGATTGTATGACAAGGGAGCAGGGTGTGATGTGGTGTGTACACACACCAGCTAATAGCAGCTTTGGGAATGTGCTTTGCTTTATGCACAGAGCAGCTCCATGAGCATCTCTAAGTCCTGCTGACACTCTCAATCACATCCAAAGAGTCTGAAAAAACCAGCTTGGTCCTGCTGCAAAACCAGCCTAAGTCCCATCATCTTCCCCGGGGTCTGGATGTTACACTGGGACTCTCTGTACCACAAGCTGTTCATGCAGATGGACCTCTGATGCTCTTCAAAGCTCCACTGGTTTTCCTGGGGCTGCAGATGGCTCTGGGATCTGCTGCACAGAGCAGGGCTGGAGCAAGTGCTCAGAGGAAGGAGCCAACAGAGTCTCCAGGTTGGAGGAGCTGCCACGTTCTGTGGCTGGACCAGCTTTGCAGATCCTACAGCCTTCTG
Organism: Hafferia zeledoni; assembly: GCA_035583235.1. Lineage (NCBI taxonomy): Eukaryota > Metazoa > Chordata > Aves > Passeriformes > Thamnophilidae > Hafferia > Hafferia zeledoni. Next base: position 61,719,461 of record JAWWEV010000167.1, on the reverse strand, counting down.
GATCTTCCCTGCTGGGGTGGTGGACCAGAGGGTATCAACCAGGAGCCTGGAGAAGGCAGCAGCAAAGTTCAAACCTGAGTGTGTTTTTGAAGACTGCTTAAAGTTCCCTGGAGGTTTCAAGGACAACGAGCAATGTCAAACACTCCCACCTCCCTTGGAGTCCACCTTTTTCCTAATGTCACTGTTTTCCACACGATGGAAGATAAAGTAACCTCTCTGATGTGTGGTGAAAAGGTCAAACCCACTGCAATTTGGGAATATGATGCTTCCGACCTGAGGAAAACATTTGCCAGAAGTTTTTTAACATTACCAATCCCAGAAAAAATACTGCTGGAGCCATGAACGGTGGTAATTAGAGGGGCGGGAAAATAATGAGGAGATGTCTCGTATGACCACGAGATGGCAGCTGGAGCCTGGGAAGTTCTCTGAGGCCACAGGAGTTCCCATGGCAAAGGGAGTGACGTGCCAGCCCCGCCTGCATTGGGGATATGCACCTGCACCGCCTCGGCTTTGAACACTTCGCGTGCGTGCTCCGAGTGGGAGGGAGAGCTCGGGAATATCTGATTACCCCTTTCAATTATCGGCTCCTCTGGGCCTTCCTCGATTAGTCAGTATCAAATAAATGGTTTTAACCCATGTAATCCCTGTTGATAGGAGAACAGCAGTGCATCTGGTTTAACACTGCGTCTAGGACGGCTCCGACACCTCGTTCAGCAGAGATCCAAAGCCAGATGCTCTGCCCTCCTCATGCTGTGACCACTCCTCCTTGAGCTGGACATTAAAAGGCTGATTATATGTGTTGTTAATCAATGATTTTATGTGTTGTTTATCAATTGATAACAACAATGTTAATCAATTCATTCCAGAGGACGCCACATTTCAGCAGCAGTTTAAGCAAGCTCTTGGATGCCCTTCATCCCTGCAATGCACTTTGGATGGGCTCGGGCTCTGCAGAGCTCTGGCATGTGGAGGTGGCCCCACCAAGGTTTGGGAGGGGTTTCACAAGCTGTTAAACACCTCTTGATGTCGGCAGCGTGAGGCCTGAGGCTTCTCAGCCTTGTTAAGGTCCTCACAGGGACCAGAGAAATCTGAACTGAGGAGCGGTGCCTTAGGACAGAAATTAATTATCCTGGTACAATGAAGGAATGCTCATTTGCATAGATGGATTTTAAGACCGTGGAAGAAGCACATATGCTGTGGTCAAGGTAGTAATTTGGAAATCCTGCTGGGGAGACATTTGGTTTGGAGCCAGCCTGCATGAGAACTGTCAGTGCCTTTGGCTGCTTTCCCCAGAAGTGACAGCGTGGTACGTTCCATCCCCACCTTTCCCAGCTGCTCCACATATGCCAATGCTGCACGGGAATCCTGCCCTTTGCAGCACAGAAAATATGCTACAAATTCCATATTTCTGCCTGTGGAAACTCTTCACATGTTGTTCAGCCATCACTGCCCATCTTCACTCTGTTCCAGCTCTGTAATTCCCTGGGGAGCCATTTTTTATCCTGCTGGGTAGTTGATAATCATGACACAAACTGTTGCAGTGCTGAGCAATTTCTCAGCTGAAACTGGTAACAGCATCTGCCCCTTCAGAATCACCTTAAGGAGCAGAAGAAGTTGGTATTCAGTTTATAACTCATCTAGTGGCACTCTGAGGTGCTGGTTGGCACAACTGAGGCCAGAGGAAGATTGAATGATTCCCCACATCCCAAGCTAGGACAGACCCACCACCCTAAAGCCTGATATCCCTCAGGATGACCACGTTGTCCATCATATCTCCTGCCAGAAAAAAAACATACCTGCTTCCCTCCCACCTTACTCTTACATGCCATGAGGAGACAGTTAGTTCCTGGGAGGGATTTCTTGGCCATTGGGAAGTGATAGGAAACAGTCACTGTGGGAATGCTGAGCAGAACAAGGAGAAAATTGTTATCAGCCCCGGAAAAAGGTGAAGAAACACCACAGCAATCTCTGTGCTTCTTGAACTGTTGGGTTTGTGGGATGGGAACTGCCACCACTCTGAGTGAATTTGTTTCCTCTTTCCAAAGAGCATAAGCTGATTTTATAGGACAGGGGAACACAGCCAGGTTGGAGCTTTGGCTTCTCTTTGCCCTGACCTATCATGAGTTATTTACAAAAGTTTAGACCGAGGTATAAAGCAAAGATGAAATTTGGAGTCTGCAGGTTAATATCTTGCAGCTGCTTTTCTGAGACATGATCCAAGGACCAGCAATATTACCAGGCACCTTCCCTGTGACATCAGGGGGCATCAGGATGGGATTTATGTGTTTGGCAGAGGTTTTCTAAGAATTTTTTTAAACACTGGAGAGAGCAGCAGTGATTCAAGGCAGGTTCAGGGGTCAGGATCAGCACTTGAGGGCCAAGTCTTGTGGGTTGGGAGGTGTTTGGAAATGGAGCACTAACCTTGTGAATGGTACAGTCCTCATGAGGAAGGGACAATTCCCACCCCTCATGTTCAAAACTCTTGCATGCTGATCACACACTCTTGCCATCTCTAGTGCTCTGTAGGTTCTAGGGAGCCAGGCTATAGAGTCACAGAATTATTTGGGCTAGAAGGGACCCTAAATATCATCTCATTCTACCCTCTGCCATTGGCAGGGACACTTTTCACTATCCCAGGTTGCTCTAAGCCCTGTCCAACCTGGCCTTGGACACTTCCAGGGATGGGCCAGCCACAGCTTCTCTGTGCCAGGGCCTCCCCACCCTGGCAGAGAAGGATTTCTCCCGGGTCATACGCTGATGGATTCACACTGCTCCTGCCCCACTGCCTTTTGAGCATTACCTACAACCAGGAAGCCAACTGTCTGTGGATGCAGGCAAACATCATCCGCTGGAGATGATTCACCTGTGCAGTGTGATGCACTGGATCTGTGTGTCTGGAGATGAAGCTGGTTCTGCAGCCAGAAGCCAATTGGGATACCAGCTGATGTCCCATGCAGTACAAAGAGGTAATTCAAGACACAAGGAAAGTGATCTTACAGATCACATTGGGGATCATGAACTGCAAAGCTTGAAAGCCAGGAGAGGGATAAAGAATCACAGAATCATTTAGGTTGGAAAAACCTCCTAAGATAATGGAATCCAACCATTCCCTCAGCACTGCCAAGGCCACTACTAACCCGTGTCCACAAGAGCCACATCTACAGGAAGATGAAAGGAGACACTGAGGAAAGTTAACCAACATCATCTCTTGCTCATTGCAGAGGGCAGTGTCTCCCTGCAGCACAGCTGTCTGCAGGCTCCAAGGATGTTCCTGGAAATGCCCAGCTTGCTGGGCAGTGCCTGCTGTGGGATGGGGCACAGGAAAGGGAATGGGCCTTTACTCTGCTAAAACATACAGACCTTCTGAGTCTTTGGGGTCTCCCTCAGCATCTCCTAAGCCCTCCCACAGTGCAGATGCAGTGAGAGGATGAGCAGGAAGAGGTGTGGGCTGTCATGTCCCAATTATACCCTCTGCTAGAGAGGACCCAGGACTCTGCTGGAGTTCTTCATGGAAGTGGAATTGGAATTCAATGATTTTTAAGGTCCCTTCCAACCCAAACATATTCTATCATTCTGTGATCCTTTTTGCTTCCCTGACCTGTCAGCATGGACTTGGCAAAACAGTGGATGAAAACTTGGAAGATCTCCTGGTTTTAATGCTCCTTGCAAAGAGCAGCTTCTTCATGCAACCTGCTCCCTTGAAGATGTTGGAGCAGCTGAGTTCTTTTCACACATGAACATCAGTCTCTTATAGGGATGTTGCTTCTGCAGCCTGGTTAATGGAAGCACTTGCACAAATGCCAGCCCATCCCTTGGCCTGGCTCACAGAAGCTGGGCTGCCATGGGTCCTACCTAACCAGAGATGGGCTCACAGCTGTGCTCCAGTTGTGTGGAGAACTCGGGATCATAAACAGAGCTGAAAGCTGGGACATCCCTGAGGGGTTGTTTCCATAGTCCTTCCCAGTCATTCATGCTGGGGCTGTGATTTCTAAGCCTCCAGATTTCTTTCTGGTCCTTTGCTCATCACACTCTCTCAGTTTCACAGTGCTCCTTCCCAAATTCCTGTGCACAGCATGGGATGAGCTTGTAGATCCCTGTGGTGTCTGCCATGAGCAGGGTTATGTCACCCAAAGCAAGAGGCTGCTGAAGGCAAGAGGCAGAAAAGGCCAGGCTGGATGGAGCTTGGAGCTTTACACTAGTGTAGTGTAAAGCATCCCTGGCTGTGGCAGGGGGTTGGAATGAGATAAATTTTAAGATTCCTTCCAATCTAAACCATTCTATTGTTGCCTTCAGATCTCGTACCTCTGTGAACCGAGACACTCTGGAGACAAGTTAATGAAGGAAGATATACAGGGTTTTATTATTGGAAGCTTCTGACGTTCAAACCCAGAGGGGTCTGACCCCCAGATCAGGAAGTTCACAGGTTTTATACCCCTTATTAACATCCAATCAGTACTCTTATTTCTTTTGAGTGCCCACCCAAAAGGCTGGTCGATCTGCCCCCTTCTTCATGGGGGGGCAGCTAGGCCTTCTTCTGTTGTCTCCTGTTATCTTGCAGGTGGCTTCTCAAAAATATCGTGGCCTTGGTTGAGCCTGAGAAGAGCTCCCAAACTCGTGAGAAAGGCACTTAATATGTGCACTTAAAATCAGAGTAATTTAGCAGAGCCTATATGATTCTAAACTCTTCTAAAATTACATTAAATTCTTAGGCATCACTATGGAAGAGATTCATTCCCATCCTCAGGAAACTGGACCGCTTGATTTCTTGTCTGAAGATGTACCCATTCATACCACTTTCTTATCTCTTTCCAGCAGCAATGAATAGAAAGATAAATCCATGTTTTCGCAGCAGTGCCCATATCCGGAGCGAGGTTCCCGGTGTGGAAGCGGCACTGGTGTCACAGCCCCTTCAGCCTCCGGAGCAGAGTGCGCTCCTGCCATCTCATGGACATCTCATGAACACGGAGGAATTTCTCAACAGGAAGAGGGGATTATGATGAATTTTTCTTCAAATCTAGTTCAACAGTTGAGAATTTAGCTAAGTATTAAACAGATTAATTTTTTTTTTTTTGCCTTTTTGCAGGCTTTGGATTATGCAGTTTTCATAATGAGCTCAATGTGGTTGTTTCCGATTTGGCCCCGTAGCATCTGGCAGGGAGCCTCTGCCTCAGTGCGAGTCTTGCTGCATCCAGATTTGATTCCTTTTCCTTGGCACGGCTTTCCCTCTTGCTGATGGAAGCTTTAAAGAAAAAAAAAATACCATGACATCTGAAACACTGCCAAAAAACATCAACATGCTTTCTGGCTGCCATCTATTGTGCAATGCAAACCTCTTAAGATTTAATATTTCTAAAACTGCAGTGCACCTGCTTGCAAGAAAAACTACCTTGTCACATGATGACATGTTTTGTTAAATTTTTTTAAAAATTATTTCTAAGCTTTAGAATGTGAGCTCCCTCCCTTTCTCCTTTCTTTTTTCTTCTCCACCCCAAGATTTCTCTGTGAAAAAAAATTCTTCCTCCTAGAACTGTGATTGGTAATTATATGATGCATTTCCCACTCTCTGGTTTTGACAGATCCTTGTCCTCTGTCTACAGAGTGGTGTATTTGTCCTGAAGACACTGGTGCCTGCTATACCCAAGGACAGGATAAACCCCCGTTTGGCCCAGCTGGGAATTTGCCAGAGCCTGCAAGGTCACATTGGTTCAACCTGCTCTTCACTACCCATCACTGGACTGAAGAGGGCTCTGCTGTCTGGCCAAACCTCTCTGCCTGCCACAAAAGAAAGTTTCTTTTTCTGCTTGATTTTTTTTTCAGTTGTTTTTCAAGGTAGATTTCAGCTCCACAGATGCTTTGCTGGGATGGGAATCTGAGACGAGAGCTGGATGTTGCAGGTGAGCTCAGGTGGGCCAGGAGAGTTCAGAGTGGAGAAGTCTCCTGAGAAACAAGTGGCATCGCTTCATTTTGCTCCCACCTGGTAGATCAAAGTATTTCTCAGTGATAACACCTCGCAAGTCGCCTTCCAGGTGTTGCAGAGATAAGGTGCTGTGCTCAGGTTACGCTGACCTGTTGCTGCACAAACAATGTGGGTTCACTTCACAGGGATTGCTCTTGAACGACCTTCTCCTTGCTTTCAGAGGGCTGGCAACATGGTCTCACTTCCAGCTCCCTTTGCCCAATTGTCTTTTGAGTCCCTTCATGCTGCTTCTGCCTTCAGAAGGTGTAACACAACTGGAGTTTTCCATAAATAACCAAAAAGCTGTGTTGTTTTGTTTCACCCAGTATTTGGCAACCTGGGCCATGGGAGAGTGAGGACTGAGCCCAAGTCTGGGATCCCCATCACCTTTATGGTCACTGGTTTATTCATTGCAATTGGCCTAGTGGAGGGTGTTCCTGCCCCTGGAGGGTTTGGAATGACATGGCCTTTAAGGTCCCTTCCCACCCAAACTGTTCTGGAATTCTGTGATTCTATACCTGTTGCACAGTGACAACAATCAGAAATCCCTTGGGGACAAACACAGCCTCATTTCTTGCATGTTTGGGCCCTGTCTGGGATGTCTGAACAGCCTGTTGAGACCATTGTGGGAGACTGTCAGAGGAGTGGAAGAGCTCTGGGCATCTGGCCTCTGGCTGCTGAGTTCTTGGCTTCCTCTGGCCTCTCAGCTCCTTCCTCCCACAACCCACAAACTGCTTTTGATTCTCCACAACTAGAAAGGCAAAAGTGCTTGTTCAGGTTTCCTCCCCTCTCTGGCTCTCGAGCTTTTGAGCGGAGCATTATAGAGAGCTTTTGAGGTGGATGAATTTAGCTACTACATCTGAAAAAACCCCAAACCCCAAAGTTCCCTGTTGCTCTGAGGTTCTCCGGAGAGAGGATCTCAGCAGCTGAACATGGTAACTGTGGGTTCCCTTGGGTGGGTCACAAATAGCAGTCACCCATTTCACAGTTGAGGAGCTGACAAGGCCAAGGAGACCTTCCCAAAGTACTGCAAGAACCTTAATGGAAAATTCAGCACTCCAGATCCTTCAGAGTAGATGTTAGAACTTCCAGTGCCTGCCCTCCAGCAGCGAACTGAGGTGAGGAGGAGCTCACACTGCTCCCCTGAGCCTTGTGTCCAAGCCACCAGCCCCTGTGATGGTTAACTAGAAGAGGAAACATAGACAACTTCTTACTTCTCCTGGCTGTGGGCTGTTGTGGGGTGGGGTCAGCTGGTGGTGACAGATGATGCATCCAGCTCCAAAACTGTTTGGGGCATTCAGCACCTGCTAAATAAAGGGACATCCTGGTGGCACTTGTCAATTCTCACCTGTGCTGCACCCAGCAAGTGGGCATCAGCTGAGTACAGGCAGTACCGCTGCAGGAAGGAATGATCCAGACTCTAGAATGGTTTATTGGAGCAACAGGAAAGCAGAATCAGGATGGTCAGGGATAAATGAACCAATCACAGTGTGTTAATACATGCAAGTGATACACAGACAGTGAATATACACATCAGGTGTGAGCCCCACAAGCACAGCTCTGTGCGTGAGCGCTTCTTGCAGTGGCCACAAAAAGGAGTTGTTTGGGCCGATGTCCCCAGCAATGGCAGTGCAGCAACCACTCCACACCCGTGTCACCGGCCTTTTATCTGCTCTGCTCCACTGGGGCCTCCCCCAGATGTGGCTGCGCTTTGGTGTTCCCCACAGGGCCCACATCGTCGGTTGTTTGCCATTCTGTGGCTTCCAGCTCTCCATGGGTCAGTCACTGCCGTTTCAGGACCACCATTTTGGAACAGACTGTGGGTCCATCGCCATTTTGGGACATGTTGTGGGTCCATCCATGATTTCGGGACAGGCTGTGGGTCTATCCCCCATGTCAGGACAGGCTGTGGGTCCATCCCCCATTTTGGAACAGGCTGTGGGTCCATCATTTGGGGACATGCTGTGGGTTCAGCTGCTGCCCTTTTGGGGTGGTTCAGAGGCTGACGGAGGCTCCAGGGCCCTGGGCAGGTGTGACGGTGCCAGAGGAGCTGCGGCTGTGTCACTGTCCCCGGCCCTGCAGTGCCGTGTCCAGGCATGGCAGAGAGGGTGGGGAATCCTCCCTGCCATGGGCCTGTGCTGGGGCAGCCTGGCTGTGATACCAGCCCTGTGTGTGCCTGTCCCTGGCACTCCTGCCCTGCTCCCCAACAACAGTGACACACAGACCACACGGACAGCTGGTTAATCGTTTAATAACGAATTTAGGACTCCTTTTATCTCCTTTGGAGGAGACAGTTACTGTGACCTGCATGGCTCCTCCATGCAATTGGCCCTCAGTCTGCCAGGGGAGTGCACTCAGTTAGTTAAACATTCATAAGAGGGAGAACGTACTAATCCCCACGGGTTCTTCTCGAGGCAGCCCTGTGGGCATGTGCAGGTCAAGCCTTTTCCTCAGGGACACGCTGAAACTACATTTCCCATAGTTCCTGGCGATGAGCTTTCTGTCTGGAGTTGAGTCATTCCCCACAGTGCCAGAGGAGCTGCGGCTGTGTCGGCGTCCCCAGCCCTGCAGTGCCGTGTCCAGGCATGGCAGAGAGGGTGGGGACTCCTCCCTGCCATGGGCCTGTGCTGGGGCAGCCTGGCTGTGATGCCAGCCCTGGCCTATCCCTGTCCCTGTCCCTGTGTGCCTGTCCCTGGCACAGCAATTCCCTCTGGGATAGCCTCGACAAACGTGTCACCGCCTTTTTATGTGCTCTGCTCCCCTGCCCCCCCCCCCAGATGTGGCTGAGCTTTGATGTTCCCCACAGGGCCCACACAGTCGGTTGGTCACCATTTTGTGGCTTCCAGTTCTCTGTGGGTCAGTCCCCCACACACAGCCTTGGTTCAGGCACTACATTTATTGGCAACTTTGTGCCAAGGGCATCTCCCGGGGGAATGGACTCTCTGGAAAAGGGAGGCTGGTCGTGTCCAGGTGGGAACAGCAGTCTCTGGTTCCAGATCCTTCCATGGCCCCTTCAGCTGTGCAGGAAAAGTGCAGCAGCAATTCCCACTGTGGACGCAGCAGCCCCTTCTCTGCATCCAGCCTGGATGGATCCTCCCTGTTGCCCAAGGAGGTGGCACCAGGTGTTTGCAAGGATTTGGGGTTATGACACTTATTAAAAGTATAGAAAATGGACACAAAAGAAACTCTGCAGCTCGTTCCAGCTCGTCATCTCACTTAGGATGAGCTGGGTGCCAAGAGGCTTCATTTCTGTTTAGAACCAATTCAGCACTGTAGGAATGGTCGAGTACAATAAGAAGTTGCACAGTCCAGATTGTGGATCAGTGAGTTTTATTGAAAGAAGAGGAAAGAAGGGTCAGGTTTCCTGGGGATCAGTGTACTGACTACATATTATCAACTAATAGATTTGTGGGGAAAAAAAGCACTAACTACATGTTAACTTCTTACATGTTTGTTAGGGATAAATGCGCTAACTACAACTTAACTACTACTAGATTTGTTGGTGATCAGTGAACTAACTACAACTTAACTACTTACAGGTTTGTTGGGGATCAAGGAACTACCTAGACCTTAACTACTTAGAGATTTTGGGGGGATCAGGGAACTCACTACAGCTTATCTACTTAGAGATTTTTTGGGAATCGGTCAACTAACTACACTTAAACTACTTAGAGGAATTTTAGGGATCAGTGCACTAACTAGACCTTAAACGACTTATAGATCTGTTGGGGATCAATGTACTAACTACACAGTAACTACCTCTAAACTAACTCCTGCTAATATATACAGTGTCCCACATCAGACATGAGCCCCACAAGGCCTGTGTGGGAAGGTGTCTGTGCCTCTGTCAAAGCTGTCAGGCTGTTTCTTGTCCAGGGAGCAGCTCAGGAGCTCCAAGAGG
>JAWWEV010000167.1:61692256-61709504 GCA_035583235.1 Hafferia zeledoni | reverse complement strand
GGAGATGCCCTGCTGTGGCACAGGATCACATCCCTTGGTGTTAACCTCTGGGCCTGTGGGGCTGCTCCTGGGGCATTTGGGACACCCCTTGTGAAGGAATAAAGAGCAGCTTTCTGTCAGAAAGGATGTCGCTTGACAGTGACCCCTTTGGTTTTTCCCTCCATGGAGCAGTTTTGATGCCGTGTGTTGACACTTCAGCTGTGTTCATGTCCCTGGGAGGTGAACCCTGTGCTCGTCCCTGTTGGGTTCCCCTGCAGAGTCCCCACTCTGCCAGGGCCCTGGGCAGGTGTGACGGTGCCAGAGAAGCTGCAGCTGTGTCGCTGTCCCCGGCCCTGTAGTGCCATGTCCAGGCATGGCAGAAAGGGTGGGGACTCCTCCCTGCCATGGGCCTGTGCCGGGGCAGCCTGGCTGTGATGCCAGCCCTGTGTGTGCCTGTCCCTGGGCACAGCAATTCCCTCTGGGATAGGCTCAACAAATGTGTCACTGTTCTTTTATCTGCTCTGCTCTGCTGAGGCCTCCCCCAGATGTGGCTGCACTTCAATGTTCCCCACAGGGCCCACACGGTCGATTGGTTGCCGTTTTGTGGCTTCCAGCTCTCCATGGGTCAGTCCCCCCCGGCATTTCGGGATAGCTTGTAGGTCCATCATTTCGGGATGGGCTGTAGGTCTATCATTTTGGGACAGGCCAGGGGTCCATCCCTCATTTCAGGACAGTCCATGGGTCCATCCCCCATTTTGGAACAGGCCGTGGGTCCATCCCCCATGTCGGGACAGGCTGTTGGTTCAGCCGCTGCCCTTTCCCAGTGGCCCAGGGGCTGACTGAGGCTCCAGGGGCCTGGGGTGTAGCCATGGCTGTCCTAGCGACACAGAGCTCACCCTGATTCCCCCATTCCCACCTGGCTGTTTGGAGCCACCAGCCATTGCTCTGCTCTCCCACACCCTTCCCGGGCACACCCCCCAGGTGTTTCCCTGTTTCCCCGTAGGTGATGCTTTGGCCAGATCTTCCCCCCAGGGGATGGCAATGCTCTCAGGCCGCGCGTGCTGCACCAACTTTATGGAGCACCATGAGGGTGTTGCTGTGTTGTTCTTGACCAGAGAGCAAGTCGAGCTGCATTGGTTGCACTCAGGCCAGGATTCAGCTCCCACATGCTTCCTCTATCTACTCTAAGCCATACATTTCCTGCTAAAGCAATCTAAACACAAAAAATGCAGCTTAAAATCCTAAGGAGCCACGAAGGATGATTATGATACCATGAGATGAGCTCATGTGACTTAAGAACAATCCTACGGGAGAGAAAATAAAAGCCAGTGAAGGCAGCCTTGGTCTACCAAACCCTTAGGAAGATTTCATAATGGCTTTTCTCCCTGCCTGACATCAGCACAATGACAGAAGTCTTCTTGAAGGTGTCAGCTGGGCAGATTTTGCAACTGTGGGAGGAGGGCAGGTCTGTGACCTGGGAGGGAGTTTTGCCTCAGTGCATCCTCAGGGTGGTGGAGGAAGCACAGAGTATTCTCCAGCAGCCACTCCCCCTGCAGGGACACTCCAGCTTCATGTGAATGAAGGATTCTCTTGTTGGAATCTGCTCCATAGTACCTAAATCAAGTTAGAAGGTGTGTCCCAAAGAAAGGATGGAGGGGCACAAAGAGGGGGCAGAGAGCATAGTCCTCACAAAGGATCCATCCTTCCAAGGCACTGCCCCTGCCAATGGCTGCTGCAGCACCAGGAAGAAATAATTTTAGAAAAGCCCTCTGAAAATATGGAGGAAGTGGCCATCAGGTCCTCCACCCCCGTGCATTTTTTGTGCAGGTCCTATATTGGGTTCTGGAGGTGCTTTTCAAAAGCCATGCAAAAATCGCCATCATCAAAGGGACCTTCTTCAGCTCCTTCCTCCTCCTGCCCTCAGCATTTCCTCCTCTTCCTCTTCCAGCTCCATGTCGTTGCTGGAGCTCTCCTTCTATCTGCTCCTGACATCCTGACAACTCCTGCTCTGGAGGCACCAGCAGAGCCCAAAGAACAGGACAAGGACTAGAGGAAGCGCCCAGATCTGCCACAGCTGCAGATATTCCTCAGCACGGCTCCCCAGGTCACACAGATCTTGGCCGGGGTTGTCTGCTCCATCTGCCTCACAGGACGATTCATGTCCTGTTGTGCAGCTCTGGGGGGATCAGTTTTTCTGACTGCCCCGAGGCAGGTGAAGAGACATGTGGGGGAGCCTCAGTTCCAGCAGCAGAGAAACCAGAACCCACCAGAGCAGTGGTTCTGCTGCAAAATGCTCTGTGACTGCAGCAGCTGTTCAGCCTCACCCTCTGCTGTGATCCTGACACAGGGTGCTTGGTCACTCATAGAAGCTTTCCTTGCCTTTGGCCAGCTGGACTATGCAGGAGCAGCTGGAGGGCAGCAACATTAATTGCCAACAGTATAACTTAGGCAAGAGCAAGCAGGCTGCTCTCAGCAGTTGGCAGAACCAGTGGGCAGTTTTCTGCAGTTCTGGGTCAGAGCTCGTGCACAGGGCTCCTGATTCCTCCTCAGGCTCATGGAGGGAGCACAGCATGTTCTTCCTCTGCTGCTCCCTTATGCAAGTGAACACCAGCTCCACGCTGATGCAGAAGTTCCTCCTGGGACTCTTCCATCCAGTGTCCAACTCCAGGTGGAAGGTGTCCCCTGGAGGGGAATTCAGGGCTATAAGCACACCATTCTTCTCAAAGGCACTGCTGACAGTGATGGCTTGTTATGGTACTGGGTAAAAACTGTTTACAGCCAAGTGCAAAGACACGTGGGAATTGTCCATCCAGTCAGTTACGGTCATGCAACCTCTGTCCAGGTCCAGAACAGCCACTGTATGTGTTCCTCTACAGAACTTCCAAGCTTACCTTCAACATCCTGGTCCTCCTCTCCATTTGCCTCATATTTGCCTTCTTCATTTCAAACAGCACACTGACATCCTCCTCAGCTTCTTTTCCTCCATTTTCATTGTTGTCTTCTTCATTTGTGTCAACGTTGCCACCTTCTTCTTCATTTCCTCCACATTTGCATCATCACTTTCTACTTCTTCCTTTACCACACCATTGTCTTTTTCCTCCTCCTCCTCCAAGTTGCAGCTGAGTTATCTGTCGGTCCAGATGCTCCACATGCTGCTCCATGCACTTCTGTGTGACCTCATCTAACTCATCCTCAACCAAGTGTGGGCATGGGTTGAGGCTTTGCACAAGTAGAAGGACATAGGTTCCAAAGACACATTTCCCAGGGGTGGTGGAAATTGCAAGTGGCAATTTCCTGGTGGGGAACTCCCACTGCTGACAGAGCACAGTGTTCTCTGTGTCCAACATGTTCAGTTCTGCGGTGCCAAGGCCTTGGAGAGTGCGTGGGATGAGCAGAATCTTTATTGTCTCCCCAGTGAACACACGGAGTCTCACCTGTGACCATGTAGCCAGAGCAGCAGTGCCTCTTCCTTGGTCCCTGCCCAGCCAGAGCTTCCAGGAAATTTCACAGCCCATGGGAAGTGCCCAGCGTGGCCTCAGAGTGCAAAGGGAACACAGGGTGAAAAGCACCTGTGTAGCCACTGTGGTCTTCAGGGGCTGCTGCACTGGGGAGGCCACTGAGAGGAGGATGCTTTTGTTTTTATCAGAGGGATGATGAGCAGGGATTTCCTTTTCCTTGCCAAGTGTCACCTCCTCCCCTCTTTTCACCTGTGGCATGAGGTCAGGGGAATGCTCCCAACAGACCTGACTGCTCCAAGGTAGATATGCTGTCATGGAAGCCAATACCTTGAGTACCCCCTTCATAGCCAAAACCTTGAGTACTCCCCATTTAGCTCCAGGTGTTCACCTGTTCACTTTGTCTCCTCCTTCCTGAGCCCTTTGACTGGGAGGTTGGAGGAGAACACAGTCTGTACTCCTGGTCCTTTTGGCATCTCTTCATGGGCCCTTCAGTCTCTGCTGATGGTTCTAAGTTGCCTTGTCACCGTATCATCAGACCCTGCATTGCACAGTAGCAGTGGATGAAAACCTCTAGGATTCAGCAAGCTCTGTATCCTCTGAGTGACATCACACATGTGAGCTCCTGCTGGGCAGCAAATGTCCCTGGAGAAATTATCTGGATGGGAAAGAGGTGCTGTGACACCTCACAGTAAGGAATTTCCAATAGCCAACACCTGAGGTGCTTCTCTGGTGGCACTGGTTCTAACAAGAGTGGCTCAGTTTTGCCTGCTTCACTTTTCCTGCCTCTTGTCTGTTCTTGTCCTCTGAATTCTCCAATCCCAGGCCACCATGTCTGGTTGTGCAGAGCCAGGCTTGCCAAGTGTCCTCACTGATGTCGCCTTCATCAGCTGTGCTTGACAGTAAATCAGCCACTTCAGCTCGCTGTGGAGGAGCTGGGAATTACCTCAATTAGCTGCAGATGTGCTCATGCAATGCAGAACAGCCTGGAAACATGGAGTTCACTGGGGTAGGATGTGACTTCCTCTGCAGCAGTTCAAAACCCACAGTGGACCTGCAGAGAAATGAAGTCTATCCTTGTACATGAAGCCATTGCTTCAAGTTGGCCAAATTCTCTTCCACAGGAAGAGAAGTTATGAAGATTCCCATGAAGACCAACTGATAAAGCTGGAGCTGTTCAGCTTGAGAAGTGATAGTGGGACAGGTTGGTGGATGCTCTTCTTCCCATCCCATGGGCCTGAGTCCTCTCTGAAGTCTTTGGCCCTGAATCAGTGCCTTCAAATGCCAGTTATCTTCCCTCCTTCCTTTTCCATTCGGCACTTGAGTAGACACAACATTTCTTTTCATTTGCCACAGAACAGCCCAGGTCCCAGTTCCCATATTGTGGAGCCCTCTGCCATAAATCAGCCTGATAGGTTTATTCTCTACGTAATGGGAAATTATGACAAATGCAGCTGTATAATCTAGTTAGTAACTCACCATAATGACTGCTCTGGGGTGATTTATGGGTTTTGTCATATGTGAGCTTTCAGAACATTAGAGATTACATTTTTCACACTTTTTTTGTTGGAGTCTCACTTTATGAGACTTCACTGCAGCATTAATCACTTGCAGTACAACCCTGGACTTCACAAATGGATCAGATCAGCATGAAAAAGGCAGAGAAAACAAGAACTCTTGTGAATTAATGAGCCGGGTAATACATGTCTCACAACCAGTGATGAAACAACCTGTGTTCTTCTTCAAGCCACAACAGAAAGCCCCAAAGTCTGGCGCTTTTTTTTTTTCCACACAACACAGGCAACAGCAAAGAACTGAAACAACACAGCCAGGCTTGAAACCTGAAAGATCTGTGAGGCTGAGTCTATTCTAGCTAATGGTAAAATGATGTGTGAATCTGTCCTAAATGTTCAAATAAAAAAGATTGATTCACAGTTATAATATGGCTTATAAGCAAAACACTGGGATTCTATAGGAGAAATGCATATGTTGTGAAACAACCAATAAATCAGAGAGACAGTTCCAAGGTCTACTGTGAAGGTCTGGGAAACATTCAGAGTTGCCATCTATGGAGTTTGATGCAGGATAAACTGGAACAAAAGGCCATCATTACCCAAATTGCTTTGGTTTAGACTGTGTTTTTTTCTCAGATAATGCTTTGTAATTCTCCAGAAAATATGCTGAAAAGGTCACCATGATCCATCAGACACAAGCAGGGGGGCTGGGGTTGTTTTAACATATTCCCTGCACTGGGAGGGTGGTCAGAGGAAAGGCCTGTTTTGGGGTAAGTCAAGAAGGTTCAGGGTCAGACTCACCTCAAACCTTGGCTGGAAAAAGCCTTAGAATCACAAAATTTCCCGAGTTGGAAAGGACCCACAAGGATGATCAAATCCAACTCCAGCCCCTGCACAGGACACCCCAACAATCCCACCATGTGTCTTGGTGGGCAGCAGGACACAGCTGACTGTGGGTTTGGGTGGGTGGGTAGGTAAGATGATCCACAGGTGGTGAGGAGTATCCCTGTTCCCTGAGCACCTGGAGAGCTGCAGACACAGATAACTGGTCACCAGGGAGGTGACCTGGGGTTGGTGAACTGGTGTCTTCTTTCTTCTGCTGCTTTCTGCTAAAGATGTCAGCCTGTTACCAAGCTCTTGTTGCTGAGGTGGTACTTGCCTGGTGAGATTCTGTGCTGCATGCCCTTGGGGTTTTTTTGTGCACCACTTTTATGCTCATCCCCAAGAAGGACTGGGCCAGAATGGAGGGATTTGGAGTCACAGCACTGGAGCTGGGATGGGCAGCCAGGTAGAGCAGCTGGAGGTATCACAAACCCTCTGCCAAAATACAGTCCTGCTCTGTTAATGCAAGATGGGGATACTGAGCCCAGCTGGGAATATTGATGGAATGTCACAGAGTTCAGGGCACTTCAGAGGAAAGGTCCTGCTCTGGGCTGAGCTTTCTGGATACTCAGGGAGCACATTAGGCACAAACCTTTGCATCTTTTGTGAGCCATTGTTGTTTTCTTAACCCCTTTATTGGGCTGTGCATGGACAGTTGTCTGTGGAAATGTGGACGTGAAGGACCATGGATGGGCATGAAATGTGGCCTCCCAGTAGAAGCAGCTGGGCTGACACTCCTTATTCCAACTATGAACCTTTGCTCTCAGGAGCAGCAGATTCCATCCTTCATTAAAACAGAGTTTTAAAATAATAATAATTATTATTAGTAGTAGTATTTTGAAGAACACAAAGGACCTTTCTTGTTTATTTCATTAGCAATTTTAATTCATCTGGTTAGGGTATTGCAGGACACCTGTTGCATGAGAAGCATGAAACATCAGATATTGCCAGAGTGGGGCTTCTGCAATGAGATGTAAATGTTGAATCTCCTTTTGGAGATTTGGAGGTGTGGCAGTCACAGGCTGAGGTCCTTCAGTGGCCAGTAGCAGGTGAGGGACAGGCACTGCACAGACACAGAAGCTGACAGAGACCATGGCCATATCTTCCCCAACAGGTAAAAGCAACTCTGCTTGCTCATTTTGTTTTGATTTTAAAAACACAAAAAAGGAGACAAAAACATGCACTTATGTTTTCATCTTGATACAAATTGAGAAAGACTGCTTGCATGATTTTGTTGCATCCATTCCAGAATTCAGGCACTGTTGCTGGTCCTAAGCAGGAGGCATCACCAGCTCAATTTGGTGCAGAAGTATCGATGGATGGAGAAACTCCAAAAATAGGAGCGCGGGTCTTTGGCTCCGAGAGGAACCGTGGCCGCAGGCGTGAAGTAATATCAGCCCTTTTAGGCCGCCTCTCAAAGCGTAGGGTGGGCTCCTCCCACACCCAGCCCGGCGCAGCCCCCCAAGGAAGGACCACACTTGAGGCCAGGTGGCAACAGAAGAAGCAAGTTTATTGGGGGTGCTCGGCTTATAAGGGGGAGCATGGGACTTTCCAGAACTTGGGCGGAGAAATGGGAGGTGACAAGGAGGGGCAACGCGCCTCATTGGGTGTATGTAAATCAGGAGGAGGGGTGAGGGGAGGAGCGAAAGGAGAACCAATAGGAGAACCGGAATCAAACATAACCATATAGGGAAAATGGTGCACTGCACCAAACGAGGACCAATCAGAAACAGGTTGGCAGGAAAAAGCCCTAGAGGGTTATGGGAAGAAGAAACTTGGATAGGGATGACTAAGGGAAAAATACATAGGGTAGACATGTTGTATTATACTTTATTGAACTGGGGAAATATTAATATAAGAAATATTGCATCGGGGGTCTTCATAGACCCGCCGAACAGCGCCCATATTAACAGGTGCAGGCTCCCCAACTTCGGCGTCCTCGTCAATCCATCTTTTGTAGTATTCTTGCCACTTTATAAAGCCCCGGTCTATCCCAACACAGAAGTGTTTGGTTTTGAGGTGCCTTTAGAGGGGCTGGGCAGAGACAGCCAAGGGCTGTAGGCAGGGCTGGGAGAATCACTTGTGTCCTGCTGTGAAGATGTGGTGGCAAGAGGGTGAAGGCAAGTAAAGAAACAAATCCAGTTTTTAGCAAGTCTTTGGTCATCCAGACTGAAGTGGTCAATGTGGAAAATGCAGAGACTTCAACAGCCAAGTGTTATTCTCCACAGGTCTTGGATGATGCCAGCAGTGTCTCCATGGAAATCCAAGGCGGAGGAGAAGCATCCCAGTGACTGCAGAATTGCAGGTGATTACTTCATTATCACCTTGGGCCCAGGTGATGCTGCCACTCTGCACAGGACTCAGCACAGCCAGAGACAGGGGCTGGACAAAGCCTTGCCCCAGCTCAGCCCCTGTCTGTCTGCACCAGCTGTACCAGGCCAAAAACACACCCAAACCTCAGGCTCAGCCTAAGTGATAGGGGAGAGATTTTAGTCTTGATTGTCACAAGCACCTGATGGCCAGTGAAGTGTCCTCAGAGAGGCTCTATGTCTCCATCCAGACACGGCCTATGGGAGGAGGATGCAGGACATGGACACACAGGAGAAAATCCCAAAGAAACACCTTGCAGCTTCAGACATTTAGGCCTAAGTGGTGTGGCAAGGGACAAATCCAGCTCAGAGCTTCACAACCTATGCCTGTTGATCTTCAGAAGGAGAATGAGGGCAAGGATGGGGAGCAGGAGAATGTCCCAGTGTGCAGGATGTCCTGGTGCAGGATGCACATCTCCAGCCCTTCCTCACTGGAAGGAGCCCACTGGTTTTGCACCCTCTGGCACAGGCAGGGAGGCCCAGGCTGCTTTGGGCAGCTGCCTGATTTTCCTGTGCCTCGAGCCAGCCCAGCTGGACACTCTTAGCTCTGATGTGGTGCAGAGGAGAGAAAACAAGAGACATTCCTGCCGTGTGAGGGAGCAGAGCTGTCACACTGCACCGTCCATCATGTCCCACTGACAGTACTGGCTGCAGCAAGGAGGCTGGAAACCAAAAATAGCCCCTTCCCTACACATGAAATAAATAGAGGGGAAGGCATACGTGCACCTAAATCTCTGTGTACTGTGCTGTGCCCCAGCAGAGCAGCTCAACATTGGGAAGGGTGTGGTCCTGCCTGCCCCCAGGAATGGGGTGGATGTGGCATGGCTGGTGCACAGGTGCCATTCTGGCCTGACACTGCAACTCTCAGCTCTTGGACTGCAGCACCATGTGCATCTCCAATCTCCCACCACCTCTGGGGCCTGTCCCCATCATCTCAGACAGTTTCTCCTCCTGGCAGGTGTTGCCAGTAAGTCCCATGTATGTTTTACCTCTGGTTTTGGCTTCCACTGACAGAGGGCAGGGTTAGGTTAGATTTTGGGAAGAAATTCTTCCCTGTGAAGGTGGTGAGGCCCTGGAAGAGATTGTGGTTGCCCCATCCCTGGAAGTGTTCAAGGCCAGGTTGGACAGGGCTTGGAGCAACCAGGGCTAGTGGAAGGTGTCCCTGCCCATGGCAGGGAGTTGGAACAATATGATTTTTAAGGTCCCTTCCAACCCAAGCCATTCTGTGATTATGATTTTATGATATTCTATGCAGCACAGAGCAAAGTGTCCCTGTTAGGCTTGCTGGCATCTTCCTTTTGCTCTCCTGAAAGTCTATTTCTCCCCTGCTTCTTCCCTTCATCTTTCTTAGAGGAAAACTGGTTTTTATTTCACGCTAGAAAAAAATGTAACCACTCCTTATCCCCAGCCCTGAACACTGGGGAGTAAACATAGGTGGTGGATTAATGCCATAAAAATTGCTTTTTTCTCATGGCTCCATGTGTCTGTCTGCTCCCGGGGTGCTGGTTTTCCTCCTGGGGAGCAGTGCCCAGAGAGTGGAAAACTGAGGGTGAATTATTGGAAGGGGTCCATTTGGAGCTCAAGTTGACGGCTCTGCTCTGAGGTCAAAGAACTGCTGCTTTTGCCAGCAAAAAGAGCCCAGATGTTTTTCAATTTACACAGGCAAGCTCTCCAAAAGCAGGTTAGCACTGTCATGCTGCACATTTGGGAAGGACCCCCTCTTTCCAGAGTCCCTGGCATCAAACACAGGCTGTGAAATGGGAGGTCGGAGTGCTGAAGTGATTTAAGGGCCTTTGCTCCCACTCAAGGATTTTGAAGGGGTCTTCGTGTTTGTTGTGTTTCTGGGTTCTAATATCAATGAGAGAATTAAATCATTATATTGAAACATCAAAACACTAATGCTTTGTTTTCATTGGCATGAACCAAAATGATCTAACTCCAAAGCCATGAAATATCAGCCTTTTTTTTTTTTTCTGATGATGAATAATAAGATCTCTGGCTGCTTGTGATAGTAAATTTAATAATGTCAGTGATTTGAAAGGTTTGAGTCTTAAACGTGAAGAAATGTGTTTTACCCCCTCCACCCTCTGCCTTTTTCTTCCCTCCCCCCTCCACTACTGTCAGGAAGTTTGTGGTAAATAAACCAAAATGTGTAGACTTAAACCCATCGGTCTCATGTACCAGGTGAGTGCCAAACTCTACATACCCAGTGCAAACCTCCATCTCCCAGGTGGTCTGAATTTGCTTAGAGCTGGGTCCTGTAAGCAGATTTAATATTTCATAAGCACTGCTCCATCTCATGCCTATATTATTGACACCACATGGAAGTCAGGAAATTGGTTCTTTCTGGGAACAGTTTGCAGAAATATGCAGCCTGTCAGCTCCTTTCTCATGGGGTGCATTAACAGAGGGGCTCGCAATTACAAGTAATGAACCTTCTCCAGATGTCTGCAGTGACTCCGCTCCAACTTTATCTTCGACGGACGAGATGGACTTGACAAGATGGATTATTTGTGGATATAATATAATAGCTTTGCAAAATGTGGAATTCCCAATTATTGCAAGGCAGGCGAAGCTTTCGGTAGGAGCAGGAACACCAAGGTTTATCCACTGGATAAACAACAACAACCCAAAAGGAAATAAGCTGTGCCATTTCCCCCCTCTCGAAACTACCAGTGTTCCCATGCTGTTTTAATTCTTCCTCTTTACGATACCGTTTATGTTACACACATTAAAGTTAAGTCATGTCTTTAATAAGATGGAAACTGGAAGTGAGATTTTGAAGGAAAAGGAGCTCGGAGTCCTAAATTTACTCGGCGCTTGGAGAGCACAGAAAAAACAACAGAAAGGATGGGATATACCAAAGAAAGCAATTTTAATTGTCATCTTCCAAGGAAAATTGAATCCAGTCGCTCCCCACCACTGTGAGTGCCAACGTACTGTGCTATATATGGCCGGGTGCTTATTTTAGCAGTTCAGCTGCACAGAAAAAGTGTAACCAAAGTGAAATTTCTCGGGTAAAGTCCTGCCTGCAAATGATGCATAGGGTTCTCTGGGCTATAAATTTAAAAACAGGTATTTCAAGGTCTGCGTCAAATAATTGAAACAAATCTCTTTTACTTTGGGTTTGATGAAGAGCGATAATTTCATGCTAATGCCCTCTGAAGGAATACTTGTCAGGCGTGGATAAAGAGATGCTGAATTATCTTTCTTTTAAATCACAGGTCTCCTGGTACCCGAGTGGTAAGACTGGGGTCTCCTTGGGGAAGTATTTGTATATCTTCTCGGGCTGAGCTGCAGGTTTGTTTGATGTGGATCTTCAAGATAAAATTACTGCGCTCCAGATGTTCCAGTTTAAATGTTTGTACATAGGGATTTCCTTGGTTGTTGAAGAGAGGAGACTCAAAACAGACTCGATCATTCATGCATCTATTTCTAGCACATGTTTTGCTATGTTTGAAGAGGCCAATGTCAAGAGGAGCTTTTATAAACAGGCCTTTCTTTCTCAGAGCATGGTTTGCAGGGCAGGTTTCTGCAGTGTTAACAGCAAACTGTTGATTTAAACTATCACACCTCTCCCACCAGCTCCAAAAATCTTCCTTTCTCTTTGGGAAGAGAAAAGAAAGGGGGAAACTCTTCTCCCTACCTGTTGCCTGTCAAGGCTGAGATGTGCTCTCTGCCTGCATCCTCTCTGGGGGCTGTTGCACCTTCCACAGTGGCTTTTTCCAGGCATGGGAAAGGCTGAGCTCTGGGGATGATGGACACAGCCTGGCCTCAGATGGTGCTGATCCATGAAACCCTGCTCCCATTCTGCTGCAATCAAGCTCTTTGCCCCCCTCAGGTTCTCCTTGGGCTCAGGACATTAAGAGTTTCTCTACAAGAATAAATATTGCACCTGCAGGAAACAAGTTCTGTCGTCACTTGTGAGTTGAGTCCCAGTTTGGGAAGGAGCAGAGACCTTTCCCTTGTGCTTTTGTGCCAGGGAGGAGGCAGCAGGATCGATTCCCTGCCATGATTCTTCATGGGTGTCCTCAGCACTTTGGGACAAAAACATGTGTCAAAGCAGCAGAAAACATATGTGGAGACAAATGACTTCAAACGGTTGTTGATAATTATCAAAAGGAAGAGCCAGCCCTTTGTAAATAAGAACAAAAAAGAGCCCACTGCAGGATGGGGTCCATCCTGGTGCCAGTTTTGGTGGCATTGAATGCAGCAATGTGGGAACAGGGCAGGGTGCACTGTTTTGGGTGTCTGTAGAAGTCAGTGTAAAGGGTTGTGCTGCTTATGCAGGGAGCAGGGGCTGGGTCAGCAGTTGTTACTCTGATGGTTATTTGGGCTGGCCTTGACATCCCAAAGCGTTGGCTTTGTGATCATGGAGGTGTTTAATTCTTCACTTCCATGTATGCACAGGAGGTGTTTAATTCTTCACTTCCATGTATCCACAAACCCAGCTTTTGACAATAATTCAGAAATTCGGGGAAGAATAGACAACCTTATTAAAAAGCATGACAGGGAAGAGGCAGTGGCAGGGGGATGAAGAACAAGGTGCTGGAAAGGAGACCTGCCCTGAGGTTGGTGCCAACACTCCATATCCCACAGTATAGCCCTGTTTGAGGTGAAAGCACGAAGCATCTGCACTTCTCCCCATCTTCCCAGGAAAGAGGGAAGTGAGCACCACGTGGAAACGCAAACCACACTCCTGCAGCAACACCCTCCCCTCTCCCTCCTTCTCCATGCACGCAGCCGAGCAGCTCCGAGCTGCACACAGGGCAGGGTGAGCCTGCTGCCTGCAGCCACCTGCACCCACAGCATCTCCAGCTGGAGCATCTGCTGGCTCAGGCTGCCCCTTTCCGGACACCTCATCCCTCTCCAGCTCTGCTGGTGGTCTCGGGTGGGCTCCGGGACCGTCCCTGCGGCCCCAGGGTGTGAGCGGGCGGCACTGTCGGATGTTTCCCAAGTGGCTCCAGGCGTTTGTAGTGAGAAAGGAATGTTCTTCCTGTCCCGCCCCATCCCCTTTCAAAGCCCTGCGTTTCCCGGCCAGCCACATGATTCCCTTCCCAATATAATCTTCCCTTCAGCTGTATTTTTCTATTTTAGGGGTTTTGCTAGCCTGTAGTAATATATAGTAATATATTGCCCCTTTATGCCTGGGGGGAAACATTTCTCTGCAAAACCCGGTGGAGGAGAGCTCATCTCCTTGATCTAGTGAGGAGTTCACCTGCAAAGTGTATGTGGGCACCTCTGTGACCTTTTGGGACACAGCCCTTGGAACAGGTAGCCCAGAGAAGCCGTGGTTGCTCCATCCCTGGAAGTGTCCAAGGCCAGGCTGGACAGTGCTTGGAGCAACCTGGGACAGTGGAAGGTGTCCCTTCTGTGGCAGGAGGTTGGAATGAGATGGGCTTTAAGGTCTGTTCCAACCCAAACCATTCTGGCATTCTCTGGTTCATCCACACTCAGCCAGATCCATGTGGGCACATGAGACTTGGGCTTTCATGCCACCATTTCCCACTGGAGTGGCAAGAAATCTGCTGGTTTGATGGTCTTTTAATTGGTGCTGCCAACTAGGTTACAGCAGCCTTCATCCTGAAGGGGAAGGGAAGGTGAGAATATTTAGTTTTGCTGTTACTGCTACCATATTTCACACCCTCATTTTGCACCCAGTTGTGAGGACAGCACAGAGGGCAAGGACAACCCTTCTCATGAGCCAGTGCCTGGAGATCTGGTCTGGCCATTGCTTTGAGCTCCTGGAGTTTGCTCCAAGGCTCGTTGCACTGCTATAGATGTCAAGTCCTGGCTGACCAGAGAGTGGTTTGATGACCTAATTGTCTGAAGAGAGTAATAGAAATGAAATAAGAAGCACAAGAAGGGTTGTAGCTCAGAGATGTGACCTTTCCAAAGCTGAGCAAGGAAAGCTCCTTGATGCTGCAGGATCTTAGGCTTACCTGTGAATGGTAAAAAGATGCACTTTTGTTTGGTCTAAATCTGCCTTTTGCTTTCAGATTGTGATAATTTTTAAAGCAAAAATATGCAAGAAACTGAGCTGTACTTTGCTGTTCTGCACAAGCTCCCCCCAGACCCTCTATACAAAATCACTGCAGTTCTCAGTAGTTGGTTTGGGGCACAGAAACATTTGGTGTGTGCAGGTGCTGACAGTAACAGTGGGAAAGCTGCAGCTTGGGCTCCAAAAACTTGAAAGCTCTTCTTTACAGTGGTGTCAGTGACCTTACATGTGTGTGAGGGAGGAGGTTTGAACCTCTTCACAGTATCCACTCTAATGTGACTACAGTTCCCCAAAGGGCAAGATCTTCCCTGAGACACTCCCGGGGGGTGAAATCCTCTCATGCTGCAGGCAAGGGCAGAGGTTGTGTTTGAACAGGAGGGTGAGGAGCAGGCACTCAGCCATCCCAGCTGCATCAAAAGCAGCTTCACTGCAAACCTTCCTGATTGATTTTTAACACCTGCATTTGGCCATGGATGTTGCTGGATGTGTTTTTATAACCACCCCAAGCTGCAAGCTCTGCCCACTGGCAGGGAAACTGAGTGACCAAGTCATGTGGTGGATCTTCAGCTTAGAGAGCAAAGCCCTTGGGCACATGCACAAAAGTGATGCTGCCAGTGAAACCCTTTGGGTTATTTTACTGTGGGAAGATATATCTGAGGATTGCCTCATTCCCACAAAATGAGCAGAGGGAAATGCTTTGAAGAGAATGGGCTTGGCATTTTTGACACCTCTGAAAGCACATGTAAAGAACTGCCTGGGGAATATACCCCTCCTGTCTCCATCCATACTGACTGCTCAGTCATTTCTGGCACTGCCACATCTTATCTTGGCCAGGTGTGTATATCTACAGCCTGTAGGTCCCAAAGAGGACAGTCCTCCACTCCAAAGCTGTGTTTTCTTCTCTGAGTGGATTATTTGCTTCACTTCTGAGGTGAAAAAACTTATGTGCAAAACGGGCAAAATTGGTTTGGGAATAAAATCAGCCAGGGGTGGAAAAATGACAAAATAGGGGGGAAAACAGCCTGGCAGTAAAAATCTAATTTTTAGGGCTAAAAACCAGCATGTGACAAACAGGTGCATATTTCTGGGATAAAAGGAGCTGTGCCACTTCAAATAGGTTAAAAAGTTCACCCATGGTCATGCAGGCTCCCCAGTGCTGTGCAGCTCTGCCTCTAAACCATCCGTGTGGGACACCAGCACCACACTGCAGCACAGAGTGTGGTCCCAGGTGGTCCTGTGGCTCGTGTCACTGTCCCTGGCAGGCCAGAGGCACCCCTTGTTCCCAGGGGGAGCAGCCCTGGGCATGGCCAGAGCAGCAGGACTCCCACTGTCCCATCCCAGAACACTCTGTCCTTGGATGCTCCTGCGAGGACAAAGACCTACGAGCCAACATAAATCATCGTTTGAAGTCTGCAATGACAACATGGAGAAACATTAATGGGATCATTTAATAAAACCCACATTGTTTGCATCAGGAAGCTGCACAAACAGCACTATCAGGAGCTGCCCACGCCAGCCCTGGAAGGCCGCGGGTGTGTCGCTGTTTGGATCATGCTCGTTGCATGTGGAGGAGGGCAGGGAGCTGGATCACAGGATTGATTGACAAGCAGTAGTTTGGCTCTGGAATGGCTCATGTGGGAGCTGGGATGCTGCACTAACACACCCTTCCTTTCAGTGGCAAGCTGGACACCTCCTCCCCGAGCCCAGCTGTAGGTGAGGGATGCTCAGAAGAATGTGTGACACCTCTGTCCTGGCTGGCAGGACACTGATTACAGATTTCAGTGCCCTGTAATGCAGGTGACTGCAGTTATGTCCCAAGTGTAGCCAGCAGAGACAAAAAACAGCCAAATCATTTCACATCTGCAAGGAGTGCAAGTCTGAGAGGTGGGATGGGCCTCAGTCCTGGATCCATCTAAAAAGAATCCTCAGACATTACCAGGCCAAGGTTCTACAGCCCATTGCTACACCTACTGCAATAAAATCTGGTGAGCCCACAACCCCATCAGTGCCTTCTCCTCTTCTGAGGAAAACTTCCTTTCCTTTTCCTCCTTTCCCATCTGAAAAAAGAGCTGAGGAGCTGGAGCCAGTGCTGCTGTTGCCATCACCACTCCTGGAATTTCCTTGGCAAGGCTGGTTTCTTTCCCCTTTCTGCTTCTTGCTGACTTCATCCTTTCAGCCCTTCACCTACCTCTGGAGGTCTTGGTGGGCTCCATTCTCCAAAACTTCAGCTGGCCTTTCAGCAAATCAAACATTTCTTCCTGTGAGTCCTCAGGTGAGACTTGTAGCTGTTGCTCCTTTCAGTGAGACCAAGAAGCTCAATTTCTTTTGCTTCAACCTGTTCCTAACTCCCATAATTAGTTTCTCTTGCACTGATGACCACCATCCACCCTGAGTTATGGATCTAGCATGGACAGCTATTGTTGTGGCATATTAGGCAGCACCACAGTTCCCAAGGGGTGACCCAACTTTCCTCAGCATTTGGCTTTGGGCTCTGTGCTGGTGCAGTTTGCAACAGATTTGACCATGGCATGGTCAGGCACTGGAACAGGGATCCAGAGGGAAGTGGTCACAAAAACCTGCCAGAGCTCAAGGAGCATTTGAACAAGGCTCAGGCACAAGGTGGGATCGTTGGGGTGTCCTGTGCAGGGCCACAAGTTGGACTCAATGATCCTTGTGAGTCCCTTCCAACTCAGAATGTTCTCTGACTTGTTGGAGTCAGTCATGGATACAGGACACCTCAGGGTGGATCCCTCTCTCTGGTATTCTGTGGTTTCCTGGCTCTTTCCAAGAAAATTGCTCTGCACTAATCTTTTTTTATCAGTTGCAGCAACTTGCTGGGTTTTCTAAAGCTCCCAGATGTCTTTGATCAGCCACAGTAAAACACTGAGGTGTTTTTATTTTCTCCTGAACTTTGCTTTCCTCTTGAATAGAATCACAGAATCATAGAATGGATTGGGTTGGAAAAGACCTCAAAGATCATCAAGTCCAACCCTTGGTCCAACTCCAGTCCCTTTACCAGATCATGGCACTCAGTGCCACGGCCAAGCT